>VONZ01000025.1:1777500-2312500 GCA_012976165.1 Labeo catla
ACGAACCCTGCTGATTTTCACACAGGTGAACGTGATGCGCACATAAGATTTGTGCAAATGCAATACACTCTGGGTCCATTAGCTAATCTCTGCTCAACGGACTCCATTAAAATACCAAAAAAAGGATAGCGATGATAATGAAAATGCCAAGTATTAAAATAAAAACACCATCTCTGAAGCATGCTAAAGGAAGACTAGCGTCTGCCAACGCCGGGTGCATCCAGCAGCCCGCGTGCTTAAATAAGAGCGTTTAATGCATCCCTCTCTTCTTCTAAATCATAATCATGAGGGATAAATGGAGCGCAGGCCGCGCTGACACGAGTCAGATTCACTGTGAGAGCAGAAATGACTCGATATTTGCAGCAGAAACATCTGCGTCCAGCCGAACGGCTCGATCTGCTGACCTTGAGTAGACGACAATACAAAAATAGTTCTTATGATTTCCGTCAAATGAGGTTTCAGAGAACAACAGAACTGAGAACGGCTTCTTATTCTGAACCATTTCTATTTTTTAACAAATACTGAAACTAAATGATTTGGTTCTTGAACATTATTCATCTGCTAATGCAGAAAAAACGCAGCAGTAAAATATTATAAAAATAAAACCAATTTAAATTTATAGTCAAAATCAGTCCCAAACTTATCACTCAGCCTAATTTAGGCAATTTAGGTAATTAATTGCACTGATCTAAGTCTACACAATAAGGGAAATAATTTTTCATTATTGTGTACATTAATTATAAGACTTAAATCAGTGCAATTAATTACTAAAATTATTACAATAAATATATAAATCATTAAATAATAAGTATCATATACTAGTATTATGCAAATATTAATTACTTTTATATAAATATATATATATTATAAATGATATTACCAAATATTTTATGGGTTTTGTTTAATATATTGTTGAAATATATTTAGGATAAATTACTCCTTAATTATTTAATAATAATGAAGATGTTAAGTGAACCAAAATTGTAATCATACAGATATATTATTAATAGCATAATAAATATTCATATAATAATATTATAATATTATTGATAAAAACATAAAATAAGAGCATGATCATTTATATTATAATTTAAAAAAAGTGTTTTATAGATCTATTATTAATAATAAATATCCATATGATAATATTCTAATAATATTAAGAAATATTTATTACAAAAAAAGTATATATATATATATATATATATAATTTTGTGGGTTTTTTTCATGTATATTTGAATTGTGTTTTATATATTTGATTTTTCCAGATAAATTTTCAAATGTTAACACGTTAATGTTATTAACTAAAAAAAAATTACTACATTGTTTTGTTTATAGTATATTGTTAATAAATGTATAATAATGTTATAATATTAGTAATAAAAAACAAAAAAATATATTGTATTTCTTAATATTACGATTTTGGTTTGACTTAATATTTTCATTGCTCTTTTAATAATTAATAATTAACAAATGATGTGTCCTAAACATAAAGTACAACAATACAACAGTATACTAAAGAAAACAAGTAAAAAGTGTTTGGTAATTTTTTTTTGTTTACTATATTGCTAAGCATATAGTTTGGATAAATTATTCTTTAATTTCTAAATGAATAATGAAGATGTTAAGTAGAACCAAAAACATAATTGTTATATTCCTTACGATTCCCATTTCCAGTGCTGAGAACTGAAAAAATGTGCATTTACTATAATTGAAGGATGAAACAAACATACTGCATCACACACTTAAACGACAGCGATGCAAGATGCTAGTGTGCTGTCAGTTAATGGATGCACTTTAGTTTGTAGGGCAGTCAAAAGTCAAATGCACACATTTAGTCGACAGCAAACTGCCAAAACAATAAAACTTAATAGACTGCTGCTACGCCCATCGTTCAAGAGCCTGCAACCCATCCTGGCACAAATGCATCGATCGAAACTACCTGCCAAACAAATAAAACACGTAAAAGTTTCCCGAGATGGACCCACCTGGCAAGCAGACGGACAGCTCGTTGTACCCCCCGAAGGAAGCGTTGCGTATGAGTTTACGTCCGTCGGGATGGGCCGGGCGGCCCGAGATGGTTCCTCCACAGGTGGAGAACCGGCGGCGGCCCAGAATCCCATCCTGCTTCATCATGAGGGCGGCCGGAGGGCGGCCTCACCCCGAAGAGGGCGAGGCTGAGGGGCTGCGGTGGTAATTCGGCAGTCACCACACACACACAAACACATTCAGCTGTGCTCTACACACATACTCCACTGCTGCTAGTACTACAGCTGACGGAGCGCGCTCTGAACATACACTCACGCTCCCTCACTGTTACTCACTGCAGCTCCTCCCTCTCGCTCTACAGCGGCTGTGTGCGTGAGAGAGAGAGAGAGAGAGAGAGAGAGAGAGAGAGAGAGAGAGAGAGAGAGAGAGAGAACCATTTCTCACATTCTTGGACGGCACTGAGTATCAGTGGGGAAAAAAAAGCTTCGAGCTACGACGTCACTACACACCTGTAACTCATGCTTTTTTTTAGTTTTATTCTGATCTGATTGCATGATGTTTGTAGTCAATCTGACAAAAATGTGTCTGGCTTATCATTCATCTAAAATAAATAAATGAATAAATAAAAATCTAAGATCTAAAATCTAATCTTTCATTATTATTATGTTTATATATATTTTATATATAAAATAAAGAAATACTAATAACAGTAATTTATATAATATCTTAATGTCATTTTTTAATACATATACATATATACTATATATAAAAACACTAATAACAGTAATTTATATAATATCTCAATTTAACTTTTTTAATTTTTTTATATAATATATATAATATAAATTAAAAATACTAATAACAGTAATATATTTAATATCTCAATTTCATATTTTCATTCCTTAAACATAATTATACACATTTAAAATATGGATACTACTAGTAATATAAATAATAATAATAAATTAATAAATATTTGTATATATATTACATATATTATGTATATTATAAGCAAAACGATTTTTATTAGCATTATCAACAGCACTGTGTATATTACTTTTATATATAATATAATATAATATAATATAATTGTACATTAAATATATATTATAATATATACTATATTATATTGTACATTAAAAATATATTGATATATATTTAGGATATTTATATATTTTTTAAATATCAAAAATAATAATACAATAATAATCAGTAAAAAAAGATATGATATATATATATATAAACACCATAATAATAATAAATAATTACATAAATATTAAATCATAACATTTATTAATAATAACTAATTATATTAGAATGTATATGTTTGTATGTAATATTTTTATTATTTATATATTATTATTATTAAATTATATCTCAAAAGTACTATGTTAAAAACAATTTATATCAGCATAAATTAAATGGCTATACAATAAATACTACCATGATGTATAAATACCTTTCAATTTAAATATTAAATAATATATTTCTCATTACAGTAATAGGAATGAGATTTGCAT
Source organism: Labeo catla (assembly GCA_012976165.1). Classification (NCBI taxonomy): domain Eukaryota; kingdom Metazoa; phylum Chordata; class Actinopteri; order Cypriniformes; family Cyprinidae; genus Labeo; species Labeo catla. Next base: position 1,781,007 of record VONZ01000025.1, read on the forward strand.
GCATTACGGAAATGAACGTTTTGCTTAATGTGCTTAAATATCACGAAAACATGACGCAAATTATACTTTGAAATCTAACTTAGCCTATTCATAAAAACGTGAATCAGGTTTTGTCAGATTCACTTTATTACTGTTTGTGAATCACAGAGTATGTCTACATTTTTGTGTCCATGACTCAGATCTGATTTTCTCTGTCTCTCAGCTCACACACACACAGAATGTTTTATGAAGGATACTGTAGCTAAATATTTTAACACACACACGGCTGCTTCTCTAACAGCGCTGGTGAAAACAGAATCAAGCCATCGGTATCTCAGACACACATCCAACCTGATCACACTATGAACCGTCACATCTGCAAACTGCAAAGGCTTCTGGGAGAAGACTGAGCTCTGTGAATATCCATCTTTCATGAGCCTTTTATAAAACTTAGATATGACTTACAGTAACCAGGTTTACACTGTGTTACAAAGCTATATCAAACAGCACTGACTTAAAGTAACACACAACAAGGCGTTTTGCATCAGAAAACAGCACTAATTAAATACACATATGCATAATGGCCAAAATCTATGCCTAAATTATGCAATGGAAATCTAGTTTGAATCCCTGAGCTTCACTACGAGCACTTGTAATATGCAACAGCAGTAAGCAAAACATCACTAACAAGCAATGCATCTTCAAGAGTGTTTAGTCGCAGTGGGATCCAAAAGGGAAAACTGATTTCCTTCAAGTCTATTTAGAAGCTATTTGTTTGGAGTGAAATGTCAACAAGTAACTCACAGGAGGAGGCCGCACAGACCGCTGGGACTTCAAGCGAAGCGCTGCTTGTTTCTTGGTACAGCTTGTGTAAATCCAGCCTGTTTTTGGTCAATGAACTGGAGAAGAGCTCCAGAGGAATCAAGCTAAAGGTTAAAGTAGTTCAAGCAGCTTTTAAACACTCCAGATTCCTCTTTTCTCCATCCAATCAGAATTCACGCAAGACGTCGTAACCAATCAGGACATTCCTCCCGGACTTTGCTGATGTCACTCTGAAGTTGCTAGGCAACAGCCTCACCAAAAAGAAGCAGGAGCAGCGAACGGATGAGACTGCAGGATGGCTGTGAATGATGCCCTAATTAACATAACTAATTAAGATGCTCTGGCGGATGTATAATTCAAAGCCTCCTGCTCACTATCCTGTGCTGAATGGAAGTTATACTACATTTATGAAACATTTAACAACCTGAGACTTCGATTAGAAGAGCACAAAACCAGACTGATCTATCTATCTATCTATCTATCTATCTGTCTATCCATCTATCTCTATCTATCAGTCTATCTATCTGTCCTTCTGTCTATCCATCTAACCATCTATCTATCATTTTGTCTATCTATCTATCAATCTATCCATCTATCTCTATCTATCTATCTATCATCCATCCATCCGTCCTTCTGTCTATCTGTCTATCTATCATTCTGTCTATCTCTCAATCTATCTATCCGTCTATACCCATCTATCTCTATCTATCCATCTGTCTGTCCTTCTATCTATCCACCTATCTATCATTCTGTCTATCTATCTATATATCCGTCTATTCAACTATTTATTCATCTTTCTATCCATCTTCCTATCCGTCTATCTATCTATCTATCTATCTATCTATCTATGTATCCATTTGTCTGTCATCTATCCGTCTATTCATTTGTTTATCCATCTCTCTATCCATCCATCTATCTGTCCTTCTGTCTATCCATTTATCAATCTATCCATCTCTCTATCTATCTCTATCTCCATCTATCCATCTATCTATCCATCCATCCATCTGTCCTTCTGTCTATCCGTCTATCATTCTTTCTATCTCTCAATCTATCTATCCGTCTATCTCTATCTATCCATCTGTCTGTCCTTCTATCTATCCATCTATCTATCATTCTGTCTATCTATCTATATACCTGTCTATTCAACTATATCCATCTTTCTATCCATCTTCCTATCCGTCTATCTATCTATCTATCTATCTATCTATCTATCTAGATGTCTATCTATCTGTCTATCTCTCTATCTATCCGTTTATCTGTCTATCCATCTGTCTCTCCATCAGTCTCTCCATCAGTCTCTCCATCAGTCTCTCCATCTATCCATCTGTCCATCCTTCTGCCCGTCTATCCATCTATCTGTTAGTCCATCCATCTGTCTATCTGCCTTTTGATTTACAAACTGTTTATCCATCCATCCATAGGAGTCAGGTGGGGATAATTTGGCAGTTTAATTGTTTACTGTGCTCCAGCCATTTGGTCTTGTGCCCATCAGGGGAGTCTTTAAGGGCTGATTGTGTCTCTGAATTAAGTGGAACAAGAGGCGAGCCAACAGCTAATTTCGGCTTGTATCACTGTTGGTAATATGTAAAGCCACTGAGCACACTCAAACACGGCAGGCGATGTTCCTTTAGCCAAAGATGGGTGGAAACATGCCCACTTTAGCTCTGAGCTGTAAGCTCTGCACTGATGACGGCAGCCACAGATCTGGAGACGTTCCTCTGGGAACGGGGGTCTGTTTATCTGCTGCGAATGGGGAGGTCAGACCATCTGACCCACACACACACACACACACATACATAAACTATGTGGAAAAACACCCGAGGTCAACAGCATGTTAATCTTTTCCATAAAAAGCCACCCAATGTCTGCTTTGTACTCAAGTGCAGTCTGTTCCTTTAACTCTTGTCTCTTGTTTTGAGCTTCACTCAGAGAAACCTGTGGTATTTATCCTTTGTTTGTTTCTTATAAACAAGTCCTCATTATTCACTCAGTTATCTGTGCTTCCTCCCTTGCAACAGTATCTCAGAGTGTGTGAGTGTGTTTGTAGTAACCCAAGCAGGTGTTGGTTTTCCTTGTGTGAAACTGATCTCCGCACAGTTACGGTTTGAACTGTTTCCCACTCAACTAAATGAGTAACCCAGCAGGTTAAACTGAACTAGTGTAGAGTCAGTAGCTGAGCGGTTAATGATCCAGACCACGGTACTGTTCACAAAGAGTAACAAGAGCAGTACATTTCACAAGTAATCACAAAAATTTGTCAGATGAAAATGAGACAGTTTGGCTAAATCTAGTGCTGTGCAATGATTAATCACATCCAAAATAAAAGTTTTTGTTTACAAAATATATGTGTGTGTACTGTGTATATTTATTATTTATATATAAAGACACACATGCACAGATAAATTTAAGAAAAAAGTTGTTTATATATTAAATATATTTATATATAATATTAATTATATCAATAAAAATATATACATGTAAATATTTTCAAAATATATACTGTATGTGTACATATTTATATATACACATAATAAAAATACACAGTACACACATATATATTATGTAAAGAAAAACTTTTATTTAATTATTATTTTATTTATTTCGCGATTAATCATTGCATAGCACTAAATCTGACATATTTTACATGTTGTTATGCATTATTATGTATTGTCCCTCATTAAATAAGTAAAAATAAATAAATAAAAGTCACACCGAATTAAACAATAAAATTTGAAGTAAAAAGATGAAAAATGACTCCAATAATCATTTTAAATTCTCTACTTTAGGCATCACAACATTACAATGTATGAATTATTTATATTTTATATTTTCAAATTTGCTATAGATTACATCTAATACTATTATTAAATTTATTTTAGTCATAGTTTCACTCACTGTAAGTGAGATTTAGGTGACAGCAAATGTAATCTAAATGCATAAATAGGAAAAAGATGACGTACAATCTAATATCAGCTGATATATGCAATATCAATACTGACAAACTAATTTCTTGAATGTCAATAAAATAGAATAAAAATGTGTCTTATTATGAGTTTATTTACAAAACTACAAGTGCAGCCAACAAGTGTCCAACAAACATGTGAACTCCTTTAATAGAGTGAAGCTGGTTGACGAAGCTCAAATATAAGACTACAAGTGAATAATAAAACAAGCAAAAGCACCAGATAAGATGCTTTCAGACACAGTACACTTGAGACCTGATCAATGCATTAAAGGTGGGCTTTGGAAGCCACTAGAAACCTTATGCAACCTGGCTATGAGCCTGGATTAGCAGCCTAACGAATAAGCTTTAATGAGTCAGACCATAGAGCACATTCAACGCTACTAAACAAACCGCCCAAACAACTGGTATCCTCAAGAAACCCATCTCAAGTCATCTTCTATGATGAATACTTTACGAAGCCTTTAGGAAATTACTTTTAATGACATGATTTCACACAAAACAGTCACTTTTTCCACTTTAAGAAGCGTATTTACAAACGTACAATGAAACTATGCTTGATTTCTGTTCTCACCAGTTACTACTGTAGGTCGACATCTAATGTCATCTAATTATACTAAATATGCAACTAAACAGTAGAGCACTAGTCAAAGTACTTGCCTTGTGTGCAGGAAGATTAATTAATCAATTAACCGCCCCACTCATGCATTCATAAGTTTACGTCCAACCCTCTCCATTCACAATCAAACATTTATTAGCCCACAAAACCGCCATGATAGTCCCAAACAGCAGGCGATATGTGAAAAGCATGCTCACACCCGACCTCCCATATTCAAATGAGCCTGCATCTGATTGGCTGCAGCAACGGAACATGTAGGCTAAGCAGCTTCTGATTGGCTGAGCTGCATGCTGTGCATTTTAACCTCATTTGCTGTATGTAATCCATTAAATCCAGGCCAACCACACCTGCTCTCGTCTCAAACAGAGCAAGGAGGTCAGTAAAGAGGATTTGAGCGCATATCGCTTGCCATACTGATGCTATTCCGGGTGCGTTCTCACCGGGAGAAAGCTGCGGCACGTCTCGTGTCGGGTTGCTGCTGCCGGCACTGAATAATTGAGTGAAACGTGGCCCACATCTGCGCACAGAAACTTTCTATTATAGATCTCCGAGCATCAGAACACGCCCAAATGATTCATCCAAGACTAAAAAGAAAGGGTGAATGTGCTTTCAAAGCGCTGGCGAGGAGAAATTGCTGTTGCTATGGAGATCTGACAAGATGCGAAAGGTCCGAAGGCTTTGAAAGGTTCTGACTAGCGGCGGTTTTGTGCAGAGGTGATTGCGTGTGTCAGCGTCTAGCCTTGCAGAGCAATTGAAAACAAGTCACACGCCACACGTATTATGCTCAAAACGTGAGCGCTTGAATCAGGGACCACTGACGAGCTCTAAAAATAGGAACGTGGCACATTTAATCAGATTAAAATCATCATTATAAAAGCCAAATCCTCTGACAACTTTAATAATAACTATGGAGTAGAGATATGAGCCTGGTGTGTGTGTGTGTGTCACAGGTGGTTGTAAACATGACACAGGGATTATGACGATCACATGGACACTCCATGCACAATAGTGAACCTTGTCTGGATATTTTCAGACACCCTTTTATATGACGTTTGAACAAAAACAAAACAAAACAAAACAAAACAAAACAAAACAAAAAAAGAATATATATATATATATATAATATATATATATATATAAATAAATAAATAATAACTATATTAATAATATTAAATAATATTAAAATATCTGAATAATAAAATAGTAAATGTTTAATAATATAATATAATTAAATATAATTAGAATGCATTTTATATATAATATATACATAAATAAGCATATTTATTAACATATAAGCCTACCGATAATTAACAATTTTTTAAATAATAATAATAATAATAAAATAAAAATAATAATAATAATAATAATCATCTGTCTATCTCTCTATATGTATTATTAATACATAATAATTGATAGCAAAGGCATAATTACATCAATATAATATTATTATAATACAATAATCAATATAATCAACTACTATTTTTTAAAATTTTCCTCCAAAAAAGTATATATTTTAATCAGTACATAATTATTGATAATTAACAATTACTAAAGATAAATTAAAAAAAAGTATTTTAACATTTTTTCTTCCGATAATTATTAAAATCATTACATATAATATAATAACAATTACAATATAAAATATTTAGATTAGTATAGTAGCTCATGCTTAATACAGCAGAAATTGCTTGGGTCACTTTCTATTTGTATGCCAGGTCTCAATCACTAATAAATAAATTCAAATAATTACTCAAATAAAATAATAATAAAACCAGTGAATAAGAAAGAAAATGATTCACTATAGGACATTTGTGTGACATTTCAAAATTCGTTTATAGTTTTCCATGTTTGTGGGAACCCAGGACAGGTTAACTACAAGCAAACCAATAAAAGATTGCACATTTCCTTGGACGAACTCTGCTCAAGTCTGATTTCATGACACTTCAGCGGCCTCTAGTGGTGAAAACCAACACTACACAGTGAAAAACTGGTCCAAGTGTGTCAACACTGAAATCAAAATCAATCCCATTTACTTTCTTAATAAATGCTCTGATAATATTGTGCCTGATTTATTATTTAAAGACAAGTGTTGCTTTCAAAACCTTTCAGCACAATCTAATAACATTTTCCACCCCTCAAACCAGGGAAATGTAACCTGATGTAAACTGCATAGGTCTGGGATCAGATTTCCTTCATGCAGATGTGGCCTTTAAAGCATTAAGGCCACACATCCTTCAGGCCAAAAAGACTTTTGGGAGAAATTCCTGCATGTATGTTGTGCTGTTGATCTCTTACCGTGGCTGTAGCTGACACCCGGGCTGAGGGAGGGGCTTGTGAGCAGGTCTTTATTGGGCGTGTGCAGCCCCGCCTCCTTCCCACGCTGACTCATCCTTCCCGGGGTCAGAAGTGCCGCATCATCACCAGGCATTAAGGCAGCTGTGGAAAAATAACAGAGAAAAAAGATGCATTCATAAAACAACAGACGCTAAATCTGATATACACTTGGTTTTAAGGCAAGACTCTACTTCTATTGGTTATTCAAGCCTTGGGCAATTTTGATAGACTTTTACAACTCGAGTAGTGGAAAGGAAAATCCAAAATGTGCATTGAAGTGTTTATTTTATTACATTTTATCTATTTGCGTCTGTAGATTTCAATTACGATACAAAAAGGCTGTTTCTCACAATGAGTTTTCATCTGCACTTCAGCAGCACTCACATACGCCAAACTTAGCAGTTTTATTCACATCTATATTCTGAAGGTTTTTATAGAAGGGTTTGTTCATATATAATTCGCCTGATTTTATACAACACTTTAATCCTGAGAACATGGTGAAAAATAGCTTTTCCTGACTGTTGACCGTATTTTCTGATTTACAGAGCAATAAAAACGGATATCAAAATTCCCTTCTACAAAAACATTTAACTATAACATTTAGACAAAATGAAACAACAATTTTAAACCTGACTTTATCTGATGTTCAGATTTATTTTCTGGAATTGTACGCATTTAGTAAATATTTAATTAGATAATGCTTAATTTGCTTATTGCACACATTACATTTTAGAAAACCTGTAATACAACACATATTTACAATTCTTAATATAATCAATCAACCTGGGAAATAACGTGATATTTAATTTATTTATTTTGCATATTTACCTGGGGTATATTGACTTAAATTTTAAAACCACATAAGGATGTTATAGATTTAAGTCTCAAAATGTGTTTTCATCTCCACTTTTGTAGCATTTACACAACTTAGCAGTTTTAATCTCATCTATATTCTGAAGGTTTTTGTAGAAGGGTTTGTTTATATATAATTTACCTGATTTTATACAACAATATGTTCCTGAAAACATGGTGAAAATTAGTTTTTGACATTATTTTATGATTTATAGAGTGATAAAAAGAGATATCAAAAATCCCTTCTATAAAAACCTTTAACACTAACATGTCAACAAAATGAAACAAGAAATTTGATCTTGCCTTTATCTGATGTTCAGATTAATTTTCTTGAATTGCATGCTATATTTGTGTAATGCCTCATTTGCTTATTGCGCAGAACATTTTAGAAATCTTGTAAAAATGTTTGCAATTCTTGATATAATCAATCAACTGGGGAAGAGTGATATTTTATTTATTTAATTATTTTTGCCCATTTACCTGAAGTATCTTGATTTAAATTTTAAAAAACACATACGGATGTTATAGATTAAAGTCTCAAAATGATTTTATCTCTACATCCATAGCACTTACATACACCAAACTTAACAGTTTTATTTTTATCTATATTCTGAAGGTTTTTGTAGAAGGGTTTGTTTATATATCATTCACCTGATTTTCTACAACAATTTATTCCTGAAAACATGGTGAAAAATGTTTTTTGACATTATTTTATGATTTATTGAGCGATAAAAAGAGATATCAAAAATCCCTTCTATAAAAATCTTTAAAACTAATATATCAACAAAATGAAACAAGAATTTGAAAACTGACTTTATCCAACGTTCAGAATAATTTTCTGGAAATGTATAAAAATTCATACATTTCAAAAATGAGCCATCCCATTTTGGTGTCCACATCAAGTTACATTTACAAAAATGATTATATACATACACACACATATATATAAATATATATATATATATATATATATATAGAAAGCATATTAAATGCAAGTAAAGTGTCTATTTTAATGTCTCAAATAACTGGGAACATAAAATGTCAAAATATAGGTGAATTAATGTTTCATAATTATTCAGCGTGACAGAAAAAAACTCTGTAAATCTTAATACATACTTAATATATAAAAGAAAAAAGATCAAAATACATTATATTTTAAATGATTAAAAACTTGACAATGACAAATGGGTAAAACCTATAGTGGTTTAAGGATATGGCAAAGATTTACATTTATTGATTTCAGAAGACCAAAAACTAAATATATTTGAGTCAGATACACCACAAAGTCATGTTTGCTGAGCTTCCAACAAACCTGAAATGATGCACATATTATTGCAAAGTGCTCCCTCTAGTGGCCAACACACAAAATGAAAACAGATAAAATCATTACATGGTTTTGTGTAAAAACTGTTATCTGCAATACTACTATTTATTTTCTCCATCTGATGGTGCTGTTTTTAAACAGATTAAATTGAGTGTTAAACATGAATGTTTCAAATCTAATCTCTTCAGCATCACACACAACCTTACAGCGCTGCAACAGGATTACATAAATCACTATTGACTGTGTGTGTGTGCAGGCCTGTAGCTGAGAAAATTAAATGCACAAAAAAATCTGCACAAAGACGCAGCATAAAATGTGTTAGGTGAAATAAGCTTCGAGTAAATATATGCATGTGTCTGTGTGCGCTTGTGTTGCTATACGTGCATTATAGCATGCACACACACACACTCGGGTCGGTGATTAATGTAATGCAAAAGCAAATAAAGGAGAAGCTGGAGCGACAGAGCTGAATCACTTCATGCTAATCATTCATTAGAGATACTCGTTTGAGATGCAATATGAATATTTCATCCTCATCACTGAGGCTGTGAAGATACTAATTACTAATGAGCCAATTAACCAAATAGCTGCGTTAGAAATCTCAAATTGTGATCTTGATCTATATTCTTCTCTTCACATAAATCTACATTTCTGCTGTTCCCTGACACATACAAATGTCCCTTAGACGTGTTAACTTCTGAATGTCTGTGGAATTGCACAACTCATATAAATACAAAGAACCATGTAGGAAAATAAATGCCAGTGTCAGACTTTAATATGCATCTGAGCATGTGTAAATGAATCAGTGCATTAACGCATTTGATGCACATCAGAGCCACACTGAATGTTATGAGCCCATATAATGAAATCCTTGGAGCTTCTCATTGGAAAATGCATTTTTGTAGACAGAAAGGTAATATTCTAGACTGGAAACTGAGTATAAATCAGGGCACAACCACAATCACCATATATGAGGATAGACAATGTGATATTCTCAGTGCTCACACATACATTTTATTGATTAAATGTATTTTAATAAAAAAAAAATGCATATAAAATATGAAATCTAAACAACAAATATAAAATTATAATAAATTCTTTTTCCTTGAAAACACCACATACAACAAAAGTTTTAAAGTTATGCATTTACATGAATAAATATAAACATATATAAAATATATATATAAAATCATATATAAACGTGTGCTAAAATACTGATGATTTTGATTTGACTGATTTTGTACAAATTTATTTTTAAAAAATTGCTTCATATCCAATTTTGCTGCCACATATAAACATTATAAAAACATATATTGACAAAATTACACTAAATAAATTATATATAAATGTATACATTTTATATAAAATTTATTTCCAAAAATATTGTCTTTAATTTCCAATCACACTGGCTATTTTATTTTATTTTATTTTGTCAATTATGCTTGCAGTTTTATTTTATTTTATTTTGCCAATTATGCTGGCAATTTAATTTTATTTTTTAATGTATATTGATGAAATCTACATCCTAACAGTGTATAAATTCCATATAAATTTATACATTTTTCACAAATTTATGTTTTATATCCAATTTTACTGCCACATATAAACACATATTGACAAATTTACACTAAATAAATTATATGTAAATGTACACATTTTATATAAATTTATTTCCGAAAATATTATCTTTAATTTCCAATCATGCTTCCAATTATGCTGGCAATTTTATTTTATTTTATTTTTTATTTTGCCAATTATGCTGGCAATTTTAATTTATTATTTTATTTTATTTTATTTTAGTACTATAACAAATAACTATTTTCCACATACTATTAAAAGGATGTTTTAAACAGAATATAGTGTTAAGTATCCCATTTCTGAACATAGTGCCTATGCAAACACACAGGAGCACAGATAACACACACACACACACACACACACACACACACACAGACAGGTGAATGTCAGCCTCTTACCTGGTGACAGGGTTTTCTGCTCTCTGCATGATGCTGAACACACACACACACACACATACATACACACACACACAAACGGACACACACAGCGAGGGTCCGCCAGGCAGTGTTGGTTTTGGTGTTGGTGGTGTTTTGTGCGTTGGGACACGTTGGCAGCAGACAGACAGACGGCATGAAAAAAAGACAAAAAAGACAAACAGGGAAAAAAAGGAAAAGCAGCATTAGTTAAAAATGACAAACACATAATGACACATAAGACATTGGCAACAAAATCAAACTGAACAGAGCAAGAAAGACTAAGCAGAACAAAACCAGGGAGTGTTAGATGAGCCACACACACACACACACTCATAACACAGTCCGGACAATGTGGATTAGCGAAGATTATAGTGAACAGAGATCAAAGCCAAAGCAATACAAAGCTCTGGGATTCTGATTGGCTGTCACATCTGTCAATCAAACGCTACAACAAATGTACTTGAGTAATTGGCACCCTGTTCAAATCAAATGAAGCCGGTTAGAGGTCATGCAGGTTATCGTTTGATTAATAAAGCTTTTAGAGCCTCTGTGGCTCTGTAATCGAATTAAACCTACAGAAATGTGTGAGTTACAATAACATTATTAGCAGTGTTTGTAAATCATCCTATTTGGGGTTAGTAATTTGAACAAACCCTTGAATGGCACCTCAGATCGTGTGGATCGCTGTTCATTTGCTTATATAATACAACAAGAACATATAATACAATAAGAACATACTGAGCATAAAACTAACTAGTGTAATGATGCCAGTTTGTCTGAATGTATGATAAACTGAACCTAATCTGTTAAAAATGTTTTAGCTCTGTACAAATATAATTTAATAACAGTCAGAGCGGATTGAAAAGCTCTAGGATTTGTAATGTTTGACCACCTATAACAGTATCAAAGCTGTTTTAGGCATTACTGGGATTAAGTACAAAAAACCCAATGAATCAATCCAAAAGCCTCTCACTTTGCATTGCATTGTGGGCAGTGTTGTTGTTGTTCACCAAAACTAAAACGATTAAAAATTAAAAATTGAAATTAGGATGATTAATTTGACAATAAATATTTGGCATCTAATTTGGAATAATAAAATTACTAAAACTGAAATAAAAAAAATGAAATAAAATTTCATAACAAAATTAAAAAACTTTAACAAAAACAAAAATTTAAACAAAAACTTTAAACTAAAATTCAAATGAGAACTGAAAAATGAAAGCCAATCAGAAAACAAAGCTAAACAGAAATATAAAATAAAATACTAAAAATGACAAAAACAACACAACAAAATTAGTAAACAAAAAATTTAAATGAAAACAGAAAATATAAAAATAAACGCTAATTAGAAAATAAAGCTAAATAGAAATATTAAAAAACGAAAATGAAAAAAAAAAATTAAAATTATTAATTAATTAATTATTAAAATTATTCGTATTCACTGAAATAAAGCTGAAATAAAGTAATAAAAAACGTAGCAATTAATTTGGGGTAATGACATTACTAAAGCTGCAAAAAAAAGCTAAATAGAAAAAAATATATAATAAAAGTGTTCATAACAAAATTACAAACTTCAAACTAAAATTCAAATGAAAATTGAAAATATAAAAATAAAAGCTAATTAGAAAATAAAGCAAAAAAAAACTAAAAATTACAAAAAGCACAACAAAATGACAACTTTTAACTAAAATTTAAATAAATAAAAAAGCTAATAAATAATAATTAAATAATAATAACAACAATAATAATAATAATAATAAGCTAATCAAAAAACAAACAGAAAACACAAAAAATGACAAGGTACATAAAATTACTTAAGATTTTAAAGGAAAATTTAAAATATATTCCCAAAATGAAAAAATAAAAAATAAAAATAATAATAATTATATATATATATATATATATATATATATAAATATTGTGCAATATATATATATTAATTGAAATAAAGCTGAAATAAGGTGGCAATAAAAACCGAAAAAAAGCAACAGATTTTTTTAATAACAAACTATATTACAAACTTAAAACTAAAATTCAAATGAAAACTAAAAATATAAAAATAAACAAAAAAAAAAAAAATACCATAATATATAATACACACACACAAAAAAAAATACTAAGGTAAACATGAAGGTACACAAAATTACTAATGTATTTAAAATATATCAATACAGTGCCTTTGAAAAGGGATGATGATTTGTAGTTTTGTAAATAAAGATCCTACTTTATTTACAAATTGTACAATATTTGCCTTACAACATCAAATTAATGAAAGAAAAATTAATTAATTAATAATAATTAAAAAAAAGTGCTTTAAATTACAGCCAGTAATCTATACAAGCTTCGCAATGGGATTTAAGCAATCTTTCATCTAGCAGAGAAACGTAGGTTTTGCCTCAAAAATCTGAGCTGTCCATTGCCTCTCACCACAAAATTTGACTGAACTTGAGCAATTCTGCAAGGAACAATGGGCAAATATCGAGGTGTGCAAAGCTAGTACAGACATATCCAAAAAGATTAAAAAGATTACTGACTGTAATTAAAGCAAAAGGTGTTTCTGCAAAGTATTAAATCTGGAGTCTGATGACTTTTCCAACCCTGCTATTCAAGTTTTTCAGTTTTTATAATATTTTCAGAACTATTATTATTACCTTGAACTACTAAAAACAACAAAAGCACAAAATAACTAAACTTTAAATTCAAACTCAACATATATAAACAAAAGCTAATTCAAAATAATATATTATAACAGTATATAGATACTACTGAAATAACAGACTGTGAAATACACTATACATGTGCCACAATGCAGTTGGTCAGACAGGAATTTATGTAAATGGAAAATCTGAAAGCTTTAATATACAACACACACATACTACATGATATCGTAGAGTATGCCGAAATATTGTGCAGTTTAAAACAAAGTCAGTCTGTGGTATTTAAGAAAGAGCTGTTTCTATCACGGATGACGGCATGTTTTCATAGCACGGTCTGGAAAGCATCTGTTTGATAATCCTTAAACAACGCCACGTCTGCTCCGTTTCCTCCAGCAAGAAGCTCCCAGCATTTCTGTTGACGTTACTGTCCTTGCTTGTCTATTTGGTTTCCTGTCAGCCTCCCAAAAAGAGGGTGATAAATCTGTGAAACGCAACAACTTCCTTGAAAGGCCTCGAAAGCTCCCAGATACAGTACTGATCATCTGAGCCATTTAACTAAACCATGACTAATAAAAGCCATTCTTTTAAACTTTCCATTTATCAAAGAATGCCAAAAAATAAAACGCATCACAGTTTCCACAAAAATATGAATCAGCACAGCTGTTTTCAACATTTATAATAATCAGAAATGTTTCTTGAGCAGCAAATCAGCACGTTAGAATGATTTCTGAAGGATTATGTGACACTGAAAATGCCGAAAATTCAGCTTTTAAAAACAAAACGACTGTGACAAAAACAAATGCACAAATGTAGACATAATTTAAAACCAATTCATTTTTCACTTTGCTCCAAATGCAAGGTACATTGTTTTTGGGACTGTCATGTAATCAAAGCTTATTGGCCAATTTGGTTTGATCTTAAAGTCTTCCCTGTAAATTAATTTCCAAAAAACATGCTTTTTAAGATGTCAACTTTTGCTGCCAAGAAAAATATTTTGATTTTTTTGTCTTACTTCATGTTTTTAATATTTATATTTATTAGTAACACTATACATTTTCTATTCAATTTATATTTATTCATTTGCATTTTCATTTGTATTGTTATAAATGTAACATTATTAAATAATGTATATAAAATGTTATTATTTATTATAATTTAATTGTATATAAATACAACTGTAAATTTTAAATGTACAATCTATTAAATTAAATGTAATAAAAAATTATGAATATTATTTAGTGCTGTCAAACAATTAATCGTGATTAATCACATCCAAAATAAAAATGTTTGTTCACATAATATGTGTGTGTACTGTGTATATTTGTTATGTATATATAAATACACCCACATGCATGTATATATTTAAGAAAATATGTTATGGTAATATATTACATATATTTATATATAATATACATGATATGAACATAAATATATAAATGTAAATACATGTAAATATTTTCAAAATATATACTGTTTGTGTGTGTCTTTATATATACACATTATAAATATACACAGTACACACATTCTTTATGCAAACAAAAACTTTTATTTTAATCGCACTAATATTATTAAACAGACATACTGTACATATACAATATTTCTAAAAATAATAAATTCTTAGAAAAATAATAAAAAGAATAATCAGACGTACAGATGCTTACTTTTAAAAGTGTATATATTTAATTCTATTCATTATCCATCTATTCACTATTCATTATATAATTTATATTGTTATAAATGAAACATTATTAAATATAAAACTTATTACATTTATGAAGCATAATATATGAAGCAGCACAAATGTTTCCAACATTAATAGTAATCATAAATGTTTCTTGAGCAGCAAATCAGCCGATTAGAATGATTTCTGAAGGATCGACACTAAAAGTGCTGAAAATTCAGCATTGCGTCACAGAAATAAATTACATCTTAAAATATATTAAAATAGAAAACCGTTATTTTAAATCAGAATAATATTTCACATTTTAAAACATAATTTTATGAGATAAACCCAGCCTTGGTGAGCATAAGACACTTCTTTTAGAAACATTCACTGGCCTCACACTTTTGAATGATAGTGTATGTAGTCCGACTACAAAATAACAAAAACTGACATTTTCTAGGTCTCTCCAGGACAGATTTAGTTTTCCAGCGGTGCTGGTCTGATGTGAAATTATGGTGATGACACACGGCTCTGTCTGGAAGCACAAATCAATGGAATTGCTCATCAGCAGCCACACACAGAGTCTATTAATTCACTTTTCAGCACTGAATGTAAGAAAAATCAACATAATTCTGCAAAATCAATTTGGATGTGGTCAAACGCAGCTGGAAACATAATCATATTAGCCAAAATATAAATTAAACGGACATGCAAGAGAATTTCGATGATCTTCCAAACAGCATCCAGCAAATCGATCTGATCAATCCCATGATGCCTTGAATCAGCATGGTTTCTGCTGAGCTTCTCAAGCTTTGACTCCTTCAGTCAAAGTCAATATTATGCAATAATATACCTCATGCAATTCAAAATGCATGACGTTGTCTCACTGATTAACCTAAAATGGCCAAAAAAGTGCTGTTGAGACTCGGCTCAGTGGTTTTGTTTAATGTTTAGCTGCCAATATTGTGAAACCTTGATTTACAGTCCCGTAAACGCCTGTTTAAGCATCTCCTAGAGCAAATTCAGATGAGTCAAGCGGCCTGCGAAACAAAGACGACAGTTGATGTTTTAAACCCTCGGCGTTCGGGTGTTTTCCAGCAAATCCACATGGGAGATTGATACAACACACTCAAGAGCATTCGGCGTCCGCTCCCGAGCACAAACACACAGCCGACGGGCCGGTACTTGACAGCCGGGCGTTTCTGCCGGATCAGCAGTGTCATGACTTTAACACCAAGTCACAACAAGGCCGGGAAATTCACAGAAGCATCTACAGCCTGAGCCGAAGCTTTATAAAACACCTATAAAGAGTCGTCACACTCATCCGGAGGCGGTACGGTCAGTCCTGAGGGCACAATTAAAGAAAATTAAAGCACTTTTAAAGCACGGTGACTCACTGAAGCTTTTAGGAACGTAAAAGACTCGGTTTGCAGTTGTTCAGGCAAAAGGACGACTAGCTGGTTTTGAAATATGTGGTTTTTGCACATCACTGGACAAGCGCCATGGATAACTAGACTGACTGCATAAGATATGCATTCAAAAATAGCTTTTTAAAAGGATTACTAAAAGGATTATTAAAAGGAAACTGCAAAAATATAGACATAAATTAAAATTAATTTTGCACTTTGCTCCAAATGCAAGGTACATCGTTTTTGGGACTGTCGTGTAATCAAAGACTACTGGTTTGGTCTTACAGTCTAAAAAAAAAAAAATGCCAGACAGCTTTTTAACTTGTCAACTTTTGCTGTCAGGAAGACTATTTTGACTTGTGTGTTGTTGTTTATTTATTTTATAAATTTTGTTGTCTTGTTTTTATTATTACTTACTTATGTTTTTATTATTAATGTTGTATTATTAATTATTAAAACCTTCCTTAACACATGTATATTTTTATTTATTTTAATTTAGATTATTATACATTAAATATTATTAAATACACACTGTATACAATATTACAATATAGTAAAAAAAATATTTATTATATTTATCTCCCCACCAGCCCAATCATGTATCACAACTTAGCAAATGTATGTACATCTATGCATATGGCAAATGTATATCACTTAATTAATATTCATGAGCCGCTGATATTTATTCATAGCCTGCACGATTGCTTATAAATGCATTTTCTGTTTGTGTGATATCAATACTCCAATAATCATGTAAACAAACTGAGGTATGCACTAAGATTATTGTCTTAATTAATTGGCAGCACGCCACAAATGCTGTAGATTATGCTGAAAAAGATCTGCAAAAGAACTGGGTGTCACATTTGCCTCTTTCACAGTCAAAAACTCTCACGTTACATAAGCAAATCAGTGTTTTTGTAGCAAAAAAGCTAAAATAGAAAGAAAAAAAAAAAGAGCAGGGGTGATGGGAGAAAGAAAACAGAAGATGAGGGGAAAGGTAAAGCTGGTGTATAGAGTTTCAGTTCATCACTGAGATGCTTTCAGACACGTCTCATTGGCTGGTAATGGGCTGTTATCGCTGTGAGATGTTCTAGTCCTGGGGTGGATCCTATTATCTCCGAGGTGGTTTCGCTGATCTCCGGTCAGCTTTAATATACCACCGGCCCATTTCAGATAGTGTGCCAGACTATTTTTTAGCACCAAATCTCCTTGAAACTTTGTTCTGTTTGAGAGAACATTGCGCGGGCGGTGGGACGGTAATGTCACCGAACCACTTTCCATCTACTTCAGGAGTGTGAAAATGAAGTCTGAGACGGCAAAGGTGTCGGATGGGCGAATGGTGTCTGTCAGCTGGTGTGAGAGGAGTCAGCAAACACTTGCTGATGACAGACGTTTAACATCACACGCAGCTGACGAGGAAGAGGTGGAGGTGACAAACCCACAAGATGCCAAAAGAAGAGCGATAAAGGAAAAGGTGAAGTTTTACTGGCAAAGGAACAGAGCAATGAAAACAAACAGATGGCAGCAGGACAAATATCGATGGAAAATAAACAAATCCAGTTTTGCATTTACATTAGCCAATGACCTGAGAGTGAGAGCAGGTTAGAAGCAGTGCTCACATGCTTATGATATACTGAACCCTCAATTATTAACAAATATGAGACACCAAAGTCTTAAATATAAAAATATTTTTAAAATATCTAAACTATATAAAAAGTACAAGCCAGCTAAAGAATAATATAATTCTTAAACATAAGTAAAATGTTACAAAACTCCAATAATACAAATATTACATTAAAAAAAAAAATCTGAAATATATTTTGAAAAAAGTATTCTAAATTTTAAACATATTAAAAACTAGTTAATAAATTATTAAAAATAAATAAATAAATAAATATATCTTAAACATAAAATAAAATACTACAATACCCCAATATTACAAATATCACATATTTAAATATTAAAAAAAAAATCATTCTAAAATACATTTGGAAAAAAAATCTTCAAAATTTCAAACATAAAAAAAAAGTCAATTATAAAAATAATAAAATCTAAAATATATATATATATATATATATATATATATATATATATTTAAAATATATATTTTATACATATAAAATATGTATAACAACAATATATATAAAATAAAACATTTTTTTTTTTTTTATGTGCTTTTTAGGGACACAAGAAAAACATTTTTTCCAAAATATATTTGGAAAAAAATCTATAAATGTATAAAACAATGAATAAAATATTATATATAAAAATGTATATAAACATAAAAACACTGTATTCTCAAATAACAAGCACAAATTTTAAAAATAGAATTTTTAAACATAAATAAAATATTACAATACTCCAATATTACAAATATTACATTTTTAAATATGCAAAATTTATATATGCAAATTTATTCTAAAATATATTTAGAAAAAATCCTCAAATATATATAAAAAACTGAATTCTCAAATATACAAAAAATTATTATTATTATTATTATTATTATATAATTCTCAAACTACTGAGTTTCTGCAGTGGGTGGATAAATAAATAAATAAATAAATAAATATGTATTTATTCATTCATTTTTTTTATTTCTCAACAAAAATCAATATCCGATATATAAAACAATTATATTACATTTAATTCTCAAATGTAAAAATAAACTTGTTAAAAAAAAGAAGAACTAATTATTTGTCGAAGTGGAGTGAAAAATAAATCTGAGAAGTACCTATTTGCAAAACTTCAGCACAACACTATTTTTTATCACTCATAACTCAGAATATGTAAAACTGTAGTTTTCTGTTGCTGTATTTACACACAGGCCATGAGACTGGCTCAAAATGGCATAAGACGGGACTTTCCATAGTGAAGATGTTCTGATACAGACACACACAGACAGACACACACACTTTTTTAAAACAGAGGACTGCTTTCTGTGGTCAAGCTTTGGCCGACCATCCGCATAGAAACCACTTGTACAGATCAGCCAACAGCTGTCTCGTGTCCGGCAGTCACACACACACACACACTGACTCACACACACACACACACACACACACACACACACACACACACACACACATAGTTTCTATGCAAATGCTGTTACTATAGTAAAACTCCAGCGTCTAAAGTTGCAACATCACTGCAGCCCACAGCTGATCTGAGTTCAGTAACTCTTCATCTCAAATCACACGACACTCCCATCTGCAAGTCAACAGGACAACAAAAATAACACCAGATCCCATAAGACTCTCATATATCACAGGATAGACTCTGAATGCCGTCTACAACCAGCCATCCATCATCCGTCTGAATTTATCATGAGTAACAGAGAGAAACAGAGCGCTAGCCTACCGTTAGCGAGCCGGAGCGTCTGCACAGACGCAGAGATCTCACACACAAACACACACACACAAATGTCTCGGTTCTCCCACACGCTCCTCCATCTCACACGCCGCTCCTCCCTGTTTCTCTTCCCTCTCTGTTGATCATTAGATGATCGTCTGTTTGCTCTGTGTTTCTCACAGCTGGTCAGTCAGTGAACTGGACACACAACACACACCATATTCTGTACTTCAACACACACACACACACACACACACTCCTAGCTACTTAGCTATCTTAAATCCGTCCAGTGACTTACGGGTTTGGCTCAACTGATCAGATACTCAGAATTTTTATTTTTTTTTTTTTGGTCATGCAAACCTCTTTGACCTAAAACATTTAGAAACCTCTGAGATTTTAAATGAATTTTTAAAATATTCAAAAACATTCATGTCAGTTAATGGTTACATGACATGCAGGCAAACTAATGAATACTTCAGCTCTTTAGTTGTGTGTTAAATTTTGACTTTAAAATTAAAATTATAATGTTACATTTTTATGAGTTAATAAGCTATGAGCTTTTTATCTTATATTGGTAAAATGATTTAAATATTAGCTTACATAGTTTCAGTATGCTGCAAACACTAAAAATGATCAAAAATGACAAATTTATTACAAAATTGTTTCACATCCATTTAAACGTCAACATATGAATGTTACATTTTATGATTTAAATTAATTCGTTTTTCATCTTATAATGTTAAAAAGATTTAAATATTAGCTTTTCATCTCAAAACATACTTTTAGTATGTTGCAAACACTAAAAATGATCAAAAATAACAAATTTGTTTCAGAAGTGTTTCACATCCACTTAACTGTCAAAAAGTGAATGTTACATTTTATGATTTAATTAATAATTAGTTTTTCATCTTTGTTAAGATGATTTAAATGTTAGCTTTTTATCTCAAAATATAGTTGCAGTATGTTAATACTTCAAATTGATTAATGAATAAATTACATTGTTTCACTTCCTTTTGAATGTCAATGAAAAAAAGTGAATGTTACATTTTTTATTTAATTAATTTTTAGTTTTTCATCTTAAAATTTTACAATGATTTGTTATTAGCTTTATTTACAATTTATTATTATTATTACTATTATTGTTAATTATATTAGCTTTTGATCTCAAAAGTAGTTGCAGTATGTTGCAAAAATGGAGAAAAAAAAATTACATAATGACATTTGTTACAAAATTGTGTACAAGTGAATGTTACATTTTATTATGTAGTTATTAGTTTTTCATCTTATAATGTTAAAATTATTTAAATATTAGTTTATCAAAAACTGCTGTAGTATGTTGCAAAGAATCTATTAAATAAAAAAATATATTATTTCACATCCTTATGCATGTCAACAGATATAAAAAGTGAAATCCTACATTTAATTAATTAGCAATTTTTGTCTTAAAATGTTAAAATGATTTATAATAAATAATAATAATAATAATAATAATAATAATAATAATTATTATTATTATTATTATTATTATTACCTTTATTTATAGATGTACTATGTTATTATTTGTATTATTATTATTATTATTTATTACTATATTATTATTATTTTATTTGATCTTAAAATGTAGTTGAAGTATGTTGAAGTATTTTTAATGACCTATGAATAAGTTAAATAGATCATGTAAAGACATTTAATGTTACAAAAAATGATTTAATTATTAGTTTTTTATCTTAATGTTACAATTATTTGAATATTAGGTTTTTAAATCGCAAAATGTAGCTCTAGTATGTTGCAAAATCACTTTACGCTGATTAATGAACACATTAACATGATAAAAAGTGACAGTAAAGACATTTATAATGTTACTAAAGATTTCTATTTCAAATAAACACTGTTCTTTTGAACTTTCTATTCGTCAAAGAATCATGAAAAATAAAATGCATCAAGATTTCCACAAAAATATGAAGCAGCATCAAGTGTTTTAAACACTGGTAATCAGAAGTGTTTCTTAAGCAGCAAATCAGCATATTAGAATGATTTCTGAAGGATCACGTGACAATTTAGATTTGAAAATTCAGATTTGATCACAGGAATAAATTATATTTTAACAGATATTTACATAAAAAGCAGCTATTTAAAAAGATAATAATATTTCACAATTTTACTCTATTTTTCTGAAATAGAAACATCGCTGTGTACTTTCTACCACAAAGCCAAACTACAGTTGACATGACACACAAAGCTGACCTAAAACACCTTATTTTAAAATTAAAATGTCTTCTCATCGACCACATTTACTTAGACCGCACTCAAACTTTCATAAAAAGCTTATTATATTCATAAACCACCTAGAGTTGACATCTGGATAATTGCACCAACCCATCATGACTCATTTCCAGTTTCCATGTTCTGTGTATTAATAATTCATCATTCATTCATTCCAAAACAAACTATTTGCTATAAACCACTTCATGAGGCCATTACAGAAAATAAAGTGCACATTAAATAAACACATAAAGACTAGCTTTTGACACACTAATCAGCAAATATAGACTCATTAGTGCTAGAAATAGTTGAAGCGTCAGAGAAAAAATAGATGTCAGTCTCTGAAGACCTGTAAACTTCGCAATATGCTAATAAGAAACGTGAATTAATTCACATAAACATGACAATTTTTGAAGAAAGTTTCCAGCAGATCACGACGAGTGAACATTTCATTCCCTCTGCTGAATTTGTAACTCAAACTCACATTTCCACTGGTGTTTGTGCGTCTGTATTTAGTCGAAACATCCTGTTCACGGCCTGACATCTGCTGTCACATACGAGCTGTTCTGGGTTTGTGTCTATCCGCCTCCAAAGACAGGAAACAAGTGGCAGAAGCTTCCTGTCTACTAACTTGTCGACGCCTTCCTTCATCTGATGTAAAATTATACTGCACTTCCTTATCAGTGTACATATAAAACACATCAGATGAGGTCACGGGGTCAGTTTGATGAAAACGACGAGCATTTGAAATGCATTCAGACTCGTTTGTGTGTCGTCAAACTGAATACTTTAAGGTAAAGACGCTGTGAAATCATTGTGCAACCAAAGAAAATGCTTGTGGGTCAGAATGAAAGTAAGAGAAACGATCCTTTTATGAAGGTCGAGCTCTTAGGACAAGGGTTACTGATTTATCCAACAGACGCCATAAACTAGCAGCATTTTTATATCAGCTCATCCCGTGTATTTATGCTCATATGATTAAAACAGGAAGGGTGTGAGCTTTATAATTTAAGGCAGTGGAGTAAAAACGGTAGTCGATTCTCATTTTCAAACCAATTCAGGCGTCACGGCTGATCAATTACTGTTTCACTGTCTGCCTATTAACAGAAAAGAACAGCAGACCGAAGAGAATCGAGGACGGAAACGACAACACAACTAAAAAGTGTTAAAAGAGTGTCAAAAAAATCTCAGAATAAGGGTGAAACTCACAAAAAACAAATGCACAGATTATTTTTCACCCAAAACAGAAAAATAGGAAAATTAGAAATTACATTTTAAAATATAAAAATTTTAAATAAAAACATAATTATTAAATTTAATTGTTTTATTTAATAAAATATTAAATATATTACATATAATATTAAGAAATTTTACTACAATATATTATATATTAGAAATTTGAAGAAAATGAAGCCATTTACCAGGATTGTTACCAATTTAGTATTGACATTATTTATGACAGTTAATCACATTTTCTCCTACAATTCGTGAAAATTGAAACCTCACTATCTTTGCATTATATATTATTATTAAAGTTATTATATATTATAAATTATACATTATATTACAAATTTTATTTCAATATTATATATATATATATATATATATATATATATATAAAAACTATTATATTATTATATATTTCAAATTTGACATTAAAAAAAAAAGAAAACAAAGGCATTTACCAGGATCATCACCATTTTAGTACTGACATTATTTATGACAGTTAATCACATTTTCTTCTAATATTCGTGAAATCTGAAACCTCTATATCACAGCAATATATTATATTATATTATATTATAATGTTTTATTATAATATTAGTATTTATTATTATTATTATTATTATTATTACTACATTAGAAATGTGATATTAAAATATAGAAAGAAAATATGTATTATATTAAAAATTTGATATTAAAAAAATAAAAGAAAACAAAGCCATTTACCAGGATTATTACCATTTTAGTATTGACATTATTTATGACAGTTTATCACATTTTCTCCTAAAATTCATGACATTTTAAACCTCACTATCATTGCAATATTATATGTATATGTATATGTATATATATTATATTATATTATATTATGTTGCATTATATTACAAAGTTACGAATGAAAGTATACATCATGGTAGTTTTTGTGGTACACATTCAAATAAATACTTAAGAATTTTTTTTAATAAGTATTCATCAGTGTATCAGGACGGAAAAGCTACAATAATGAGAACGATTTTTTATTACAATAATGAGAA
Organism: Labeo catla; assembly: GCA_012976165.1. Taxonomy (NCBI): domain Eukaryota; kingdom Metazoa; phylum Chordata; class Actinopteri; order Cypriniformes; family Cyprinidae; genus Labeo; species Labeo catla. The sequence continues at coordinate 1,805,493 of VONZ01000025.1, forward strand.
ATGTGATGAATTCATTGTGTTATTTTTTGTTTATGCAACACAGTGATTACTAATAATATTATTAATAATAATAATAATAATAATAAATATTAATTATGACTGCCGCATTTCCTTGTAAACAAAACCCACAGTGTATTCTTAGTACAGACATAGGAGGATCTGCTGAAACACTTATTAAGGAGCGATCGCACTTAATTAGACACTATAATTAGCTAATGACCCGATGCAGATGCTTCTATGAATGAATGGTGTGCAATGGTACAATTACAACCCATTTACAGAAAACCTAAAGCCAAAACTGTCTGGCACAGTGACGTCCTCCTCTGATCAGATCTCATATAGCAAATACATGATGTCTTCTGACACGTGTGAAACTTTTGGAGCCGGAGGAATATGAGCAACTATTTACTGAAAGAAACAGAACAATAACCACAAACAAACCCCTCACAGCTCTCGTTCCATCAAACAGCTTCAACGAATTGTGAATAAAGTAAATACTTTTCAACACCTACACAACTCCTGCTCAACAGACAGTTATTTAGGTTCATAAAAGAGAGAGAGCGGCTCACAGGTGCATGCTGGGTAACACCTGAGGCTTGTGTGTGAAAATGATTCACACAACCAGAATGCAATACAAACACAAATGCTCAATAGTCAATATTTAATGTGCATCTTGTTTCATTTTTATTTTCCTGCATTGCCGTTACTGTACTGAGACTTTTTCTTTTTCTTTTGCACTGTGACGTTATTTTCATGACAATTAAGCACATTTTACCCCCAAATTAAGATTACTGTAATGGCAAAATTGCATTTGAAAATTGTTTCATTTTTTTTAAGAGTTAATATTAGTGGATATAATATATTATTATTATATTCATATAACTGTATTTTGTTATTTTTTGAAATAGCGTTTTTTTAATACATAAATTTGCATACATTAAACACTATATATAAATATATATATTTATTTTTATTTTTTTATTTATTTTATACATTTTAAAATATAGATATATAATGTGTGTGTGTGTGTGTGTGTGTGTGTGTATATATATATATATATATATATAAAATAAATATTTAAATAAAAAAAACTTATCTATTCATTATTATCTACAATTATAATAATTTCAAAATAATTTCTAACTATATATATATATATATATATATTTATTTTATCTATTCATTCTTATGTATAATTATATATATATATATATATAAATAAATTTATATATTTAAATACATTATTTAAAAAAGATTTTATATATATATATATATATATATATATATATAAATAAATATTTAATAAATATATTTACAATATATAATAAATATTTAAATACCATATAAATAAATATCACATTATATTAATATTATATAAATTATATTATATAAATCTAAATATATATAGATATTTATATCATATAAATAAATATTAAATCAATCAGTCAAACTCTCAATGCAAAAACAACTCAGACTTACTTTTATTAATAATATTTTGTGACAGTGAGAAGTATCCCAGCATGCTGTAATCTTTTGCACTGTTCATTATTCACATGTTCTCTCTGAAACACTGACAGCTGAGAGGTGTGTTTCTGTCTTTTCTAGTCGCTAATGGGACAGAAAGTGTGTGAACGAGGTGATTTTAAAGTGTGTTTGGTGTCAGCAGTGTTAGCTTTGTTCTTGTCATTGTGAAGGCTGATTCAGGTCTGTGTGAGCTCTAATGGCTCATTATAGTCACATAATGTATGTGTGTGTGTGTGTGTGTGTGTGTGTGTGTGTGTGTGTGTGTGTGTGTGTGTGTGTGTTTGCTCACCTGAGCTCTCTCAGGATCTACCTGAGACTCGGCACAAGGCTCCATGTTTGTCCAGACGCCACCGGTCAACGCTGCTCACAGCTCTGCATGTCTGCGGAAACACAAACAGATTTACTTCAAACAACCGTGTCTTGCTTGCATGCACTCAGAATAAAATTCAGGCCTAATTTTAATATTTATGCAGTTGAATTGCATATAAAACCTCCACCCAGTTGGATTACACAGTTTCAGCATAAAAACGAGTAAACTTAAAGTGATGCATATTTATTATATCATATCATACCGTATCATAAATGAAACAGGTAAGATTTCTGCACCAGTGTTATTTTAGAAAATAAAATAAAATAAAAACTAAAACTGAAATAAAATGACATTACCAAACATTTAACAAATTAATGTTAACAGTATTAATAAGGGTAAAAATAAAAGCCATTCAAAAAAAAAAAAAAAGATAAATAATAAATAAACTGAAAATAACCAAAAAAAATTTAACAAGCTAAAAATTTAACAAAAAAATAAAATGCAAAGTACAAAAAAGTATAAAAATAAAACAATTTAAAATATGAATGGAAAACTATAACAGCATATAAATAAAACTAAAATAGCACTGTTTTAGAGCAGGATGTGAAATTGTTTGAGAATCACAGCCTATCTAAGAGATAGTGTAGATAATTTGTATTAATATTTTAAATCAGTTTTTATTTTTTCCTTTTAATTTTAGTTAAATTTTCAGTATTTTTTTTTGTGTTTTTGTCCTTTTTATTAGTAGTTATTTTTATTGTCTATATATTTTTTATTCATTTTCATTTAAGTTTTAATATTAGTTATTTTAGTTATTATATGGTTAAACTAAATGAAAATAACAGATGTTTCTACAGCAAATACATGAAATGAAACAAAATACTTAAATTAAATTAAACTTATTTTATTTTAAGTAACTTTTTATGATTTTACTTTTATTTAACTATAATAACCCTGTTCTGGACAAAACAAAAAGCCATTTTTATTATTAGCAATATGCATTCATTTGATTATTGATTATTTAAAATATTGGATATTGATAATAAAACCTGCTGTGCATTTAAAATATTACCTTTTCATTTATGTATACTGTAAATTACAAATATGCATTATATTAGTTTATTAGTTTTGTTTTTTGTTTTTTAACTGTATAATTAATTAATTAAAAGATATAAAAATTACATTTAGGACTAAATATTTGCATGATTTTTATGATATAAGCCAAACATCTTAATCATAACTAAAGGCATAATTCACTCAAAAAAGACAACGGTTGTTAAAAAAAAAAGGACATTTAGACCAAACAAGACCATCAGACATGGCATTTAAAGCAATTACCATTTTCTCACACACATTCGCTAGTTTTCCATGATAAAAGTCTTTAGACAATTATCGACCATTTCTTAACAACTCCCATCATTTTTCCACAGACGGCTCTTATTTGAAGTGCAAACATCGATGGCACTCGCCACACAGGTGCTTCAGATAATTTGCTCTTCTTCTCGGTAAAAACGGTCTCTTTATCCAACCATGACGCTGTCAGTCAAGCAGCCCACACACACACCCGTGCTCACACACACAAAACGTGAACGTCCTCAGGTGCCGCAGAGACCCGGATTCAATGCATGGCCTGTCAACTGTTCAGACCAAACTTTCGCTGGCGGAAACTTCTGATCTATAATTAGCAAAGTAGGTCATGGAGGGGGAAAATAAACGATGGAGAGAAAGTAGAGACGGTCCAGGAGGCCTTATGGGCTGTGAAATTGTAACCCTTTAACTGACCTGAGCTCCTCTTGCCTGTTTATATTGTGTGTGTGTATGTACACACACACACACACACACACACACACACACACACACACACACACACTTTTTGTGTTGCTCTATAGCAGGGATACTATTGTTAGCTAAAACTAAAACTATAAAAAACATTTTTGTTAATTGAAATAATAAATCATTTTTTAAAAAATTATGTAAAATTAAAATGAAAAGTATTTAAAAATATAGGAATAAAAGCCAATTAAAATTCTAATAAAACAAAATAAATAAAAACTAAAATAAATAATAAATAAAAATGAAAACCGAACTAAAACTAAAATTACTAAAAATGACTACAAATTTAACAACAAAGATTTTTTGAATAAAGTATTTAAAAATGAAAAAAAAGCCAATTCAAAATATTACTCAAATTAAATAAATAAATAAATAATAAATAATAAATACATGACAACATTTTTTTTTTTAAATGAATAGTAATAAAGGATAAATAAACCTCAAAACTGCTGAAAATAACCTAAACTAAAATTTTAACTAAGCTAAAAATTTAACAAAAAATAAATTGCGAAATACTAAAAAAGTATTTTATTTTATTTATTTTTTTTTTTTTATTTAACAAATTTAACAAAAAATTCAATTAAAAGTATTTAAAAATGTATAAAAATGAAAGCAAATTCAAAATATTACTAAAATTAAATAAATAAACAAATAAAACTGAAATAAAAATAAATGACTAAAATTTAGCGAATTACAATTAATAGCATTAAAGAATAAAATAAAACTGAAAGTCTGATAACCTAATCTAAAGTTTTAACAACCAAGCTAAATATTTAAGAAAACATAAATTGCACAGTACTAAAAAATATTTTATTTCATTTTTATTAATTTTATTTTATATTACATCTTGGTCATTTTTTGTATGTTTTTGTCATTTTTAGCAGTTACTGTTATTGTCTATATATTGTTAATTAATTTTTATTTATGTTTTAGTATTAGTAATTTTGCCATGTCAGGTTACTATATAAAACTAAATAAAATATAGAAAAAACCTTAAACTTATTTTACTTCTGTTAAACATTAACATAAAAGTAAAAATTAAATTGAAAGTATTTAAAAGTACAAAAATAAAAGTCAATTAAAAATATTAATAAATTAAATAAAATAAAAACTGAACTAAAACTAAAATGAATTACTAAGAATTACCACAAATGTAACAAAAAATTCAATTGAAGTATTTAAAAATGTATATAAAATTAAATAAATAAACAAATAAAACTGAAATAAAAATAAATGACTAAAAATTAGCAAATTAAAATGAATAAAATAAAATTAACAACTAAGCCAAACTGTATTTGAATAATACTATAATATATAATACTTACAACGGTATTTGAATAATACTAAAATAGCCCCGTTCTGTGGGCCATTTCACATCTCAGACCAGGATGTGAAATTGTTTTGACAGTCACAGCTTACTGACTAGTCAACACAATGTGTGTGTGACTTCTAGAGCGGCCTTGTCACATTAACACACCAGCGGGACACAAATGACAACCAGAAATTGGCTCTCAACTGTAAGGCGACATGCTTCTAAGCCTACATTCGAGCCTGTTGAATCTAAATATGAATAACACAACTGCATGCTCGGGATAACACACAAATACCACACTGGCCGGAGATAATGGTCCACAAACACACACTGCAGACCAAAGGGAATTGAAAGAGTTGCATGCGCAACATCAAAGGAAACTTCAATGTGTTCAGTGAGACACAAAGCGGTGCAGGTGAAAGGCTGTGGAGGGTTGTGCTGGTCTGGGAACAGCGATTGAAGCCGCAGGCGGTCCAGCTAACAGGAGAGGAGAGGAATATTTAGCTCCCTAAACGCCCCTCTGTTTATTTAACACCTATTCCACTCGTTTCGTATGCTAATTTACCAGCTTTTAGTCACCGAAAGTGCAAAGCTTCAGTAGACTTCAGATTTTCTTATGTTTGAGAAAGCCAGTATTGCTGAAATGTTCATTTGCTAAAGCATTTGTTCTGAAATTGACATAATATTTTAAAAAATAGAATTTGTATAATAATTAATCTATAATAATATATCATTATAATATACACACTGTATATAACATTGTATTTGCTTTTTATTCAGTAACATATGGTTAAAAATAATCAAGACATTTGACTTTCCATTTACTAAACTTATAATCACATATACCTAAATATTTATGCAATATTTTATAAATATATATAAAATCTATAATAAATTATAATATGAAAAAAATAAATTATATATAAAATATAAAATAAATTATATATATATATTATATAACATTTGCATAATTATACATTTTATATATATATATATATATATTTTTTTTTTAATTTAAATTAAGTTATACAAGTATATATATATATATATATATATATACACACACACACACACACAAACATACACACACACAAATATTTATGCAATTTCTTATAAATAATATTAATAAATAAATTATATATTATATAATATTTACATAATTATACATTTTGTTCTGTAAAATGTAGTAAATCAAAGAATTTTAATTTAACATTTTTTATTTAAATTAAGTAACATATTTAAATTTAAATAAACGTATATAATTTCTTAAATTAAATAAAGTAAAATGTACTTTCAAAAAAAGTTTCAAAAACTTTTCATAAAATGACCAAGGAAGAATACATTTAATTATTTTAATTATTTTAATGCATCAATATAACAGTCCATGGCAATAAACAGTAAAAATGTGTCCTATACATCTTTACTAAAACATGTAAAAAGCAAATAAAAAAGTAAAATGCCACAAAGAGATGTCCATGAACTTTTTTCTGGTGATAACACAAAAGAATCACTTCGCATATTTTGAACAGATTCACTAAACCAGATCAAAATGAACTGATTCACTGAAATGAATCAACGTTCCCAAGTCAAGCCACATTATAATTTTGTGCTTTTTTTTCAAACCTTAAGAATGTATTTGACGCACATGGTGGACAAAAAAACATCCCAAGAGTCTGTTTCTTCTTATTGATCCAAAGCAATTTTTTCAAGCACATTTAGTCTTGATTTAAGGTATTGACACCCTGTCAGTGTGTAGAAATAACATCATTAGACATAAGGGATTAGCTGGTTTACATGAGCGGTTCTAGATCACCTTTAACTCTGCACATTTTGCATGTTTCCCTTATCAAACACACCTGAATCGACTCGTTAGTAGAAATCAGGGCTGCGTAAGGCTTTTAAAACACAATAACTTATTTTCAGGCTTTTAAAGCAAACCACAAAAGAGGAAGAAAGGGAATGAAGATAGTAAAACTGGAAGTAAAACCACAATGGGCGAAACAAACCAGAAGAGCAGCATCAAATCAATTCCTAAATTATCTCTGTGATTTCACACTGAATAATAAAGCAAAAAGCCAAAAGCCTTCTGTAAGTTTCTCATGAGCGGCTGTAGTGCAAATCTAAGTGTCAGCCTGTGAGCGTCAACACTGCCACCTACACGCTAACATTCAATCTGTGAGAACATACGTGACAAACTTTGAGCACTTCTCGAGAGACGTCAAATCGGGGAGAGAAAATGTCCAACCGTCTGCCACGGCGGAGCAATGAAAACACATTCAGGTAGACGGTCTAATTTGATTCAATCTGCATGACCCAGTTTCTCTGCTGCTGGAGGCTTTCGTCTGTAACAGGACGGTTATGCTTTAGTTTCAGAGATAGAGTTCGGTTTCTACTCTATACTTCAAGTTTATCATGATCTGCAAAACCTTAAATGCTTGAAATTGGTTTTCAGATGTATAGGGTATGCAAAAACATCTCATTATATTCATATTCTAGAGGATTTGCTGGATAAAAATATGCTTACGCCCCATAGCACAAGATGAATCATCTGCTCAGATGCTCTGAATTTTTGGGAATAAATTACAATATGAATGCTTTTAAAGTTTATAGATATTGACTAAAAGCCACAGATCATGCCAAACACTCCTACAAAAAGGATTTAAAAATAAAGTAAAAAATGTGGCTGATTGATCAAATATAAAAAGAATTGAAATTGCAGTCTAATTTATATTTATCTATTCAGATATTGTTATTTTACTATCTTTAAGATACTATTATAGTTTTAATTAATATTATCATTTTTGTTATATTTTGTTTTCATTTTAATTTTTAAGTTTCAGTAATTTTGTTATGCATTTTTGTCATTTTTATTAATTTTTTGGTTTTGCACAATAAATAAAAAAAACTTGCAATATAATTTATATTTGTCTTTTTAGATATAGTTTTTTAGTATAATTGAGATATTTTATTTTCAGTTTCTATTTTTCTGTTTTCATCTCAAATTAAAAAAAAAAAATGTTGTGCATTTTTGTCATGTTTAGTAGTTTTTGTTTTTGCACAATAAATTTAAATAAAACTGAAATTGCGAAATAATTTATGCTTATATTTTAAGACAATTATTTTAGTATCACTGAGGTACTACTATAGTTTTTAGTAATAACTTTTTATTTTTATAGTTTTAGTTTTATAGTTAGTTTTAGTAATTGTTTTTGTCCTTTTTTATTTATTTTTTTTTTATAAATGTCTATATTATATTATATATTTATTATTATATATTATATATTATGTGTGTGTGTGTGTGTGTGTGTGTGTGTGTATATATATATATATATATATATATATATATATTTATTTATTTATTTATTTATTTATTTATTTTTTAATATATATATTTAAAAAATTATGTTTACTTACATTGACCAGCATCAGAAAACTGTAAACATACAATGTTTGTTAAATTGTTTAAGATATGAGATGAGATCAAATGTCACATATATGACAAAATAATTCCAATATAATTTTTAGGCATGCAGCCCTATATTAAAGAATTTTAAAACGTAAAAAAATTCTACATGAAAATTAAAAAATACATAAATAAAAAAAAAGAAATATTTTGTGTTTACTTGCATGCTATGTGACCATTAACCAGCATCAGAACTATTACATGAAAATGTTGTTAAAAAAAATAATAATAATAATATATTCTACATCTAGGTAGTTCAGCTGACAAAAAAAAAAAAGTTTAGGAATCCCGCTTAATAAACAACCACAAAGAAGCTGTGACTCACTTGAGCATTTGATTATTTCAGTGAAAGACATTTTAATAAATCTCTCAGCTCTTCAATCCATTACTGTGTTGTTGCTCTCAGAATAAGTGTGTGTCAGTTCCAGGTGGCAGCAGTAGATAAATAGTGTGTGTTTCAGTAAAAAATATCTTCTTTTCACGCATCTCTACCCAGACTGGCTCTGCGAGCTCAAGCGACTCATCTACCCCACCGAGACACTGAACAAACCAGCTCACATCACACATACAGATTCACAGCGGCTCACGCTCATTCAGATCAGAGTCTGACAATATGCTTCATGAGTCACTTCTGCAGCACTGCTCACCCCAAGACCACTTATAAAATCTAATAAAACTTTCCACAACCATTTTCCACCATCTCTTTAATATTTACAATTAAACAGGCTGTTTTTGGTACTTGCAATTTCTTCTATGGTGATTTACAGCAACATCACGTCTTTCTCAGTTGCTGAGTGCTGATGGTCCACACATAAACTTTTGAACCTGCAACCTCTCAATGTGAACCCCCACCTCAATACACAGCCGCCACAGCCTGTCGGCACGCCACTGTTACTCTCTCCTGCTTTCTCATTCTCCTTCTCTTTTCAGCACCAGGCTTAGACAGATTAGCGGGTCAGATCGGTGTTACTAGGGAGAAATCTCTGCCCACATCCAAGCGGGTTTCCATGACGTAACCTCATCACTTACACACCCTGATTGTTTATCGCGAATTGTTCTTCAAAAACTACCATATTACGGTGTCCCACCACCGATGCGTTTATAGAGCAGGCAAAACAGCTAAGCTGAGGGATAAACAAGTGTCGACTAAACCTAAATCTCATAATGAACGCAGACCACTAGACAACCGTTATATGACTTTAAGTGGCTTAACTTCCAAGATCTGCAAGTGTTTTTGTCCTGAGAGAGGCCTGTGAATCATTTGGCCTGCAGCTAATTTTGTAGTGATCACAAAAACAGAACAAAATGTGCAAACTATGCAATAGATTTTAAAAGGAACAGTTCACACAAAATGTAAAATTTTGCTGAAAAATTAGCTTACTCTCAGGTCATTCAAACTGTAGATGAGTTTGTTTCTCCATCAGATTTGGAGAAATGCAGCATTGCATCACTTGCTCAGCAATGAATGTGAATGGGTGCCGTCAGAATAAGAGTCCAAACAGCCGATAAAAACATCACAATAATCCACAAGTAATCCACACCACTCCAGTCCATTAATTAATGACTTGAGAACCCAAAAGCTGTGAGTTTGTACAAAACAAATCCATCTATGACATGTTTTAAACTTCAAACGGTCGCTTCTTTTGAAATACTCCAGTCATAAAAATGGAATTTTTTTGTATAACGCGGAATGTCACTGAATTTGTCAAAGTTTGGAATTATTATTCAAAAGTAGGTCATTACACTTAAATCAAATTGCGACATGGACTAGTACCTCTAAATATTAAGACAACTTGAAGACATATATTACTATTGTTTGGTAGAATGTACGTAATACTACTACTACTACTACTATTATTACTAAAACTGTTAAAACTTTATTTTATTAAGGGAAAAAAAAAAAAAAAAAAAATCACAAATATTTATTATTGATTAAAAGATAAATTAAATTATTTGATGCCTTCATTTGGTAATCAGAAAATGTTAAATATTGTAAAAATATTGCAAAGAAAACCTTAATAAATTAAGTTGCTGTTATGCATTCAAATAATTACAAAAAAGGAATTTGGAAAAAAATAAAACAGAATTTGGAAAAAGATAAAATGGATTTCATAGGTCCCTATTTGTCTGAATTAGCATAGAAATCTGCACTGATCAAGCAGGACTGTCTATCACAACAGGCTTGTGGGGACAAGCCTGTTGTGATAGACAACAGGGGATGGAATTTATGGATTATGGACTTTATCCAGGATTGATGGTTTGGCATTAAAAACATCTTATTAATGGACTTGTTTCTTATAACACACAGCTTTTGACTTCTCAAGATGTTAACTGATGGACTAGACTGTTGTGGAGTACTTGTGGATTACTGTGAGGTTTTTATCAGCTTTTTGGACTCTCATTCTGACGGCACCCATTCACATCCATTGGTGAGCATGTGATTGAATGCTACATTTCTCCAAATCTAATGAAGAAACAAACTCATCTACATCTTGGATGGCCTGAGGGTGACTATTTCAGCCAATTTTTTTTTTAGGTGAACTACTCCCTTAACATTTAGCTTTAAATCACTAACCCTGAGATTTAACAAATGTGAGGCTTGACTGACAATGAATTAAAAGACTAAAGGAGGAACTAGGACAAAAGCACAGAACTAAAAAAATGATTCAGCCTGAAGCGAGAAAAACACTTTATCCAGATTAAAAGCTTTTTGAACGTTTAAGTCAGCACAACCGCAATTAAATATGTGGTTCTTCGCAATAGCAAATATTGGCATCTAAGTGAATTTCCACACAAACAAAACCAGACCGAGTTATGAACCGAGATAACACCAATCACCCGCCATGACAGACAGACATCCAGCCGTCTTGTGACATCACCATGTGACATTTTTATCAGCAGCAACAAAGGTTGGCTTCATTTAATAACGGAGCCAGGAAATTGAATTATGTAATAAGAGCCTCACAAAAGCTGAACACCCAGCACCTCAGGGCACCAGCTGCAAATACTTACAAAGATTTGCCTCTAAACAACAGCCTCTTCATTCTTTGATATTCAATTAGCGAAGACACACATAAATGTGTCTTAAAGTGGCCTGAGCGAGTTTTCAATAAAAGAGCATTTAAACCTCTGCCCGAGGCGAAGCAATAATCTCACAATTACACCGAATAAAGACAGACGGCGAGAACAACAATCAACCGTGTCGATGTGTCAGTGGCGTATTTTAAAAGCCACACAAAACTTGATTATTTAGTGCTGAAGGGGACGAAAAGGGCATAGAATAGCAGTCACACCGACTTGACATCAAAAACAGAGAGTCGCACCTAAAGTAATGCGTTCAGAGGCACCATCAGTCTCATTGCTGCATAAAACATCTGCTCTGTGCTGTATTATTAATGCAGTTGTTCACCATTTTTGCATTTTCTATCCTGTTATGTTGTATACATTTCTGGTTAAAACTAAAAAGTTAACTTTGAGATCATTTAGTATTTCTTTTCTTTTACAAAACGGTGTTTTTACAGCAATGCCATAGAAGAGAGTTGCACAAACCAGGCTAAAAGATGACTTTTGATTTGGCTTACCACGCAATATCACATAAGTAGGGTAAAAATAATAATAATAATAATAATAACGATAATAATAATAATAATAAAACATTTAAGAGCATTCATTCATTTGTAATGTATATTTTTTTAAATTATTATTATTTTTTTTTTATTAAGATGTGCATTTGTTTTAAAAACAATCATTTAAAAACATTTTATTTACATTTTTGTTTTAATATAATATGGTTTGTTGGGTATTGAGACATTTTAAAATTTGATTTTGATTCACAAACTGTCATTTAATTTAATTTTAATCTCAATTTAATTTGATATGGTACCGATTCACTTAGATATATTGGCAATCAGGTACAATACATTTCCGTTTACAATTTATCTCAAGGCAACAACAAAAACTCTCTCACCTAATGTAAACCATGTAAGCTGGTACAACACTATAATATTAAAGTGATTTGTAAAGAAACATTTAAATTATATGCACATCAGGCAATTTTTAATAATAACTTATTTTATAATAAAATTTATTTTTATAACTTTTTAATGATATAATTGTGTTTCTCCTAACACAATTAACATTTAAACAGTGGATATCAACTTATTTTCATGACAGATTTATTCAAACATACATTAAATATTTAAGTACAGGTTAAGAAAAAATAAAATTATACAGTGCATATATTTAGCAAAATGCTTCAATCTTCTAGCTAACTATCAAGGTCTGGACATTGAATGGATTTTAAAAGGGAAATGTAAGGTTACATAACACCGTTTACAAGCTTTTATCGACATCTTTCCATGGTTGAAGCACTGATTAACCGATTAAATGAGACATGATACATTACAGTAGGTTATACTGTTCATTTCAGCATCAATACTGATGGTCGTTCATGTTTTTTTCTATAACTACTAAAGAGGAAAAGATGATCATTCATGTGCCATATGAAATAGGATGTTATTACATATCAGAAGTAACAAAGCACAATGTTTACTGTGATTTACTGGATCGAAGGTGTGCTTCAAATAATGTCAGGTTTTGTTCACAAAATCAGCTTAAAACAGAACTAAGAATACATATTGATTCACATAAATGAGAATCACTTAAAAGCAACAGGTCAATATTTTCAATCCAATTCTATTGGAAATAAAGAAGCATTTACTTTTGGCACACAGCCCTCAATCAAGTTTGTTTTATGACTTTTCATTTAAAAAATGCATGCAGATCTGCCATAGAAGAACCACTTCAGTTTCCCTGAAGAAGCTTTCAAAGGACCATTTTTCCTTATACAGAAACTTTTGTGCAACAGAAATATTGTAAAGGTTCTCCACGGAGCCATCAATGCTTTATTTTTAATCATGCACCTCCTCTCTCTGAACGTCTCCTCTCAGTCGGCCGTGTTCCCTACCGTTTACCTCTGTGAGTGAGCTATATTTAGTTCAGGCCACAGAACACGTCCAGGAGCCCCTAACAACAGCTCTCAGCTGGGAATCTGTGCCATGCGGGAGAGCAGGATTCCTTCAGTCCAAACCAAACCTCATTAACATGAGGACCAAGTCTTCAGCTCGACCCTCAGTCACGCTAACACTGAGATTGATCTCATGCAGTTTAATCAGCCAAAAGAAAAGGTTTAAGTTTAGCTAAATTTTACAACTATTAATGTAGTCTTTTTACAGACTGGTTGTTCTTCTTTCGAGCCTCTCAGCCAAGCCCTCAATGACGATATATTTCACAAAGAGAATTAAAAGTGTAATGCAGCAACATGTCTCTTTTCAGACGCACAGACAAACCAGTCAGGGCACGACCGCTGGCACACAAAGACTGGAAAAAACTCACTCCAAACTCATGCATCGGGTAGGCACCATTGTTATAATTGTTAATTCAATTTTTTTGTTAACTGAAATAAAGCCGACACAAACAATATGTGACCCTGGACCACAAAATCATAAGGGTCATTTTTTTACACATCATCTGAAAGCTGATAAATAAGATTTCCATTGATGTATGGTTTGTTAGAATAGGACAATATTTGGTCGAGATGCAACTATTTAAAAATCTGTAATCTGAGGGTGCAAAAAAAAAAAAAAAAAATACTATTGAGAAAAATCACCTTTAAAGTTTTCCAAATGAAATTCTTACCGATGCATATTAATATTTAAGTTTTGATATATTAACGGTAGAAAATGTACAAAATATCTTCATGAAACATGATCTTTACTTAATATCCTAATGATTTTTGACTTCGAAATCGATCATTTTGACCCATACAATGTATTTTTGGCTATTGCTACAAATATACCCATGCTACAAAAGACTGGTTTTGAGGTCCAGGGTCACATATACCAAAAAAAAAACCTAAATGAAAATAAACACATAAATAAATAAGATTAATAAATTGTCAATTGTAAAACAATTGTAAAAACAAAATACTTAAACTACAATTAAATTTTGGGGGGAAAACAACCAAATTAAAAACAGAAATAAAAATTTTAAAAAACTAAATATTAATTCAAACTATGACAATGGAAAAATAATGAAAATATTATAAATGACAAAGCATATAAGTGTAAAAAAAATTCTAAAAAAATAATATAATTTAATAAATGAGGTCTGATAATATAAAAAAAAAACAGAACTATAAATAAAAATAAAAATGCATAAAACCATGCACAACCAGTTTATTTTAGTATTAATTTTATACTATTTTAGTTTTTATTTCACGCTATAGTGGCACACTTCACCATTATAGACTTACTAAACAATAAAGAGCATTCCTCAGTAATGAAGTCAAGAGGGTAACTTTGTTAAACAAATTCCTCTGCACCGCATTGTCATTACCATTACATTGCAAAGACTAATGATGAAATACCAGAATTGCAAAAGTCGTCAGGTAAAACAAACCCTGTCCTACACATCTAAGGAGAAACAAAGGCATTCACACACACACACACACACACACACACACACACACACACACACATGTTGGGTTTACATGTTTTATGGGGACATTCCATAGGCGTAATGGTTTTTATACTGTACAAACCGTATTTTCTATCGCCCTACACCTACCCTACACCTAAACCTAGCCCTCACAGGAGACTGTGCACACTTTTACTTTCTCAAAAAAACTCATTCTGCATGATTTATAAGCCTGTTTCCTCATGGGGACCTCACAAATGTCCCCACAAGGTCAAAATTTACTGGTATTACTATCCTTGTGGGGACATTTGGTCCCCATAACGTGATGAATACCAGGTGCACACACACACACACACACGTCATTCACTCCTGACTGACAAAACAGCTCTGAGTTACTGTGCTCGGGCCACACAACCTCGCTTCACTGGAGGAAAGAGCACACCATTAACCTCAGCTGACACCACAGCACTGACTCTTCACAAAACTGACTGGCGGCAGTGTAACAGACTCAAGAAAAGACATGCGGTGTGCTTAATCATAAATCAAACAACTTACGACCCTGGAGCTGTGCTAGAAATATCCAATATTAAGCCTCAAGTTAAGATCAGGCTCTAGTTGAATATTAGATTTTGTGTGTGTGTGTATATATATTTAGCAACTCCACTAATCTAGCTCATAACAAACATGGCATTTTGCACTGTAAATATTGTTGGCGCTTATAATAAACTGCTTAATTATTCCCATTTGTATGTCGCTTTGGATAAAAGCATCTGAATGAATAAGCGAAAACATAGCATCACAACAACACGTTTCGCACAGGCAAGCAACACTCAAATTTTCAACAGAAAAGTCTACTTATGTAAATCAGAATATTACTATTACATTAAACCCTTCATCTTCATCAGATGTTGTGCATTTCCTGTTCTAAGGGGTTCACGGTGTTCACACGGGAACCAGTTTCGGTTCTCACTTGATCTTGGTTTCATCTGTCTCACGTCACGTTATGTTTATGAATCTGCTCATCAAATATTAAAACACAAACCACATCCTTTTCACAAAACAGCTAGAGATCATTGATTCATACAAAGAGGCTGGTTTAACATGCCATTCACCCTCCCAAATAATAAAACGCATGCTTTGGATATTAAACACCCCACACAGCTTTGACATTCACAGCCTTGTGAAGGACACAAAGAGAAACCAGAACGAAGGTGACGGATTTAATGACGATTAAACTCCATTTGAACTGGTATTCAGGCAAAAATGAAGGCGGTTTTGAGAGATTGCGGCCATGTCAGCAGGACAGGTCATTAATATAAATGAAGTGTCGCGACTCTGTTGGGGTGCAGAGGGTTTGCACCTGAGCACATGCTTCGTGACCAGGCGAAAACAACTGTGAATTTGTACGCCGGGCCTTTACAATTAAGATTAAATTGTAAATTATTAACAGAGTCTTTGAATGATTCATAACAAGAGCCAATTATTGTGAATCGGACTGATCGTGCTGTATGCTTGCTGAAATCCAACCATTAATCTAGGAACTAAAATAAATAAATAAATAAATAAATAAATACATTTGATGTTTGAAATAAATGAACAAAAATAAACAAATAAATAAAGTAAATAACTAAATAGAAGAACAAACAATAAAACTTGAATAAAAAAAACATTTAAAAATTATTAAAAATAATAAATTATATATAGTATTATTATATAATAAGATATATAAAACTAATATTTTGCTAAATTTATTTGTAATATATCGAAATATTTAAAATAATATATTGTTTAATAACAATAATATTTTAAATACTGACATCATTTATAACAATATGTTTTAACGAGATAATTATGTCGTTTTAACGACATAACATCTCGTTTTTATGAGAAAAGATGTAGTTTTAATGAGCAAGCATCTCCTTATTACGAGAAATGATGTTGTTTTAATGAGAAAAACAGTTAAAACAACATAATGAGTTAAAACAACATAACAAACGGGTTGTTATTAAGACATAATTGGGTGGAAAAAAAATAGTTGGACAACAATGGCGAATCAACCTCGATTGGGTCCTCAGCTGGTAACAGTATGCAAAATAAGACTCCAAACACACCAGCAGCGTCAGTAACGAACAACAACAAAGCAATGGAAACTCTATTTGACAGGCAAATGACGATCACTGTCTCTCATAATGTTTTGTTAGAGTTGCACACGTGCACGTTTTCATACGAACCAAACAATCTGTTGAAATTACTGATGAATAATGCAAGGGACAATTACAAAAATACTATGATCTTCTGAAGTTTGGATCTCCAACACGTATCTATATCAGACTCAAACATCAGAGTTTGACATTAGAGGTGTATGACACACTAATAATATTTACAACGGGTTTAGGATTACATGTTTAGATAGCAGATGTTACCGCTAAATATAACACATGCATTGTTAGGAAACTCTTACAGGTGCTACACCTAACATTACACAACCTCACTTTGACAGTGCGACACAGAAAGCTATGTGGAAGTGAGCTCTCGGGTTTCTGAACACCAAACTGCCTCTAAAAGGGAAAGTGGAAACATGAACCTTTACGCAAAGGTCAAAGACACACACAGAAAGACAAGATTTTGATGTGGTGGTGTATCCGTTCTCGTCTAATCGAAGACATCAGAGCCTGAAACAACAATACAGGCTAAACGATGCAAGTTCTGTGGTCAAATTCATGTAATTAAAACCTAATTAATTCTATGAAGCTGCTTCTAATCACACTTAGTTACTGTTATTACCATCATAATTTAGTACCATAACATGCTATGCATTCATTAGACTAGTAGTATTATGGCAATTAGAGATTTACCAGGTAAATATAGGGTAAACAAAACAATAAATCTCACACCGACATGTTGCGGTCAACTTTGCACCAGATATATTTGAATATTAATGACAAATTTCCTCCAGTTTCCTCCAAATTACTACAGTGATAATACTACACCACACTGAAAATAATTTGGTAAAGAAAAGAAAGAATTTCCAAAAACAATTACAAAAACTAACACACTGAATTAAATGTGCAATTTTGAAGCAGAAAAACTAAATTAGCATTTACTACTAATTACTATTTTATTTATATCTTAAAATCATTTTTACATTGTACAATACTATAATAAAACTGTTAAAAAAAGTGAAAGTGTCCTTTACAATAAATAAAAATACTGAAGTACTAAGCTAGTACCATGGTTTACTGATGGATGCAGGTGGTAATACCATGGTATTTCTATATATTTATACATATAACAGTTTGGGTCAACAGTTTGATTACCTTTTTCTTTAATATTCAAATTGTTACTTTTATGTATCTCAAAGAATTGAATAAAATGCAATATAATAATTGTAATCCTGGCACTTCTTGAAAAGCTGCAGAATACTTTGAAAAAGTAAACCCCATAAATAAATAAACCCCATGTTTATTTATTATAATTGCACTTTCACAACAATGGTATTTTGATGATTAACCCTTGTAAATATTTATAAAGGAGTCTGCATTGCTAAATATTATTGTTTAGGTTAACAACAAAAACAGCCTGAATGTGTCACATCACCTCTTACATAACATACACTGCATTAAACCTCTGAACTCAACCTGTTCACATGGTTTTCAAGACAATCAGGTCTAAAACGATTATAAAATCTGATCTATATGATGGAGGATGATCCCTACGTGCATATGTACATAAACAAGATCTGCAACATGCAGGCTACGCTTTCAAAACATGATTGTCTGTCCACCTATACTGCATCGTTGTTGCATTTTAGGTAACGTTACTACTATAACGTTAGTATTACAATGGATGAACGTGCCACTGGCAGTACTATGGTTTTCCATGGTGTATTTGTATAGTATGTATCTGGTGAGCAAAATACAATCTAGATTGGCAGCTTAATGTATTTTGACAGTATATAATGTTCAAAAACGCTGCTTGAATCAATGATTCCCGCCCAAAAGGGCGAATGAGCTTGGGATGCTCCAAAATGCAGTCTAGATAGGCAGCTCACTAGGTTTTAAAACACAGCCCACATAGTGCAGTTTACGGGTTATTTCTGTGCAAATACAGAATTACAGAACATAAACACTAACCTTAATTGTCCACTTAAGGTCCTCCTGAGGGAAAACACAGGCTTTAACTTGAGAGAATGAGGTAAAATGTGAATTATACAGATTGCGTCGTCTGAGGAGAATCCGTCTGTCAGTCCAACAGTAAATGGGTTAAAACTTCCCGGACGTGTTTTAACGGAGATTGACAAGCACTCACGCAGCAGAGGTCTAAAACGTATCAACTGTGAATTACAAACCCGTTTTGAGGCAATATAAAAGCCCTGAATTGCGATACAACCGCACGCATACGCTGGCACGTCTGTCTTCCTTCCTCTGTGAGACTGTTTATCTGCGATCGTTGAGTTCTGTCTGCCACGCTCGAGGGATCGACGTTCGACTGGGCTAAAAATAAAAAGCAGATCTGGGATCAGGTCTCTGAGAAGGAACGCGTGATGACGTCCGTTTAATTTAAACATTCAGGCTGATCGCAGATCAGCTGTTTAGGCGGTAGCGGTCAGGCGGAGCCTGTTACGTACACCTAGGGTCTTTAAAAGCATCATATTAAAAGTCTAACGGGTTGTTAAACCATAAAAGGACTGCAGATGATTATGTATCGTATGAAGCATATCTGTTTAATGCTTTTTGAAACATAAAAAGTAAAGAAAAAATAGACTGTGATAAGATATAACAAAATATTTCACAAAATATATTAGCCGTTTACTTTATGTTTGGACATGATTTGAAGATTTTGAACATTTTCCATCGCATAACTTTTATTTTGGTTAACACAGCATATTAAAACAACGTGGAAAGGACTAGAAAAATACAAGCAATCCAAGGCTGCCACCGCATGGTAGTGAGCGTCATGACAGGGAAATAAAATCTTTGACTATTGTTATTACATAACCGCATTGCATTCCACGAATAAGCAAAATATTTGGGGGGGGGGAGGGGGAGGGATGAAAATAAACTGGTTTCATAGTTTAGGTAAAATTAGACGTGTACCTGCTTACGGTTGAAGGCGCACGAGTTTAGACCCGTATATAATTATAAAATAATAAAGTAGGTCGATGACGTAATGTATTGACAGTAATACAGGTAAAAGCAGATGCATTAGCTCTTAATACAATCTGTTATTAAAGCAGGGATTTGAACGACATTGACTGGGATAAAGTGAGGGTTCTGTCGGTTTTCTATAATTTATGACAAAATAAAAATACATTTTAAATTACACATCGTTGCATTGATACACATCGTTCTTTCTGTAATCCGCAAACTGAGTATTTGTTTTGATCTTGTAATTATCCTAAGACACCAAGGAAAAAATAGTGCTGTGCAAGGATTAATCCAAAATAAAATATGTTCATTATAATAAAGTGTAAATTCATTATTATATATTATATATAAATACACACACTAAATATGTCATGTTTATATATTAAATATATTATATATAATATTAATTTTATCAATAAAAATATATACATGTAAATATTTTTAAAACATATACTGTATGTGTGTGTGTATTTATATATGCATAATAAATATACACAGTACACACACATATATCATGTAAACAAAAACTTATCTTGGATGCGATTAATCACGATTAATCTTTGCACAGCACTAATTATTTTATGATTATTGATGTCTCTGGTATTTGGGGATGTATTATTGGTTTTATAGTTTATAAAACAGGAAATGTAAATATTTTTGTTTGATTAATTTTGCAATTATCCTTCAAAATCTTGGAAAATAATTCTGGATATTTTCAACTGTATGATTCCTGGTGTCTCTTTGACATTTGGAAATGTAATTCATGATTTTATAGGTTATAAAACAGGAAATACTTTTTTTAAATTATTTGTTTATTTTTTTTATTAATTTGTTCAGCACATTTTTTTTTTACCTATTTTGCCATTTTTACACACATTTGATTAATTATTGGTATATTCCATATAAGCTATTGCTCTCTGAATCTAAAAAAAAAAATCTAAAAATGTTAAAACAATAGCTATATGAAATTAACCAACCATTTCATACAGATTTTATTAATTACTGCCAATTTTCCATATACTAAAATTGAAAAAAAAAAAAAAAATCTAAATATGTTCGAAACAATATCTATTGTTGCTATAAACGTAACAAAACAGCATTTTTGCCGATGGTTTGGCATTACTGGATGATAAATAAACTGGCGACAATACCTATAGGTTATTACTGGTGTAATATATAATATATTACATTGATATACATCATCCCCGACTCCAAAAGCGTTTTATTCCGGTCACGAAATTGTACAGGTCAAATCTCACGCGCACGAGCGCACTGCTTCCTCGAGCACGCGCGCTTCCCTCCTGTTTATCGCCCCCTAAATGTTTTTCCCGTGATGCTCCGCGTGGTCGAGCAGCAAGATGGCGGACGCTCTGGATGAATTTAAGAAAGAAACTGGATGCGTCCCGATCCTCCATCCCGAGGTAAAAAATACAGCCGTTATCCCGCTGCAGCACGGCAGCGATCCTAAACGAGGCTGGAGTGTTTTCACGGCCAGAAAAAGCGTTATTTCTACCGCTAACTTCTCACAATGAGGGAGAGGGGCTGAATCCCCCCCACTGCTGCGTAATAGCATTGCTGCTAACGCTAGCCTTTCATATTCATAGATTATATTTTGATTTGTCGTTTTATCGCATGTCTAATCTCATATTTTAAGGCAGGGGTGTGTTTTTATTCTGTATTGTGCAGTGACAAATATGACATTAGCATATTTGTGCAAGTATTCACAGTGTGTTGTGCTGCGTTTGCATCTAAATGACAGACACCATTCACAAACACCACCATCATTTGCATTCATTTACCATCAGATTTTAACATTAATTGAGGGGTGTTATTTTATTAACATGCTTTTAGTACACCATAAAAGTCTGTTTGATTGCGTTTGACTGCATTTTGGTGAAATCAGTATAATGACAGTTCTGTTTCTGATCTGTCATTGTTGTCAGTTATATACAGTCGGTTATATTTTCATGAATATATTCATAGATACATTATATTGTCAGTGCTGCAATGGTTGATTTACATATTTGTTTTCGTTTTACTCATTTCCAACTTTGTATTGACAGGATGTGTTGATATAAGGAAGTTTTGCATGAAACATACAATTCTTGTATAGTAAGAGCTATAAGTGCAATAGGTGATGATAAACAGGACACCTATTCTGAGGTTAAGAATGCAATTAATGAAAATTAATTGCATTCATTTTCACACTTACTTATTGCGAACCCAGAGTTGAGCTCACTGTGTGTGTGTACTGAGACAGCTTGCTCATATGGGACTTCCTGCTGTAAATTATTCATGCTCAGGCAGACTGACCATAGAGCTGATCACACACATGTAGTCCCAGTGAATGGGAATGTCACCCTTGGCTGGTAGTCATACTAACACACGCTGACCTGTTGGACTGAAAGGAAGATCCCGGCAGACCTGAGCAGATCTTTTTAATGCATTGTTTATAGCTATGGTAATAATTAGTGATCAACCAATATGTTGCTAACATAATACAATTTCATAACGAAAGCGATTGCTTATGTTACATAATATTTGCTGAATATTTGCTGAAGACAATGCTGTTATGAAAATTATTTTTTGTGTGTTTGCTGTCTGCTATATGCCCTGGTGTCCAGCAGGATGGGGTGGTTGATTTAGAGAACAGAACGTGAAACCATGATAGGGATGGTGTTTTGCATGTGGCCGTTTGAGAGAGGAATGGTAAATAGTTTAGCTGTCCTCGTAATTTGGTTTGTGATGGATTATCAGAAGGTTATATTATAATGTGAAGCATTGTTCTAGTTGCTCTTTTGCCGAATGGGGGGAAAAAAGTAGGACATGAAGTAAAACCTAATGTAAATTCATATTGGAAGTCTTAAAATTAAGACTTAAAAAAAAGAAAATTCAATTAAATAAAAACCTTAAGTGTATTTTACTTCAGCTAGTTACCAAGTAAACATTTCTCATTTTCATTAACTTGATGCAGTATTTTTAAATAAATAATTAAATAAAAAAACAAACAAACAGAAATAAAAATTAAAAACCCTAATAAACTAACTAATAAAAACGGCAAAAAACAAAAATGGACAAAATAGTTAAAATAAATAAAAAATATAGTATACAATTATTAGTTAACTATTATTATAGTATTATAATAATATTATTAATATTATGCAGAATATTATTATTAATTAATACAATTATTAATTATTCACTATTATCAATATAGTATTAAGTGCTTATAATATACAATAGCAACATTATACTAAAATGACATTGATGTCTTGTTAGAGAAAAAAACAAGTAAAAATGATAAAACTACACAGGACAATTTTAACTAAAATTTGAATGAAAATAGAAAAATAGAAAATATGTAAATAAAAACTAATAAAAACTATTATACTTAATGTCTCAATGAAACTAAAAATGATGAAAACACAAAAAATATGCATAAAAAAATTAAACAATTAAAAAATATGCAGTATATTGTATTGCAGTTATTGTTGTTATTGTTTAAAAAATAAAAATGTTAAAACCGCCCAACAAAATAACTAAAACTTTAAATAAAATTAAAATGAACATAATAAAAAAATTAAATCCAAACTAATCCAAAATGTTAATACAAAATATTCTAGTATGAAAAAAAACATTGAATATACTGTGAAAAACTCACCAGAACAGAAGGAAACTCTTCTGCTGTGAAAGACACAATTTATGCATTTGTCTTTAGTTAATCAGTGGTGTTAACTAGAGGAAAGTCAACAGAATCTCGTTTCCTTTGGATGCTTTGGCCCTTTGTCACCTGGGTGGGCGGCGTTGGGGCCGCACAGTCATATAGTGAAGAGCAAGCCATCTGTTCCTTACCATCACCCATCAGATCAGACCTGAGGTTTCCTCCAAATATGATCCTCAGAGGTCAAAATTAACGTGTCTGTTTGCTCTTGTGGTTTTTAAATGGTGCATTGATAAGATGAGATGCCGATCTTGTTGCCTGCATGCAACAAATTTAGCTTTGTGACATTAAATTTTTCCGCTGTATTTCTACATAGTGGCCTGTGGGTGTGATTTCATTTGCATTTCTGCTTTTGTGGCTTTATATGTAAAAATAGACAAAGAAATGTGACATCTGACTGCAAATAATGAGTTCAGTCCTCAGATAAAAATGTTAGATTAGTCATTTCAAGTTACTGCGATGCACATCTGTGGCATTGCATTGGCACTGTGTGTGCATTTCTCAATGGCTGTTGATGGTCATTCCAAACATGTCGTTACAGATGTTGACATGAACTACAGATATAAATGGCTGACGTAACTAACAGAGGCGGTTGATAAAGCACATGCTCCCCAGAGCTGAATTCTTAATGTCTTCCTGTTTTAATAGGAAGCCAAGCATCTTAGTACGTGTCACATGGTCCCACAGATGCTGTAACTGCTCGTTTCCTCACAGGCAGGAGGAACATTAGGCTCGTATTGAATTAGACCAACTGCTCTGATACCAGGCGCAAAACTATTGAGTGAAACAAGCAGACACCTTTACAAAGGCCTGCCGGTGATGCTCAGTCTCCCTGCTGCTCTTTTTATCAGTTCTGTTCAGCGATCTGGACTGACATCGCTTACATAACGTATCTAATTCTCTGATCGTTGAAATAGTATATAACAACCTGCATTAGCATTAATGCTATGCGTATGACTTATACATTTGGATTAAGTGCACATCTGCTAGCGGAGAGCTCCTCGGTTTAATCTACCCTGCTCTAATTCACTATTATGCCACATTTACTAATTTTTCTAATGCTTTCCATTTGCTAAATATGTATTATAAATATATGTGAATAATTTATATGTGAATAGTTGTTGACCACTATATATCAGCAAGGCCGATATTGTGCAAGTTTTTATGATAAGCACCTTTTATTTTCACACTGATGGAACTTTTATTTTTACATCACCATAAACAGCAGAGCCTGTGCACAGATCTTTCAATCTAATCTTTATATCGCTGATTTCAAGCTATGTCACGCTCTCTCCTGTTTGCCGATATGTCATAATAAGGTCATTTGTCACTATGTATTACATGTAAAATTAGCATGACCTGGTCTTTATTTGAGAAAATATGATTTGCAGTATGCTAGTATTCCATGTTTTCTGGAACACTAGCATTCGGGACTTGTTAAATATGTATTATAAATATAATATAAATAGTTATGGACCGACATATAGCAGCAAGGCTGATATATCGGCTGATATTTCGATTTTTTTTCTTCTGATCAACAGCTTTTTTGACAGTAATTAAATCATAAAAAAACTGATTTAACTATTAATGTCAAATGTCACTGAGTACTGTGTGTAAAATTAGCATTACACAGTCTTTGTTTGAGAAAATATGATTCCCAGTGTGAACAAACTTATCGTATTAATAAGTGCACTGATGGTGGCAGTGTTAATTTCCTGTTTTATTAATGTTTTTAACAATTTCTTTATTTGTGAAAAATATTAAAATATAATTACAAAGTGAAGAATCTATTAATCTATATAATTTATAAAATTTTTTTAATATAGATTTTTTTTGGTATATATGTGAAGTAAATGCGTTTATTTAAAATAAATACATTTAATTGCAGCAATTATTATTTACATAAAGTGTTATATATCACCATAATGGGTTTATTTATTTATTTTAATTTTGGAAAAAAAAAAGTTAAGGAAATGTTAAAAATCACAGTTGATTTTGCTTCTAGTTCATTTGTTGTGTCTTAATGCATTAAGTATTTAAAGTTGAAGATCATATTTACCGTATCAAAATCATGGCCAGTTATACATTTTAAGTGTATAAACATTTTGTACTGATTTTCAGTCATATGTCAGTCAGCTAGATCATCTTCAGCAGTGTTATGTCTGCATGTTGTGTTATTGTGGTGGATCATTAACTTGATGGATGACCCCAATTAATGTACTTTCTGTTGTACTGATCTCTGACCCCTCGAAGAGCCTTTAGAAATAAAGATTTGACTGCGCTGTCAATTTGTATATCCTCTTCATGCAGATTCTCATTCGGGATGCTTTGCTGTAGGGTGATTGTGAATTCAGATAATCTCGCTAGGCTTTTCTCTGGACGTGTGGCCGCTGGATGATTCTTTGTGTTGATAATATGTGTAATGGTGTCTAGACAGATCGCGTGGGGTGTCTTTGTGAAGGTAATAACTAGAGACATAGGGCTTTATATTTAGTGGTTGTGGGTGCAAGTGTGCAGGTTCTTGCCTTTGTAAGGATTATAACATTCTGGCTTACTGTGTTTGCCATTTATAGTCTTTACACGTGAATCTCTGTGGCCGGTGTGTGTCTTATGTCTCTGCTGGCCTGGCATTACACACACACACATAAAGGGAATTCGTTGTGTTTGCCAGGATTCCACTGTGTCCTGTGGGTGTTTTCTGTTTGCCCTTTGCATCTGTTTCAAGCTTTTGCTTGAGGGTGTCTTATTTTACAGCGTTTTTACAAATATATTTGAAATTTGTGGTGTTTGAATAAGTTCTGGTGTGTAATATTGTATGTAGTCTAATATTATTATACTACAGATCTGATTATGATTGTGGTTTACAATTGAATAAATAATAATATTTAGTGTATTATTTTGGTTTAGAATGAATATTTTAGATATACATTTAAAAATCATAAAGTTTTTTTTATAAAAAAAAATTAATGGTCCTTCATTTATATAAAATAAATAAATTAAATGAAATAAAACAAAATATATTATAAATAAAATATAAAATAAATTATATTAAATTAAATTATTAAAAAAAAATAAAAATACAGGGTGTGCAGGGTACAGCTGGAGGTTCAGGTCAGAATGGATTTTAATACAATAGACAAAGACCCTCCTCACTAATCAATAGATCTCAAGCTTTTGGACATCTGCTAGTCATCTCTCACACACACACACACACACACACACACATACACACTTCTCCTGACCTTTGACCTATGAGCACATGCAGTCTGAAAGGTTTATTAGTCTAATTATAATGTTAAACAAAGTTTCTTGAATTGCCTCCTTGCTGACCATTAGTATTAAACTGACTGACTGTTTTTGGTACTGTACTGTTAAGATGATGCATAAAAAGCATTTGTTATGATTATTTAACCTCAGCACACTGCCATAGCTTTACAAGATGGACAGAAAAAGGGTTGCTTTGTAAATTTGTTGATTTGTGGACGGTCATATATTAACAATTTGACAATTGTGTCATTATAACAATGAAATAAGCTGTATTTGTAATTGCATTTTTGTTAGGGTTGCATGATAATGAAATAATAAAATAAACAAAATTATTAAATAAATACATACAAGGGGGCAGATTTTTGAGTGGTGGTTAAAATAAAATATAATAATACAATATATAAATTTTAAATGAAATAAAATAACAAGCATAATATAAATAAAATCTGAACATAAAAAACCCTTTAGCTTAAATTATAAAATAATATAAAATAAAGAAATAAATAACTAAATAAAATAAATAAATACAGGTTTTCTGGAAAAGTAATCACTAATAATTACAATTCAGATTAAAATCTGAAAATAAAAAATACTTTGTTAAATAAAAAAATAATATAAAATAAAAAATTAAATAACTTCTCAATGCAGGTTTTCTAGAAAAGGTAATCACTAATAATCACAATTAGTTTGCTCAAAAATATAACATTTATTAATCATGATTTTTTTTAGTTGAGAAATGTATTTTTTACATTTAATTAGCATTATTGCACTTTCAAGCACAGAGAAGGAAAACGTCAATTCATAAGCATGACCTTATCTAGTTTCCTGATTTATTATATTTATCATGTACATTAAAAACTAAAGTATGAAAACTGGTAAAACCCTCAAAAGCTAAAGCAGTAAAATTTGTAATATGAATTTTAGTAAAATTATATTTGTTTTTTTCCCTATTAATCAATAAAAAGACTTTATATTGTGGCACAGAGGTTGCATAAGTGCATTTATTCAGCAACCACAATCACAAACAATGTTTGGATATGTATCACAAATATAACAATTATTCTTAAATAATGGAGACAAGCAGAAGTTGTGATCGTGATTAAAATGTGATTAATTGTGCGGTTTCAATTTATTTGCATCAAAGAGCAAGAAAATCCTTTTTTCAATGATACGGCCCTTGAAAAGCCTCTTTCAATGTGTATGTGTTTGTGTGTGTGTGTGTGTGTTTGAGTTTGTGGTCACCATGGAGACTGACCGTACGTATGACACATTGTGTCCAGGATCCTTATTGTCATCCGTCACTCGTCCGTCTATCCGATGGCTCTGTAGAGATGAATTGACTGTGATTCTCTCCCACAGGAAATTAAACCCCAGAGTCACTATAACCATGACTACAGTGAGAGCGTCAGCCGCAAGAGCCACGTGGACGATTACAGCACTTGGGACATCGTCAAAGCCACCCAGTGAGTCCACACACACACACACTGAAACCACCGTCTGCACAAATATCCAGATGAAGATCATGTCGTCAAAACCACAACAGATGCACAGCATGATTTTTGTATTGCCAGTAAACTCACGACTTTCCATTAGACACCTTTTGTGTTTGTTGGCCAGTGTTAATTTTGTTAACAAAAACTGACCAAAAATATTCCTTTCTTTCCATGACTGACATCATTAAACACTGACCATCACTATATCAACATGCAATATTGTCGACGATAAAAGATGAGATTAAAATGTAGCTTAACAAAGAAAAATGCTGTATATCCAAAATTTCTCTATATTGCCTTCAACAGTATTGTGTTTTCATGTTTGGGCTTGCCAGATGTCAAGAGTTTAAATCCCTCTATTATAGAGCCCTATCAAATTTATTCTATTTTCTGTTTTAATTTTACACTACTACACCATTTAACTAAACTTACACAATTTAAGAATAATTTACTGAAAATGTAACAAAAATTACATTTTTAAGACCTTATTAAATATGTTTTCCATTGTATATCAAATTCTGTGATTTTCATTGTAATGGTTTAATTAAACTTTTTTTTTTTCCTAATACCATTATTTTTTTCTTTCAACTTTTATAGATTTATTTTGCCCCCTTCATTTGAATTTTTCTGGACTTTTAATGGTTAAATTAAATTTTAGTATTCAAAAGTCAGGTTTAATCATTGAAAATCATGAAACTTACACAATTTAAGAATAATTTATTAAAAAATGAACAAAAATGACCTTTGTAGGACTCTATAAAATATGTTTTCCATTTTATATTTACCAAATTCTGTGATTTGCATGTAATTTTTCTAGATTCCATTTTATTGGTTTAATTAAAAATTTTAATACATTTTCCCACCCAAAATTCCATTTTATTTTTTCCTAATTCCGTTATTTTTAAAATTTTTTAATGTTTTAATTTTTATGGATTTCTTTTTTCCCTCCATTTTAATGTTTCTGGACTTTTAATGGTTAAATCATGAAATGTACACAATTTAAGAATAATTTATTGAAAATGTAACAAAAATTAGATTTTTAGGACCTTATGAAATTCAGTTTTATATTTACCAAATTCTGCATTTTGCATTTTAATTTTAATGGTTTAATTAAATTTTAATAATTGAAAAGCATGTCCAATCAATTCGTAAAAACTTGTTTATATAAACTTAATATATTATTATTATTATTATTATTATTATTATTATATTATTTTTTTTGTTTGTTTTTTTTTTTTACAATAATTCGATTTTTTTTTTTCAATCTGTGTTTTGTATTTTATTTTTTTCTTCTAATCAAATGAAGGCTTAAAGCATTTTAATTAATCTTTTAATCAAATGAAAATTAAATAAACCCTTTCATTTTTGGCCACCTTGTTTGTGTGCCACAATACCAAATCTTTTATGTTTTAGAAAGACATAATTTACTAGAAAGTCTCTGTTTTAGCTTTTGAGAGATGCTTTTGAGGTTTACCAGTTTTCATAATGTAGAGAGTATGTTTATACTCTCATAATGTTGAGAGTATGACTAAAACTAGACTGAAATTCCCACACTTTTAGTCAACTAAAACGTCACTAAACCCAAAACAGGACAGGCTGACTAAACATGATAATAAATGAAAAGGAAATTTGACACAAGACTAAGACTAAGTTAAAAAAAAAAAAAACAGCTAACAGAGTGACCATTGTTTACCAATGTTGGCAAAATGGATAAAAGCTGCTGTTCAGGGCTGTTTGTTTGGTGTAATTTGAGCTGTTTGTGTGCTCAGGTATGGGATATTCGAGCGATGTCGTGAGCTGGTGGAGGCTGGATATGACGTACGTCAGCCGGATAAAGAAAATGTCACACTCCTGCACTGGGCGGCAATCAACAACCGCATAGACCTGGTCAAGTACGTCTCTCTCTTAGTAATTTTATTCACATTTCCCGTTCTCTTCTGGATCCCTAGATGTTTTTCCTTCCTGTTATTAAGACTCCACGCACATACGCACAGAGAGGAATGGATAGAGTTATTACTCTGTCAACGTTCAGACGAGAAAACCTTGAAATTCTCATTACGAGGCTGTGTGTGCGTGAGCATATCCTCCTCTTAACAAGCTCCTGCTCTGGCGCAGTCATTCATGTTACGCTGCTCTCTTTTGCAGCTGTAAGATAAAGCCTAGGCGTCTCGTTTCCTGAACGCTGTCTGTCTGTGCTTTTTAGGTACTACATATCTAAAGGTGCCATAGTCGACCAGCTGGGAGGAGATCTCAACTCTACACCACTGCACTGGGCTACAAGGTGTGTGCTTGAAATGCAATACTGGCATACTGATTATTGCAGATCGCCCAGTATATACTGTATTGTGCTTGCAGTTTAATAATTAGTATGCTGAAATGTCATTGCATGATCTCAGAGTTAGTTTGTGTAAAATGCCTCTGAGAAAAATCTGACTTGAACTTTCTGGAGCAGTTAAAATAAAGTTGAAATGAAAAAAGTTAAAGTACTAAAATTACAAAAATTACAAAAAGTACAAAAACTAAAGCTGAAATAAATTAAACAAATACAAACAAAGTAAAACTAATAATAAAAATAATGAGCACAAAATTTCCAATAACTAAAATTAAAACATTTTTGGGTAATTGAAATAAATCTGAAATGAAATAAATATATAGATAAACAAATGATCTAAAATAAAAAGTTAAAGTTGATTTACAAAAACTAAAACTGAAATAAGAAATAAAAAAAATTAAAATAATAATAAAAATGTTCAAAACAGAAATTAGTAAAACTTAAACTAATATTGTCTTAAAACAGACTTAATTGGGTAATTGAAATAAACTGAAATTAAATGTTAATATTAGATGGATAAATGCAAATGAAACTTCACTAAAATAATACATTTAAAGGTGAAGCAATAAAATTACAGAAATTAAAACTGAAATAAGTATATTAAAGCTGAAATGAAATATGACTAAATTAAAACTAATAAAAATTACAAAATACAGAAAATAAATGCAACATCAATTAAAATGTAACCATTTTGGGGTAATTGAAATAAAGCTGAAATTAAATATAAATATTAGATGAAAAACTTTAAATTAGCTAAAATAAAATGTTTAATTTGAAGACTAACATTACAAAAACTAAAGGTGAAATAAGTTAATTTAAGCGAAATACTAATAAAAAAAAATAAAAATAATGAATACAACATTTCTGAAACTTAAAATTAAAACATTTAGATAAATTTTCCAAAAGAATTGTAAATTACAAAAAATAAAACTAAAATAAGTTAAAGCTAAATAGAAATGTAAAAAAAATTAAAATAATTAAAAAAAACAAAAAAAAAACAAAACGAAATTACTGAAACTTAAACTAAAATTAGACCATCTTTGAGTAATTTAAATAAAGCTGAAATTAAAGGTAAATATTAGGTGGAAAATCGTCAATTAAATTTATCTAAAATAAAAAAAAGTTTAAAGGTGATGTACTAAAATGACAAAAATTAAAAATGAAATAAGTAAATTTAAGAAATAAAGAAAAAGAGAAATATAACAAAATTAAAACTAATAAAAATTACAAAATACAAAAAATTAACCATTTTTGAGTAATTGAAATAAAGCTGAAATTAATTAGAAATATTAGATGAGAAAAATGAAAATTAGGTAAAAATATAAGTTAATACTATAATAGTGCATATATTATACTAAAATAACAATGCGTTGTATTGTGGGATGTGTTGTGCTCTGTTGTATACTGCACTTTTTGTCAAATGTGGTAGGTTATCCAGTTATTCAGTGCATACATACACGTGTGTAAGATGTTTTATTAATGCACACAGTCTGTGAATGACACCTCTCGTCTGCTCTCTCTCATTCAGACAGGGCCATCTCTCCATGGTGGTGCAGTTAATGAAATACGGTGCTGATCCGTCTCTCATCGATGGTGAGGGATGCAGTTGTGTGCATCTTGCCACTCAGTTCGGACACACCTCAATTGTGGCGTATCTCATTGCCAAGGGCCAGGTATGCATGTTTAACACTTATAAAACGCTCTGTGTTGGAGCTGGCCAAATCACAGCCGATCAGAATATTTTGATTCCAATTTTGAGCCAATGCGATTACACTGTGGGCGAAGCTACTTGGGAAAAAGATTAAAATACCTTGTTAAAGAGTCAAACTATCATGCTTTTTGCCATGCTCTGTCCATTTTCCGCCTGCAGGGGGCGTTTATGACGTTTCCATCCACTGTAGTTTGACCTCTGCTGTGTTTGATCTCAGTCTGAGTTTACTTTTAAGTCTGCTCTGTGTTGTATTTTTCCAGGATGTGGATATGATGGATCAGAATGGCATGACCCCTTTGATGTGGGCGGCTTATCGGATGCATAGGTGTGTGTGTATTGTGTGAGGAAATGTATTCTTTTGTCACTATGAGATATAAAGCTAATTATTTGGGATTTCTGCAGCGTTGACCCGACACGGCTGTTGCTGACGTTTAACGTGTCAGTGAATCTGGGTGATAAATATCATAAGAACACGGCTCTGCACTGGGCGGTTCTGGCCGGAAACACTACAGTCATCAGCCTGCTGTTGGAGGCTAACGCTAATGTCGACGCACAGAACATCAAGGTAAAGTCCACAAGTGTTGACACAAATGTAGACACCCATTCCCTGTCTCTATTCATTTAGTCTTTATTTAACAGCTACGTCTGATGATTAACAGGCATACGCTGTAATGCGTTGTCATATACTGTCTGCATTGAGCAAATATGCATTTTAAACATGTTTTTGAGTTTTTAATAAATACTTAATGCCACAAACCTAAAGCCAGCTCCAGCTGTTTGAGTTTCTTGTGTGCATAGCCTGCATAGAATTAGTGTCATCCGGTCTTTATTTGAGAAAATATGATTACTGGTGTGCACAGAGTTACCAAATAACAGCATGTACTGTTGGTTATAGTGTTTACTTCCTTTACTTGTTATTTTTCAGCTTTTTGATGTGCAAAAAACACTATAATATGATTAGAGAATCAAGAAGTTGTTATGCATAGTGTATATATATAGGCCTATTTTACACTTTTTTTTTTTTTTTATCAAGTTCAAGTGATTCATTTTCAAATTATTAATTACAAATTATTATAGTAAATATTATTTTATATTTAATATAAATTCCATTGCAGAAAGCTATTGTTATTACAGAAAGTCAATATTATTTTTGTATTTATTACTAGTTTATATTAAGTTTTTATTATTATTATAAATTGGCTTTTATTTTTGTATTTTCACTTTTATTTTTCTTTTAGTTTACTTTTTATTCATTAGGTTATTTATTATGTCATTTGTATTAGTTTTTATTTTTAAAAAAAATGTAAAAACATTTTAAAGTTTTTGTTAATTGTTTAAAAATCTAATCTAATATTTAATTTAATTTTATTTTATTTGTTAATTTATTTTATTTTATTTGTCATCTGTATTAGTTATAATAGTTTTATTTTTGTTTCAGTTTTAGTTTTTAGTTTTAATTTTAGTTGCCAGGTATTTTAAAACGTAAACTTATTTCATTAAATTGAAAAATTTCGTTATTTTGTTAATTTTTTTTTTTGTTATTTAATCTAATCTGATTTTATTTTATTTTATTTTAACGCAAATGTTTTAATAGTTTTGGATAATGAAAACCACACTGGTATTAATGACAATAATAATGTTTGTTGGTTTCAGGGGGAGACGCCGCTGGATTTGGCCAAACAGAGGAAAAATGTGTGGATGATAAATCATCTGCAGGAGGCCAGACAGGCCAAAGGTTACGACAGCCCCTCGTACCTCAAACGGCTCAAAATGGACAAGGTAGAGCAGCCGAAACCTTCTATTCTGACCGATCAATTACCATTAGGAGGAATCAAAATGTATTGCACACACTCAGACGTTTCTTTGTCTGTCTGCAGGAGTTCAGGCAGAAGGTGATGTTGGGAACTCCGTTCCTGGTGATTTGGCTGGTGGGATTCATCGCCGATCTGGACATTGACTCCTGGCTCATCAAGGGTGTGATGTATGCAGCGGTGTGGCTCATCGTGCAGTTTCTGTCCAAGTACGACGCTGTTATATCCATCTGTGGTGCTGCTCAGGCTTTTAATGCATTCTGATGTGAATTCAAAGCATCATCACTAATATTTTGATCTCTGTTTCTAGGTCTTTCTTTGATCACTCCATGCATAGCGCTCTTCCTCTGGGCATCTATCTGGCCACTAAGTTTTGGATGTACATCACCTGGTTTTATTGGTTCTGGAATGATATCCTTTCAATCGCTCTATTCTGTGCTGTCCATTTGATGATTACAGCTCAAATAGCTTGATTCAACCCACTTAATCAGTTCTTTTATCAGCAATAGCAACAAATCCAGCATTAGACCTAATGATAAACATAAGCATCCATTTCTATGCTTGTCGAATCAGAACATCTGAATAAGAATGCTGACAGCAGGAAATCAGGCCACTTTTTTATACTATTTTATTTGTCATCTGTATTAGTTTTTATTATTTTAAAAACATTTCTAAATTGTTTTATTGTTATTTCAGTTTTAATTTTAGTTGCCAGGTATTTTTTTTTAATCTAATATTTTATTTTATTTTATTTTATTTGTTATCTGTTAATTAGGTTTTTTTTTTAAAGTTTTATTTTTATTTCAGTTTTCAGTTTTAATTTTAGTTGCCTGAAACTTATTTCAGTAATTTGCCAAGGCAACATTTAAAATTTTTGTTAATTTTTTTAAATATAATGTAATATTTTATTTTAATTTAATTGTAGTTCTATTTTTATTTCAGTCTTAGTTTTCAGCTTTAAGTTTAGTTGCCAGGTATTTTAGAACTGAAACTTATTTCAATAAGTTGCCAAGGTAACATTTTAAATTTTTTGTAATTTAAAAAAATCATCTACTGTATTCTAATATTTTATTTTACTTTATTTTATTTTATGTTATATTTTATTTGTTATCTGTATTTCAGTTTTATTTTTCAATTTTAGTTGCCAGGTATTTTAGAACTGAAACTTATTTCAGTAAATTGCCAAGCCAATATTCTGACACAACATCATTTATCAGCAATAGCAACAAATCCAGCGTTAGACTTGGTGATAAAAGCATGCATTTATGTTTGTTGACTCAGTCCGGATAAGAATGCTGACAGCAGGAAATCAGCACACCTTTTTATCCAAGAGCTAAAGAATTGTATATCTTTCTTTGAAAACATCTTCTCTTTGTGTTGTTTTCCTGACATAAAACTGGGTGGTTGAAGTGACCCGATTTATATCATTATCTCACTTTTCAGTGCTGAAAGATCTGAAAATGATCTCTTTGAGAAGCTTGTTTGTTTAAACACTCATCTCGTCTGACAGACTTAATGAAAGGAGACGATGATAGTGATATGAAGTTTTAACAGCGTCTGAATGTTTTCATCCAGTCACACTTAATGAAAACATAAACTGAGATGAAAATATCCCTCTTTCACCCACATTTACTGATGCCAGCATGAGTTGGTGTGTGCTAATTTGTTTTAAGTAGTGTTGCAAGTGTAAAATTGTGGGCAGATGCATTATCTTTGAAAGGCTTGACATGGATATGTCTAATTTTCCGTGGAAATTTTTAACAGGAGTGACTTGAACAATAAATGTAGGGAATTTGACACCTTGTGTGGGTGAGAGAATGGCTGGGCGGCTTGACAGTATGTATTGTGCAGTGGTAGAAATGTGTCCAATACTGGTCCAATACTACCTTTACATGAGAGACACAAAACTTGCTCACCAAAGGATCCTCTGCAGTGAATGGGTGCCGTCAGAATGAGAGTCCAAACAGCTGATGAAAACATCATAGTAATCCACACCACTCCAGTCCATTAGTCAACATCTTGTGAAGCCAAAAGCTGCACGTTTGTAAGAAACAAATGCATTATTAAGATGTTTTTAACTTTAAACCGTTGCTTTTGAGTCCATTATCCATCCTCCAGTGGAAAAAGGTCTGTCTTTTGTTTTCTGGAAAGTCCAACATTTGGCATTTCTATATGGTTATTTAATATATATAAACATTTTTTGTTGCACATCCAGCAAAAATAACTATAATGTGCTATAAATGGTCTCTGTGATGTATAATTACTCATACTGTGATATAAGATTCTGTTCATGACGCCCACTATTAGGTGTGAGAGAAGGCAAGTACAAACACACAAAAGCCTGGTAATGACACGCTGCATTTCTATGGTTATGGTGCTGTCAAACATTGGTAAAATAGGATTTCTTCCTGTCTTGAGCAAACCACTCAAGACGTGACTCATGTCTGGATCTGCCTCTCAAATGAAGCTGCTGAAATGTGGTTCGTGCGGCTGTAATTGGAGGTTGTGGAGTGATGTTTAGTGTGCACAGAACTGCCGTGCGTCCAGGTGCTTCAGGAATAGAAACAATGCAACCGAAATCAGATCGAGAGCTCTGGGTGGATCCGTTTCCCTCTTGCCTTTATCATCCAACAATAGAGAATCTCCTCTGAGGATTGAGCTATTTTTTTTTTTTCCCCTGCTGTAATTGTTGCCTGTGTGCAGCTCAGCTCAGCGAAACCACCGACCCACTTATAGGAGAAACAGATTTTCTGTATTTGTTAGTGTATTTTCTGGTTGACAGAGACGCTCATGTTACGTCCAGATGTCAAAGCCACAAGTAAAACAGGAAGTGTTACGTTTTTAAAGAAATAATTCATTCAAATGTGGCAGTTTAGAATTCCACGGAACTTTCAGTTTACATTCAAAAAGGCATTTGTCAAACTGTGTGTTCCGTTTAAACGGGAAGAGAGAAAGTACATTTCCCTGAATTTACTAAACTACTTTGTAACGTTTTTTTTTTTTTAGATTTTCAATAGGACTAAGAGTTTGCATGTCTTAAGAGGATCACAGTTAGATCAGCTACTTCGTTTGATTTAAATGGGTTATTTTCACTGAATCAGTTGGTCTGAATGATACATTCAAAACATTCTGATTCAATTCATCGGTTCAAAATTGTATTAACTCAATGTCATATTGAACATAACTTCCTTAACCCTCCACACATCTCCCATTTGTCACCATCCACCTGCCCTTCCTGCTCAACAGTCTGGCTCTCTTCTACAACTTCGGCAAGTCTTGGAAGTCCGACCCTGGTATCATCAAAGCGTCCGAGGAGCAGAAGAAAAAGGTAAAATCTCTAACTTCAGATTAAATGTATATGAGATGTAGATGTGTTTGTTTCTTTATCAGATTTGGAGAAATGCAGCATTGCATCACTTGCTCACCAGTGGATGTGAATGGGTGCCATCAGAATGAGAGTCCAATCAGCTGATATAAACATCACAATAATTCACAAGTAATCCACATCACTCCAGTCCATCAATTAACATCTTGAGAAGCAAATAGATGCATGCTTATAAGAAACAAACAAGTCCATAATCTATAATATTGCTTTCTCCTGGAAAAAAGTTATTTTGTCTGAATCCAGAGAAAAATATGCACTGATCAAGGACTGTTTACAAACTAAAACAGTCCAAAATAAATGTGTGGTTGGATTTTGATATGAGAGGACAAAGGAGGATCGATTTGTTTTTTGTTTTTTTTCACTGGAGAAAGTGTTATTATGGATTATGGACACATATTTTGCCCAGAATCAATGGTTTGATGTTAAAAAACGTCTTAATAATGGATTTGTTTTTATACAAACACGTATCTTTGGGCTGGAGTGGTGTGGATTGCTTGTGGATATTTGTGATGTTTTTATCAGCTGTTTGGACTCTCATTCACTGCAGAGGATTCATTGCTGAGCAAGTGATGCAATGCTACATTTCTCCAAATCTCCAGAAAGCAACCATCCAGAACACCAATGCTTTATGCACACAAAAGCACCACTTTCATTTTCTGAAGAAAATGTTAAAATGCCCTGCTGTTTTCTTTTCTTCTCCTTTTAGACTATAGTTGAATTGGCAGAAACAGGCTGTCTGGATCTCAGCATATTCTGCAGCACCTGCTTGGTAATTACGCCTCTTTTCCATTCTGCACACCAGTCAGTGTTGGCCAGATGATAACCAACAGTCTTGATTTGCATTGCAATTTCCATCGGGGTGCCGGCGCATAAAACACACTTTAACGACCTGTTCTCCACAGATACGCAAGCCAATCAGATCGAAACACTGCGCCGTTTGCAATCGATGCATCGCCAAGTTTGATCACCACTGCCCGTGGGTCGGCAACTGCGTAGGTGAGTCTACCAATCCTTCACCTCACGTGCTCTTATGTGACATTAACATGAATAGTCAAGAGATGTTCTGCCAGGAAATTGTGAAGAAAACCCATTTAGCATCCCAAAGGCAGATAGTTGAGTGAATGTAAGGTGGGAGGTATGACTCATTCCTTTCATTTGTCTGTTTTTCTCCTCATTGTTTGTGGACAGGAAGTGGAAACCACCGTTACTTTATGGGCTACTTGTTCTTCCTGTTGTGTATGATCTGTTGGATGATATACGGATGCATTTGCTGTGAGTACACTTGGGTCTGCATGGTTTTAAAAGCCAACTTTTAAAAGACAATAGCATTCATTTTTGGTGACACTCAAAAAACAAAAAGTTTTTATGTTAGTTAGTGCAATAAAGGGAAGGTTCACCCAAAAATTAAAATTATCATCATTTACTCATCCTCATTTATTCCAAACCTGTAAAAGAAGATATTTTGGAGAAAACAGTTGACGGTACCCATTGACTTCCGTGGTATGAAAAAAAAATACTATGAAAGTCAATGGGTACCGTCAACTGTTTGGTTACCAACATTCTTTAAAATATCTTATTTTGTGTTCAGCAGAAGAAAGAAACTCATACAGGTTTTGGAACGATATGAGGATGATTAAATGTGACCCTGGAGCATAAAATCAGTCATTTTTATTTGTAGCAATAGCCAAAAACACATTGTACGGATCAAAATTATCGTTCTTTTATGCCAGATCATTAGGATATTAAGTAAAGATCATGTTCCATGAAGCTATTTGTAATTTTCCTACCTTAAATATATCAAAACGTAATTTTTGATTAGTAATATGCATTGCTAAGAACTTCATTTGCACAACTTTAAAGGTGGTTTTCTCAATATTTTGATATATTTAGCACCCGCGGATTTCAGATTTTTAAATAGTTGTTATATGTCTGCCAAATGTTGTCCTATCATAACAAACCATACATCTATGGAAAGCTTATTTGCTGCAGCTTATGGCTGGTTTTGTGGTCCAGGGTCACAAATGATGACAGAATTTTCATTTTTAAGTGAACTATCCCTTTAACTAATCAAAAACACTTTTTTTTGCATTAGTAGCGCACGTATTTTATAATGTTGATGAACTGATGTGATTTTGGGTTTGTTTCTGCAGACTGGAGGATTCACTGTGCTACCAGCTACACTAAAGATGGCTTTTGGATCTACATCACCCAGATCGCCACCTGCTCGCCGTGGATGTTCTGGATGTTCCTCAACAGTGTGTTTCACTTCATGTGGGTCGCTGTGCTCATCATGTGCCAGCTCTACCAGGTAGGATGCGCTCAAAACATTTCCAGAGGCCTTTCTTTAGGTTTTGAGGATCCTTTTTAGTCCACTTGTTGACCTGTAGAAATTGAGTCGGCTCACTAGGGTTTTTGTGGCTTGATGTGTGTGTTTTATGTTTCCTCTATAGATCGCTGTTCTGGGCATCACTACAAACGAGCGCATGAACGCCAGAAGATATAAGCACTTTAAAGTTACAGCCACATCCATCGAGAGCCCTTTCAAGTGAGTGCTTTAAACTCGTTTCAGGTTGAGCTGGGAACAGCTTATCTATACAGCACTGAACACAGACGAGGATGATGAACGGTTTGTTTGTTAAGCTGCCGTGATCATAAATCAATTTTATAGAGGCATGCTTTGTGTATTTATATCATTACAGTCTGTAGAATGTAATCTATATACATTTACTGTTCAAAAATGTTCCTGTTTGCGCTTGTTTAGATGGCAACAGTTTAAAAAAGGTCCAATTAGATTAAATTAATTACCTCTAGTGGATATGATAATGCTAATATCTGTAGAAAAAGGGTGACTGATGACCAGTGAAGTACTAATGTGTAATACAGTTTAATTTTATTGATGACAAATCACTTAGAGTTTGGTTGTTTCAGTGCTTATAAGCTATTTATTATTGAGTGTTGTTATTATTACAAAAAACATTTTACTTCGGGAAAAAAAGCTGAAATAAAATATAAATATTAGATGAAATACTTTAGGTGAAAATGAGTTGAAGTTTACTAAAATTAACTGAAATAAAACTTAAACTGAAGTAAAACTAAATTAAAACTATTTCAAAATATTTTAACGATGATTAATATTCACTAGATGAACAAAAAAGTGTTAATTAAACTGAAAATAAAATATAAATGCTATTCAAAACTACTAAAAAGGAAACTCAAAATATTAATAAAAGTATATTCGTAATAGTGTTTCAGATAATAATAATAAGTTAATACGTTCAAGTACTAAAATTACTAATATATAACTTGAACTAAAGCTTGAGTAAAACTAAATTAAAAATACTCACAAATATTTAAACAATGAATAATAAAAAAGGTGAAATGAAAAATGCACAAAAAATAAATTTAAACTTAACATAGGAAAAATAAAAGCTATTAAAAAATATTGAAAAGCCAATTCAAAATATTAAAAAAATATATTCATAATAGTAATAACACTTTTAGATAATAGTTATGTCAGACTACTAAAATTACTCAAATAAATCACATTTAATTAAGATTAAAAAAAAAATTCAAAATATTTGAACAAAATCACAAAATGAATAAAGCTGAAAAAGTTTGTTTAAACTGGACATAAAAATAAATGCTATTTAAAATATTGAAAAGCTGATACAAAATATTATTAAAATGTATATTCAAAATAGTAATAAAACATTCAGATAATAATAAAGTTAGTAAGTTGAACTACTAAAATTACTAAAATAAATTATATTTAAATTGAGATTAAAACTATTTAGAAATATCTGAACAACAAATAATAAAATTGCAAAATGAGTAAC
The DNA here is from genome assembly GCA_012976165.1 of Labeo catla. Taxonomy (NCBI): domain Eukaryota; kingdom Metazoa; phylum Chordata; class Actinopteri; order Cypriniformes; family Cyprinidae; genus Labeo; species Labeo catla. The sequence goes on from VONZ01000025.1 coordinate 1,847,115, forward strand.
ATAAAAATAAATGCTATTCAAAAATATTGAAAATCTAAAAGTGTTCAGAATATTAATAAAATGTAAATTCACAATAGTAATACCACTTTCAGATAATAATAAAGTTAAATATATAAAATAAATAATATTTATTAAAAAATAAATAAAGTCAAACTACTGAAATTACTAAAATAAATCAAATTTAAATTGAGAAAAAAACTATTTAGAAATATTTCTAGAACAATAAGTAATAAAAAATACAAAATGAATAAGAAAATAACAATAAAAATGACAAAAGCACCTAACAAAATGACAAAAATTAAACTGAAGTTTGAAATTAAAACTTTGATCTGAGTTTAGTCAAGTGTGAAATTCTCAAGATTTGTTTAGGAAGTCATTATTGTCAATGACAGCACTGATTTAGGTTGCTCCCCTAACGTCGCTCCTCTATTTTCTGGCGCAGTCACGGCTGTATGAGGAACCTCATAGATTTCTTCGAGCTGCGCTGCTGCGGTTTGCTGCGGCCCGTGGTGGTAGACTGGACCTCGCAGTACACAATAGAGTACGACCAGACGTCCGGCTCAGGATACCAGCTGGTGTAGCGCGGCGAAGGAGTGACAGGGCATGAGAGAAGACGGAGCGAGAGGGAGAAGAGGGGAGAGGTTTTCCTGAAGTGCTGCTCAACCGGGACCATCTCCTTCACCGAGACTGCAAACCTCACCCAGTCAGGATAACGCATGCTGTCATTGGTTACCGTCACCGACTCCACCCGCCCACTGCACCCCGAGACGCAGGGACACGAGGAACAGGAAGAGGAGGAGTTTAAACACATCAGCGGCGGATTGGTTGCTCAGCAGAGACGTTCGTGGGTTGTTTTTCGAACATCGACCGCTTTTGGTTGCGTTCGTTTTACTTTGGTTTTCTTCCTGTGACCCCTTTTTTGTTGCTTTTAAAAAGATATCGGATCTTCGTCGTGCGTAAGTCCCGGTTTAACCTGGAACTTTGTGTAGGAATGACAATTAGCATAGCAAAAGCATCAGCCGCTGAGGCGTTTGTGGTTTTAAGGAATCGTTCTGGCCAAAGTTAGACTTTTATTATTATTTATTCATCCTCGTGTCGCATCAAACCCGAATGACTGACTTTCTTGATTTTCGTTGAACTCAAAAAGAGATATTTAGTAGAATGTTCCAGCTGCTCTTTTCCATGCATTTTTTTTTTTTTATTTCTATGCCGAAAGTAATACGCATACGTGTTTGATACGACATGATGATTTGTAAATAACAGAACGTTTCATTTTTAGGCGAACGATTCCTTTAAGCTGTCTCGATTCGTCTGATCGCGAATCAGATCAAAAACAGGCATCATATAGACACGCATTCATATGACTAGAGCGATGCCCTGTTTAAAATAATGTGACTTAACATATTTATTTTAACCTATTTATGTAGTATTTTTCAAAGAGTAACTGGTATCATGAGGTAATTTTACATGTCTTCATTTCAGCATATATGTACATTTGCAGCATGTTTAATAGTTTAGGTGGGGTGGATCCTACAAAACGTGTCAAGATGATGAAGCCAGGTCATATTTCACCCCAAAATCAAAAGAAAAAAATATTTGCATTGCATTGCATTATTGTTTTCATGACAATTAAAACACATTTCCACCATAATTCTCATTACCATAATGCACAAAAACCTCATCATCACTGTATTTAAATATTATAGTATTTATTTTATACTGCATTTAAATTACGCTTTTATTTAATCATTGTATTACAGCCTTTGTTTACTGTAAAATAAAATAAAAAAATACTGTACTGCAATGAGAATTACAACAAAAACGGCTAAACGCATTATGGTAATGAGCACTGGAAAAGAAATGTGCTGAATTTATATATATATATATATATATAACATTAAATAATTATAAAATACATTTTAAAATATTTTCATTTATTTTAGAACATTTAATGTTTTATATATTAACTAATTAAATAATTATAAAGGAAATAAATGTATATTTTTAAAATGTATTTTACAATTATTTAATGTTATATATATGTATGCGTGTATATATATATATATATATACATATATATACACATATATATACACACATATATATACACATATACATATACATACATACATATATATATATATATATATATATATATATATATATATATATATATATACACACATATCTAATTATAAAATAAATATATATTTGAACATTTATTTTATAATTATTTATATAGATATAGATATAGATATATATAAAATTAAATAATTATAAAATAAATAAAAAATATATATATTTATTTATTTTACAATTATTTAATTTTAATTACATATAATGAAATAATATATATATACACTTTTTCTTTTTTTTCTTTTTTTTAGATTTTAGGTTGAAATGTGACCTGGACACGTTCTTGGCACGTTTATGAGATTAATCCAGGTGCCCTCTGAATTTACAAGAAATAACACGCTCGTATGTGAACCTCTATATTTATTATGTATGTGTAGTTTTAGAAAGCGTATACATTTAAAGTTGAAATGCTGTTGAAAAGCCATTAAGTGGACCTGATAGCTGTATGAACTTAAAGGAAGATGCCGTTTAACGCCAGAGGGGCTCCTTCCGTCTTTGACCTTTTTTTTTGTTTTGTTTTTGTGGCAGCGACATTATTCGTCTGCCTACAATGCACTGATGTCTTTTCGTTTTGTTCGTCGTTACTGAAGCAAGCTCGTTTCCCCAGCGTCGCCGTGGGATCTTCATGTTTACGTAAGAAGAGGAAGCTCCTCCCCCTTTTGCTCTCCTCCATTTCCTCTTCCTGTTGGTGCGGCGGATGACAGGATGAACTGATGTAAAGAATGTGCATCTGTACATAAACGAACTAGATTCATTATTCTGTGAGTGACTTTTGTTCAATTTTTTTTTTTTTAATTATTATTTTCGTCTGTGTTAGGTGAAGCTGCTCCTGATTTTTTTTATCTTACCAAAAAGCGAAAACGATGACAAAAAAAAAAAAATCCACTATTATCCAAGTGTATGACTGTAGCTTTTAGTGGCGTCTGGCACTGCTGTGTATAGACCTTTGACCTTGCAAGTCTCCACTGCATGTGTAAAGCCTGGACATAGTGATCACCCTATCATCCGAAAAGACGCCCCATCTGTAAATAGTGAATGTTCAGTATTTGCAACCAGGTTTTTTTTTTATTCTTTTGTTTGTTTTTACATTTTAAACCTGATGTGTGTGTCGTTCTTGCGTGTCCCTCATTGCTCTGCGGCCGATCGGAGCCCTGCAGATGTATTATATCTGAATGTCCCATTCTCGTTGATTAATATTCAGCCTAAAGGGTTTCTTTTGTATGTTTCGTTGCTGGGTTTGTTGTACCACTGGATGTACAAACTGTAAATGCCAGAGAAGTAGACGTGAGCAACGCGGTCGATGGTTAGGCACCGTGACGGTCGTTCATTCATACATGTGACACTGTTTTTAGAGAATATATTCACTCTGTTGTTCCTCTGCCTTTACGGTTTGGCCGGCTGTTTTCCCACCATGTGAAAAGCACATGCTCATCTCCAGTGCCTCAGCTGAGATCAGGACGTCACCCTACTCTGCTTCAGATGTAACTTATTGGGCATGGTTCAATTTTAATGGCTTTATTAATAAAACATTTGAAGGTGAAAGGCCTGCGTTAGTTTTCACTGAAACAACTGTTTATTTTACATTGAACATGTATTTACTAAATGTAGATGCTCGTACAATGACAACTCTATGAAGCATTAACATCAGTAAAAGGTTAAAAAAAACTTATTTTGCATAAAGAAAATTAACCTTATTTTTTTAGCACCATTTTTTGAAAGATTGTGACAATTTCCCAAATTCTCATTACTGTAATACAGGTTTTTAAAAGTGTTATTTAATCTAAATGTATTTTTAAAATGTTTTTACACTATGGTAATTAAAATATAACACCTCTAAAAATAATTAACACTCTGTAAAGTGTTTAAAAAAAAATTGCATAAGAAAATTAACTCAATTTTTATTTTAGGACCATCATTTTTGGAAATAAAAAAAAGAATTGGTACATTTTCTTAAATTCTTATTACTGTAATGCAGTAGTTGTTTCATTTTATATATATATATGATTGATTTGCATTAATAGTAATGAAAATTTGGGGGGAAAATGTGCCTAATTGCAATAAAAATGTAACTTAATGGTCTTCTAACAACAATTAACTAAGTAAAGTGTTCAAATATTTTGCAAATTTGTTTTTGTTTTTTGGAAATTTTTTTAATATTGGTACATTTTCTCTCATTACTGTAATGCAGTATTGTTTCATAAAAATAAACAATATATAAAGTAATTTTATATGAAATAATTAATATGAAATATATTACATTATTTAATATAAATAATCAATGATTTATTTAAATGATTTTAATAAATAAATCAATGATTTATTTATATTTAGAAAATAAAAAAACAAAAAAAAAAAAAAAATCAATGATCTGCAGTAATTGTAATGAGAATTTTTGGGGGGAAATGTGCCTAATTGCAATGAAAATATAACTCTTAATGGTCCTCTATGAACAATTAACACCCTGTAATTTATGCAAATGGTGAAAAAATGACGACTCATATACATAAGGAAAATAAACCCTTTTTTTTTTTAGAGGCATTTCATTTCATTCTTTATGCAAAATAATAATTTTCTTCTTTTGAAATTAGTAACAACTGTGTTATAATAGTAAAGAAACGTACAAAGTCCAGACTATCATTGAGCGTGAACCAGAGCTCCTGCTCCCTGACCGTATCCAAATCCTTTGGGTCCGAAGTTTTTTGCATAACATGCTGAAAAACAGAAACAAAGACGAATTAAGCACAAATATAGATGAAGACAAAGGTTACCTTCAAAACTGATGAGCTTTCAGTGTCACTGCTCAAAGAGGTCAGAAAGTTCAGATGTTGCGTCATTACAGAAAACTAGACGTTAACTCTTGATCGTAATCATCCAAGAGTTTCTGGTTAATCTAGTTATTCAGCATCTGTTTTGATGTTACTTTCTGTTATCAGAAACATCAGGTATGCATATAACAGACAAACAAACACTGTGGCTTCAGAGTCTGGCCATGATGTTTTATTGAATATTCCAGTTTATTCTGAATCTTAAAGGGACAGTTTGCCCATTAAATGAACATTTTCTGTTAATTCACTCAATGTAGGTGATTTTTTTTTTCCTTCAGAAGAACAGTAAAGAAGATTTTAGCTAAAATCGTTGTCTTTGTTGATTCATATAATGCAAGTCAGTGGCTACCATTACTTTGAGAGTCAAAAAAGCACATACAGGCAACACAAAATGAATATTGATGATATGCTGACGTCTTATGAAGCGAAACAATCAGTCTGTGCAAGAAACTGAACATTATTTATAACATTATTACCTGTAATCCAGAGCCTCAGACAAACAGGGAAATCTGATTCTTTATTGCGAACCTGTTCTTTCGAACAGTTCGTTTCAATTAACTGATTCAGTTCATCTGTTCATTTACATAATCACACAATGATCTAATGTTACACAATTATATGATTAAAGCACCCAATTATGATGTGAAATGTAGATGTTTTATAAAGTGCATATAAAGTGAATCCGATTCAGGTCAAACCATTTCTTCAGTTCAGTGACTGTTAGAGGAGCTCTAACATTAATGAATCATTCATCATAGGATCCGATATTTTGACTCATTTTAAGTCGGTGCGAAAGTCTGAAAGTGAGATTTGATTGAGTAACTTGTAGATCTGTGTTGGTTTGAACCCTGAACTGATTCAGTTCAATTTGATGAACCAGTTCAACTAGTTCATCAAAATGAATCAGTTCAAATGAATGATTCGTTCATGAACCGGACATCACTCTGGAACGTTTGTCTGAGGCTCTAGATTACAGGTAATAATTCATGGTTCATTCATTCATGGTTCAGTTTGAATCTGGTGAACTGATTCAACTAGTTCTTTAAAAAGAATCAGTTCAAATGAATGATTCATTCGTGAACCAGACATCACTCTAGGACACTTACCTGAAGCTCTGAGTTGTAAATAATGAATCAGTTTCTTGCACAGACTGATTGTTTTGCTTCATATGACCTCAATATATCGTAGCCATGGGAATTAGTTTTTTGTTTTCTGTATGTGCTTTTTTTGACTCTCAAAGTGACGGTAGCCATTGACTTGCACTGTATGAATCACCAAGGACCACGCTTTGAGCTAAATATATTTTTTAATGTTCCTCCAAAGAAATAAAAAAACAAAACAGTTTGAATCTGGTGAACTGATTCAACTAGTTCTTTAAAAAGAATCAGTTCAAACGAATGATTCATTCATGAACCAGACATCACTGTGGGACGTTTGTCTGAGGCTCTGGGTTGTAAATAATGTTCAGTTTCTTGCACAGACTGATCGTTTCACTTCATAAGACCTCAATATATCATCAGGAGCAATGGGAATTAGTTTTGTGTTTTCTGTATGTGCTTTTTTTGACTCTCAAAGTGACGGTAGCCATTGACTTGCATTGTATGAATCACCAAGGACCACGCTTTGAGCTAAATACATTCTTTAATGTTCCTCTGAGGAAAAAAAAAATCTACATTCATGGTTCAGTTCGAATCTGGTGAACTGATTCAACTAGTTCTTTAAAAAGAATCAGTTCAAATGAATGATTCATTCATGAACCAGACATCACTCTGGGACGTTTGCCAGAGGCTCTGGGTTGTAAATAATGTTCAGTTTCTTGCACAGACTGATCGTTTCACTTCATAAGACCTCAATATATCATCAATTTTTTGTTGCCTGATATGCTTTTTTTGACTCTCAAAGTGACGGTAGCCACTGACTTTTGCCATTGACATTTCATCCAGAGTTTCAGCTAAAAATCTTCTTTACTGGCCTTAAATTAACAGTAATTTTTAATTTCTGCATGCACTGTCTCTTTAATGTTGTCTATTACAGTGACCATTTAGATCAGCTTTGTCAAACCCAATTAAACTCTACATAAAATCTCACCTTTGCAGTAGATTTCTCCATCTTTCTCCGTCTGAGTGGTCGACTCCAAGCTCTTCCCACATTTGGCACAGCGAAAGCAGTTTTTATGCCACGGCTGGAAGACAGACACGAGAAGAAAACCATGCTGTCATGAAGCTCAGACAAAGAAAAGATGAGTGTAACCAGCTGACATCATACAGTGCTCATGACTTCCTGCTGATTAAACCCAGAGAGACAGAAACTGGACGGAAGGATTTACACTCGGATCTGCTGAAGAGGTTTTTTGGCAGTAGATCTGTACAAGCATCTGCAAACTCTCATGAAGACATAAAGAAAGTGTCAATGGAGTCGCTGTAAACTTGAGGTGAACTCCTAAACCCGTGACGTTTGTGGAAATGTGTGTTAAAACTTTTGAACCCGGTGACTCAAGCGTGTATAATACAGGTGACGTTAGTGTGTGTGGGATCGCAACGAAATGAGAAACTATGATGCACATCTGATCAGTTATGCATAACACACAAGTAATAACAGTAGTCTTCATTTTCTAAATATTTAAAATAATTTCTTTGTGTAATTGGAAACTAATTGCTATGATTGCTGTATCAACGCATTACATTAATGTGCAGTGATACTAGCATGAAGCATGAAGAAAGTAAACAGTGATGTTGACTTAAATGTGTTTAAGACCCAGGTCAGATTCTTGCGCTTTAATCGTCTCACCTTCCCAGCGCTCATCACCTTCTCGGCGGCGTACACAGACTCTCCACAGCGCGCGCACTTCTCCGAGCCGCCGAACTTCTGCGCGAACTTGGACGGGTTTGGGTTGGTGGTGGGTCGGTGAGTTTGTGTTCTGGTAGGAGACAGAGAGGTCAGATGCTGCTTTCTGGAGCGCAGCCTAACGAAGGGCCCTGAATGAGCCGCTTTGTGCCGGGTCAGTATGAAGAGGGCGCCTGCGGTCTGTACAGGAGCTCCGCTTACATAATAGATTCTTTCATAACAATAATCACCTGACGGCGAGCCAGAACACACCAGAGCACGGATTTGCTTCCAGAACTAAATGACTTTACAAAATCCACCAGGAATCTTATAATAATACACTGCTGATGAAAAGTTTGGAGTAATTATGATTTTGTGCTTAGCAAGGCTGCGTTTATTTGATCAAAAATACAGTAAATTTGTGAAATATTATTGCAGTTTAAAATAACCATTTTCTATCTGAATATATTATAAAATGTAATTTATTCCTGTGACGCAACGCTGAATTTTCATTTTCATTAGAATGATTTCTGAAGGATCATGTGACACTGAAGACTGGAGTAATGATGCTGAAAATTCAGCTTTGATCACAGGAATAAATTATTTCTTTAAATATATTCACATAGAAAGCAAAATTCAAATTAAAATAATATTTCATATTTTTGATCAAATAAATGCAGCCTTGATGAGAATAATTATTTTTTAATTTTAATTTGACAAAAATGCTTTTGCAAAATCTGTCCAACTCACATGTAACTTCAAATGCCAAAGAATAATATTTTGCTTTAAGAAAATTAAGCCCATTTAAAGGATTTTAAGCACTGCATTTTTGCAACAGCAATTATATAATCGTTTATATTAATTTTTATATTTTTATAACCATAACTATATGTTTGCTGTTTTTAATATATATATATATATATATATATATTTTTTTTTTGCAGTAATGTGAAACACCACCAAAACTACTGGTTATTACAAATAAAATAAAATAAAATAAAAAGAAATAAAATAATATTTTTTAATATTTATATACATTTTTATATTGTATATTCTTATAAACATTAAGTATACATTTGCGGATTTTTTAATGTTTTTATTTTAATTATTTTTTTCAAGTAATGTGAAGCACCATCGGAACTAATGGCCATTACAAATAAAATAAAATAAAATAAACATTTATATAATCCTAAAAGATGATGGTTTCCACAAAAATATGAAGTAGATTTGAGCATTAATAATCAGAAATGTTTCTTGAGCAGCAAATCAGCATATTAGAATGATTTCTGAAGGATCATGTAACACTGAAGACTGAAGTAATGATGCTGAAAATTCAGCTTTGCATCAGAGGAATAAATTATTTCTTTAAATATATTCACATAGAAAGCAGAAAATTCAAATTATAACAATATTTTATATTTTTTCTGTATTTTTGATCAAATAAATGCAGCCTTTAAGATCATTATTTTTTACAAAAATCAATTTATTCCAAACATTTGATGAACACATATGCAATAAATTATGTGCATAGCACTATTATAATATAGTTATAGTGTACAATATAGTATATTCACCATATGAACAACAAAGAAAAATGCAAACGCTTACTCTTCTGGTTTGATGCCCAGTCTCTCGCCGCGGTCCATATTGAGCGTTCCTGCTCCCTGACCGTAGCCGTATCCCTTCGGGCCGTACTTTTTACCGTAGCACGACTTGCAGTAGATTTCCTGGTCGTGGATGGCCAATGTGGTGCTGTCTAACCCTTTTCTACAGACCACTGGAGGAGAGAAAACACTGATTTTAACATTTTATTAAGAAAAGAAGTGCTTTTTCCCCATGCAAAACTCACTGCTGCAATGCAACAGCAATAACACATCTCTCTTTTGAGACTTAAACAAACCTTTAACTCAAAGTATGAGTAATAACATAACATTTTAACCCTATGATTAGAGACTAGAATGCAATATCATGTGATTCTGACTCTGTTTTGTCAGCTGACTTTGGCTTAGTATGGGACATTGTGATGGAGAAACAAACATGATTCCACAGCAGGGAGGTTAACGCCCTTTACTATTCATTCAGCTGTGCAAAACATCTCTGAACTCCTTCATTCTTGCTATATATCCTGTAAATACATCAGGTGACTGTCCACTTTTGACCAGCAAGCTCCTGCAGTCGATTAAAAACTTTAGTCACAGAGGAAATGTGGTGAAAACACAGATGGAGAGACAGGCTTTCAGCGCTCATTAACTCATCGTCTCGTTCGGAACAGAATGGCTTTTGTGGCTCACGGCAAATAAACACCGCTCATGTGGGCTGCATTGTTTTTGTCGTTTTGGTAGCAAAGCGCTAATGTGAAGCATGTGCGTTCAGCCATACTGAGATCGCACAAAAACAGCTCAGAGTTTTTAATAATTACAGCACTGGTGGTTGGACAGGTCACTACAGAACAAATGAAGTCAGAAAAATATAGATAAATTTTAATATTTTAATTTATTTTTTATTTTTAATTTTAGTTTGAAAAAAATGCTGTCGCAAAATCTGTTCATATGTAACTTCAAATTCCAAAGAATTATATTTTGCTTTAAGAAAATTAAGCCCATTTAAAGGATTATAAGCAATGCATTTTTGCAACAGCATTTATATAGTCATTTATATTCATTTTTATATTTTTATAACCATTAACTATATGTTTGCTGATTTATTTATTTAATTATTTATTTATTTCAGCAATGTGAAACACCAACGAAACTACTGGCCATTACAAAAAAAAAATAAATAAATAAATAAATAAAATAAAATAAAATAAGTAGCATTTATATATTTTTTTATATTTATATACATTTTTATACTGTATATTCTGAGTGCATTGAGTATACATTTGCAGATTTATAATTTATTTGTTTATTTAAATTACTTTTTTTTTTACAAGTAACGTGAATCACCATCGTAACTAATGGCCATTACACATAAAATAAAATAAAATAAAATAAAATAAAATAAATGAAGCAACATTTTGTAATCCTTAATATTTATATAGTTTTATATTTTGTATGATTATAACCATTAAGTATACAGTTGCAGATTTATTTTATTATTTATCAGAACTAATGGGCATTACAAATTAAATAAAATAAAATATGTGTTGTATAATTGTATAAACATGTCTATATTTATACAATTATACAATAAAATAAAATACATTTAGGGGGAAAACATGCCACGTCATGAACCTAAAAGCTCTGTTTTTGTTGTGCGAAACATAAGCGCTTTTTTCCCTTAGATTTTTCGGGGAGTTTGACCTGGACATATTATTGTGAGATTAAAATAAAATAAAATAAAGAATATTTAGAGGGAAAACATGCTTAATTTTCATGCATTGCTTAATTTTTTTTCTTTTGATTTTTGGGTGAATTGTAGCCTGGACCTATTATCATTAGCTTCCCCTGACCAGCGAATTGTTTTTCTGTTTTACTTACTGCAAAGGAAGCAGCACTTGTGAAAGCTCCTCCCGTCACACTGGACCTCTTCGGCGTGATACACCGTCCCGCGGCAGGCGCCACATTTATTTCCTCCACCCCAGTTTGGCATGATAAAAAAACTGTGAAGACACAAAATAAAATTAACTCTTGAATAGCACAGCTTTAAATCTTCAAACCATCCTGCAAAAGTTCAAAGGTCAAGGAAAACGTCCAGGTGTGCTGGATGTCTACCGGCTACATACTGAGACATTAAATTTCCATAAAAACCCACTTCACCCGTCTGCACTAATAAAGGCAAACTACAGACAGTAAACACCCTGTAGACATCTGGAGACCCCAACATCAAAACACACAAGACCACCAGGAGCTACAAGACAATGGAGACTCAAATAGAGCCAGTGAGTCTTTTGTTAAAAAGACAATGTGTGGAAGCAAAAGGCAAAACAGTCATATGAATTAAACAGCAGTCAGACATTTCAAAGGGTCATTTCAATGTGTTCAGTTGTTCTAGTCAAATTAAAATGATATCAGACCTCTCCAACAATATTCAAATAAAATGGCTAAGCGCTCATAAACCTCATCGCTTCAACTCTCCAGGAAAACATGAGCTGTTCTCTGTAAAATGACATCAGGACTCAGAATATAAATGAATATAAGGCATGAAAAGAGTGATTACAGTCTGAACACATGTCCAGACATGAGGGAAGACAATCAAGCATCTCAAAGCCTCAGAGTTTCCTTAAAACCAACATCAATATCCATGTGTGGATGCATGCACTTGTCTTTGTATGAAGGTTTCCAGTGTTAAAGACTATTAATATTTGTGTGCATCTGAGGACATTAAAAAAAGTCATAAATGCATGATAATACCAATGTTTTGAACACTAACATAATGGATAATAAATAATATGAACATGATATGGTCTGCAATATAACTTTTTACGGTAAGTGCATCGAAACGTTTAGGAAAATGAATTGCACCAAGCATGCAAATGGCATATTTATGGACAAAGAACATTTGCTCCGTTTGCATGTTTATATACATTTTAACTCCTAGGTAAATATTAAATAGGTAGGTGCTAAACGTTAAACGTAAATATTAAATAAGCAACAAATAGAAATAAATATAAAGCAGTGCTTGTTTTCTGAGGTTTTGTCTTATATTGTGTCAGTTTTAAGTATTATAGCGAATGAATGTATTTATTTTAAATACTTAAATATCTGAAAACACATTTACACACTGTAAACGAACTTCTGGTTAATTTTTAGCAGAGTTTCCTAATTTTTAATCCAACTTTTGAGAAAAACACCTCCAAAAGAATGAACTCGATTCAGTATAAAACGTATTTTAGGCTCAATAATTAAAATCATGCTATTTAAAACGCTCCTACCTGAGTTTTCACGTGTTTTCCAGCAGATTCCCAAACTACTCCAGTGCGAGCTCCAGTCAACTTCAGCAAACAGGCTGGAATGTCATCACGAAATTATAGAGGAAGAAAAGGAGGAGTGTTTTTTTAAACACACACACGCATACACACACAAACCTGACCTCACCCTGATGACGCCATCATTACACAATTACGCCGTGTTACTTCACGTACTTGACGCACATTATGGTGTCATAGTGGTGGGCTGATTCATAAATTTATGCTTCACTTGAACTTTTAAAATCTGGAATAATTTATTTATATGTATGAAAGTACACAATGAGAATATAAAACTGTCATAGCTTGTCTAAGTTTTTGTGCAGTGGAAGTATAAACACTGACTTTGATGTTTCACTGTTGAGTGTCTGTTTATTTTAAACCCTTTTTAAAATGTGGCTTTGTTAGGAGTTTATTACTTCATCCTTGATTCATACTGCCTGTTATTGTGTTATCAGACTTACCTGATAAGGTTAATGATCTTCACTGCAATGCTTGCCTTTGTAAATAGATGTGGTAAGCATAATTTTATCAAGAGAATCATTTTGTCAAGAACATGTTCTGATAGTGAACATCAATAGCCTTATTTATTTATTTATTTATTTGTCTATTAAAACTATTAACATGCCATGTATCTATTTACACAGTTTCTGAGAATTTAAAATGTTCTTGATTTCAAAATAGGCCGTATGAAGGCAAGGCTATATGAATACACTGCCCTCCAAAAGTTTGGAAACACCCCTGGCAAAGTGTGGTTTTGGACGATATCAGCATCTGTATCATTTTTTGGTGCAAGTACATTAAAGTAACTTGACATTATCATTGAAGACCAGCAATAATCATTTTCATTTTGATTACATAATAATGGCAATATACACGTCAAAGTCAAACATGCCCCTTTGCCAGCTGTGATACCTGGTTACTTGTTTAAACTTGGCCCAGGTTTTTAAAAGATTTTTGGGTCAGCACACCTTAATAGCTTCAAATATTGATTGCCTATTAAGTTCAGAATACATTGAATTTAGGCCCAGATGATGCAGAGCTGTAATAGCTGCTAATGGTGGATATTTGGATGAATCAAAAATGTATGTTTTTTTCTATGTATGAACTGTTTATGTAATAAAATATGTTTTCGTAGCTTGTGTTGTCCCTTATCAGTGCAAAATTATCACAAATTAAAAAGGATTCATGCCAGTATTGTCCAAAACCCCACTTTTCTAGGGCGTTTCCAAATTTTTGGAGGGCAGTGTATATAAAAAAAAAGATTATTTTTGTTTGACTGGCAAGATTCTTTCAGTGATATGCTCAAACTTTTTTCTAGTAATGTGGATAGAACATTTGTTCAAAGTGATCTGGTTTTTAATTAAGTTTTTATAATGGTACCACAAAAAATGTTTCACGGAATGTTTTCTGTAACATTTTAGTTTGTATAACATTTTTCAAATGTTACTAATTGTTTCAGAATATGCGGAAAACATTCAAAAGTAACATTCTCGTAATGTCGTAAAATTCTAAAATAGAATGTTCTCTTAACGTTTGTACAGTCAAAGCAAAATTTATTTAGATACCTTCACCATTTATCACATTATCACAGTTTATTCGCTATAGTTTAGAAAATGGTAATAAAATATGGCAAGACGTTAAACTGTCAGAACAAATTCTTGAAAATGTCAGATTACTTTGAAAGGTATTTAATGGATTACAATCAACCAAAAATTCAGACAACTGTTAGTATGACAATATTTACAAAACTATCAATACTTTGTTGACCAGTTACCAAGCAATGCTTAAGTTTGTTCAGTTTGTGGTGTAAAAGTTCACATTAGCAATTAAATAAAAACATTTAAGCAAAACATGGTCAGGTCAAATAATTTTTGGTCCCAAATTTTTATCAATTTTACCTGTAGTCCACTGTATGAAGAATTTATGGGTATATTAAATCACAGTTTACTTTATTTTACTGAACTATAGTGTCCTGCACCCACAAAAAAAATCAAAAATTATATCTGGTGTCTGAATAATTTTTGGTTTGACTGTATATAACCAAGAAAAAACATTTTAAAAAACTGGATGTTCAGAAATGTTTTCATAACTCACTTTGAACGTTAATTAAACGCTCTTAAAACACATTTTTGTTAGCTTGGAAAAGGCCAGAGCAGAATATTGCACCCAATGCACATGTGATATGAATAATGTTGACAGTTCCACTAAAAACACACTGACAGGCATCATTAATTATACTAATTAACTGAGTATTGAGGAAAGTTTCATACTGTGGTGTGAGGTGTGGTAGTAAAAGAATGTGTGTGGGAGAGCAGTCTGATGAATGACTTGTTAAAGCTATTCAGAAATCAGCTCCTGTAATTACCCAGCATGCATCACTTGTCATTTAGGGAGCTGATACACTTTGACATCAATAAAATTGACCAACACTGACCCCAAAAAATATTTGGACACTGAATGTCACTGTATACTAAGCCAAGTGTCATTTATTTGCACACTTCTCGGGCAGAAAAACAAGTTTCAACTGATATAACAATAGGGGGAAAGTGCTGTGCATGACTGCACAGTGCGTATTTTGATATTTAAAAACCACATTTTGCTGTTCTATGTGTAACAACACATCAGCGCAGAAGTACGCTGTCATTTCTTCCAGTTTCTTCATCCAGGCCTTCATCTGGAATGCACATAAGACCAAACGAAGGAATTTATAGTTAAGATTGGAAAGAAAGAGGGAATGAAAAACAGATGTAGCATTCTGTCCCTCCTCCTTTTATGGTAAAACTGGACTGGGGAGGCTGAGGAATGGCACGTGTGTGAGAAATTAAAACGTAAGATTTGCTTATTTAGGTTTCCATGCATGTGTCTGTTTCTGACGTGAGCTGTTTTACCCATGAAAGAGCTTCTGGAATGTCATCAGCTGTTTAACGGCTCATTCACACTGTGCCTTGAGCCATATATACAGAGCCTACGGTATTTATCCACAACGTTTGGTTAATTTTGTGTCATTTTTTGGTATTAAACATTATTATTTCTGAGAATTCAATAGTCTTTTCTAAGATTTACTGGCCTGTTAATGGCAAAATGCAGGTTATTGCTAATCACACAGGATTAACTCTGATGATAAAATGGGTTGCCAGGTCTATTTGTGTGCAAACAGCATTAATGAACGTTGACATGTTGCCAAGCCCTATACTGTGCTCGTCTAGATTAGATAATTATACAAAACTATAATACAGACCACACACACACACTTCTAATTAGGGTGTTTGCTAAGGCCTGCTCACTATTATTAAAGCTCACACTTTGTGATTTAAATAAGCACGTAACCCTAGGAATTAAACTTAAGTGTAATATGCGTCTTAAACGCTAAGAAAATGGCAAACAATGGACCTTACTAAGGTTAGACGCCATATTGAATTCAACGCGGATGAATACGAGGCTGTGAGGAAGAGATTTACAGTATTTACAATGGTCCAAAATCACGTTATTTTCACACCTCACAATTTTCATTGACTTTTTGTCAAATTAAAGTTTTTTTTTCTTAGAACTTATGCTGCTATACTTACTAAGATTTATAGCGGGCAGGGTTGCCAGGTCATCACAACAAATCCCGCCTAATTTTTACTTAAAACTATCCCAAAAGTAGCCCAATCGCGTTTCGGAGGGGTCCCCCGGTAAAAACCGTGTTCTGTGGGGGTGTAATACACATTACCCTGGTAAAATTCCCATTTTAGAAGCTAAATATAACGTTATTGGGGTCGCTTCGACCCGCGGATATGAAATACAATCCGCGGCAACAGTGTTAAAATAGTCAAATTCCGCGGACTTGGCAACAAAGACAACGGATTTTATTTTGGGTTTAATTTAAAGCAACTATATATTTAGTTTTGTGTATTTTGGTGACGTTGGAGCCGCCTACAGTTAAGTGAGTGAAATTCACTATCGTAAATATACCACTGTCGTGCATTTGTTGCTGCCGTAAAGCAATTTACCCTTTCCGCGGAATTTCGTACCCGCTCGCCAAACTTACATATTCCCAAAACAGACATTTGGGCAAAGAAACAAAAGCTGCTCGCCTTATTATAAATTTGTACCATGCTAAAACTGATATTTTAAGGAAATAAAGATTAAACACTTGCTTTAACCTTTTAAAAGAGTTATTAGCAAATCAATGCGTTGTCACGGTACTGTGTTCAACTGGTAAACACTGATTATTTTAATATCAAAATCTCAGAGGACAAATTATTTAAGATTTTGCCAACTAAATGCATCACTAAAAGTGTCTTATACATAATTTTGTGTATGTGCTGCCATCTTGTGGTCGTACAAAATTAAACCCATCTGTACTGTGGACATACACAAACGAAATTAAAAGAATAATGCACGATTTTACAAATAATGTGCATTTTACATATATTTATTTATGTATTACATGCATGACACCTGTGTCCACACAAATGATTGAAATACATGTGACAAACATAAAAGCACCATACAGATTCAGCAGTGCAGCTTTAAACATCCAACAGACATTTAAACACTGACAGATACAAAAATTAACATATGTATACAAAATATTCAACACTACATGTTACAGTAAAATAACTGTAAATACTGTACAGCTCTATGAATTACACCATTTTGTGTAAAATTCAATCCAAATTTATGTTTCCAAAAATAATTTATTACTAGTCTAAGAACAGTCAATACATAAACATACTTTGTTTCAAAACAGTACAGTACTATGATATTTCTGCTTTGCTCCAGTGATTGCAGATCATATTCACTGGTCATTCAAGTATGTCTTTGTTTCCTATTCGTTTCACAGATTGTAGCACCTTAAACTTTAACAGTGTCAAACATTACAACCATTATTTTGTTATGTATCCAAAATACACTTAAAATTAATTCATTCTCTGTGGTGAACGCATCATGTAACAAATACGCAAGTCGGCTTCACCAGTATGGCACTTCTACAAACTGTTGAAACAGTGAACATGCTATTGAGCAGATCTGTAGCTTCCTCTCAGAGACTGATCCAGACTTAATTCATTTTCACATTTTTAAATACGTAGTGCTAGAGCTGGATTGCTGATTTTAGCCTCTGGAATACTTTAATAAATAATATCGGTAAACAAAATCAGGCAATATGCTGTTACACTGTTATACGGATGTGAAATGAACTCCAAAATACTATCAAAAGTGGTGGGGAAAAACAGAAATACAGCCACAAGAGGGCGTGTAACAGTGTCTCACTAGTATCTGCCCTCTGCATTCAGATGTTCCCTAGTTAGTAAACAAGAAATGTTAATTTCTTCAGAAATATTTCAAGTCAAATTTTGCTGTTTAATGCTGTTTCTGTCTTTGGCACTCTAGCACCACAGAAGCATGAAAATGTAATGACACAAATGCAGCGGCTAATTTAATTGGCTCCTGCGTGTCCGATGTCAAGCCTCCTCTGGGCGGAGCCTCTTTTGCGGGCAGCCGGTGAGGTGCTGAGAGACCCAAAGGCTCCAGGCGTCTCGAAGAAAGATTTGGACCCCACTGCCGCTTCCTTTGGTGTCACAGGAGTCTGAAATAGCAGAAGTGAGAAGGTCAGAAACAATATATGTGACCTTGGACCACAAAACCAGTCATAAGGGTCCATTTTTCTGAAACTGAGACTTATACATCATCTTGAAAGCTGAATTAATAAGTTTCCGAATGATGTATAGTCGGTTAGCATAGGACAATAATTGGCCGAGATACAACTATCTGGAATCTGCGGGTGCAAATACATCAAAATATTGAGAAATTCGCCTTTAAAGTTGTCCAAATGAAGTTCTTAGCAATGCATATTATCAAGGAAAAATGAAGTTTTGATATATTTACAGCAGGAAATGTACAAAATATCTTCACTGAACATGATCTTTACTTAATATCCTAATGATTTTTGGCATAAAAGAAAAATCTTGACCCATACAATGTATTGTTGGCTATTGCTAGAAATGTACCTGTGCTACTTGAGACTGGCTTTGTGGTCCAGGGTCACAAATAAAACATAACAAAGGTTTGAAATGTTCACTGCATATTAGTGAGGTAACAAAATGAATTTTTTTAACGAAACTGAAGTTTTCATTTAAATAACATTGAATAATTTTTATAAAAACTTTTGCTAACATTCTATTAAGTTATAAAACTTTTAGCTTTTTTTCCCCTGAATGTTCTTTGAATGTTTAAGAATTACGGTTTTTAAATTTTAAAATGGCTTTTTTTCTTGTTTATTTGAATGTTAAGTAAACATTCCATTGTATTATTTTGGGAAAGTTACCTTTTGAATGTTCTCTGAACATTCCGAAACAAGTAATTTAAACTTTTAAAAAACATTAAGTAATATTTTTGTGCTAATGTTTTGAGAATATTATTAAAGACCAGATTTTTGAAGGTTCTATTAAAGTTACAGTTAATAGCTTTGAAAGAATGTTGCCAGATAACCTCATAACTTTGCCAGAATGTTCTGAAAACATTAGCTGGGAAAAAACACAGACTAAACACAAAATACACCATTGGAGGACTAACTGAACACCACAGTTTTGGTCAATAATTTGGCCATTTCAATTTAGTGCATGACTAAAAAACAGTATGCAGTCAGTAAGCTGACCTGTGTTTGTGCTGGCTGGGGGCTTTCTTGTGCTCGTGGTCCCTGTGGCGAAAGTGTAGCTGCTGGTAATCTGTGGCCATGATGCTCAGGGCTGTTCATTGTTTCAGCCACACCAAACGCCCCTCCTGCCATCACAAACCGGGCCGGTGACAGCACAGTGGGCATGCTGAAACTTAGACCGCCGCTGGCAGCCCCCTCAGCACTGGAGGTGGCCATTGCACCTGCTATGAGCGGCGAATGCACCAAAAAATACGGCATAGCTACAGCTGGCACTCCACCCTGTGTATGTCCCGCTGGCATGAGGAAGTTCAAACCATTCAGACCTAGAGAAAACAGCCATTTGAATCATTAGAGTGAGTGTGTAATCTAAAAGACTGCTAGTCAATGCTCAGGCTTTGGTGTACCTGCTGTGTTCGGAACATAGAGGTAATGAGAGGACAGGAGGGGGTCTTTAGGGCTGAGCGCTCCTGCGTCTTCCTCATTCATCGGCCCAAATGAGGCCTCGTCCCACGGGGAACCTTCTCGAGAACAGATTGGAGACCTTCTGGCGCTGGAGCTCAGACTCTCAGTCTCACCCTTTGAGACATTCACATAAGTTAGCGATCAAATTACTGGCTTCATAATGACAGACAGTTTATAATATTGTGGTTGCCGCCATTATAAAACCAATAAGACACTCAAGGCTGTGCATTACAGTGATTTCACCATCTATCTGTCGGAAATATCTGATATACATAGTTTTAATCTGGCTCATATAACTCACCATTTCACTTTCTATGGAAGCTGAGCGTTTGCTTCGTTTAGCTGTCTGATCATCATCCTCTTGTCTCTCTCTCTTCTTCAGGTTTCCCTCCCTGTGGCCTGAGACGGGTGACCTCTGGGTGACGGCATCTGGGACGTGTCCGCTGTACACCATGAGCAGGGGTGTTTGTGGCAGACCAGGCAGGTACGCTAACGGGTGAGGAGCAAACTGGGCATACGGCACATCAGCTTGAAGAGGGACTGCTAGTGATGCCAGTCCGGAAGATGACACTACAGGACTTCCACTGGGCTGAACACTATAAATGTACAGAACACAGTAGTTAGTGATCAGTAGTGTTGTTGTGAAGTAAAATTAAAAATAGTTTTTGTTAACTGAAAAAAAAAGAAAGAAGCTGAAACAAAATAAAATATAAATTTAAGATGAAAAAAGTAAATGAAATACATATGTTTAAGTACTACAATTACATACAACAAAATTGAAATAAAAATCAAAAAATAAAAGCTAATTCAAAATATGAATATATTCAAAATAAGAATGAAACAATTACTGAAAATCAAACTAAAATGTAAATGAAATCTGGAAAAAAGCTAAGTTAAAATATTCTAATAAGAATGACAAAATTACTAAAAATTAAAAATGAAAATCTAAAAATAAAAGCTAAATCAAAATGTTATAGATATTATAATACACTGTAAAAAATATTTTTTGAATTTTTAAAAACAATACATTTAAACTGAAGTACTAAAATTACTGAAACTGACATAAAAATAAATTAACGCTAAATTGAGACACAAAAACAAAAAAAAAAACAAAATTGAAATGGAAACCTGGAAATCTAAAAATAAAAGCAACAGCAAAATTCAAAATATTATACATACTATAATAAACTGTATAATAAATATAAAGACTATGCATCAACATCAGGTTTGAACCTACAACCTTTTAGCCTAAATATGCTGTATTTGTAAATGACTAAAGTTTGAAATATGTGTAAATGTCTGCAAATACAAATTCTATACAGGTGGACTCACCTATCTCCAAACTGCAGTCGACACACTGCGCTGGTGTTCACGCTCTTTCTAGAATAATCCACCGGCTCGTCTGAAAATACAAACACAAAAAACATCACATAAATTCCTTCAAATGTAAACGATACCCTAGCATTCTAGCATTAAAGGTTCACAGTTCTCACCTGTAGGTCTGTGAGGTGTGCTGGGGGCGGAGCTTATCCGTCTTTGATTGACAGAGGGGGCAGGAATGACCTGAAAGGAAGAGTGACGCGTCATCTTCTCCCGTCGTTCCCCGATTGTACTGATCTGAGCTTCTGAGACTCTCAAATCGCCTAAATCTAAAAGGCAATGATCACAATATAATCACACCGAAGATACTAAAAGCAATTTTTCAAGTGTTTAAACAGGACCTACCACTGCTGCTGTGGAAATCGGCAGGCCCGATCCATTTGAAGACGGGTTTACGGCTCTTTTCTTCTCTTACGTGAAGTTTCTTGATCAGATTGAGGCTGGTCAGGACATTAGCGATATCATACAAACGTCGCACCTTAGCTACACAAACAAAAACAATTGTGAGCTACACTTATTCAATAATGAAATGGATAATATTTTAAATATAAAAACTGGCAGATGTCTTACTTTTGTACTTGCTGTGGCTGGACTCATCCTGACCCTCTTCGATCAAAATCTTAGCAGCTGTATCGAGGGTAACTGTTTGTGTTTTGGAGACTAGAAACAGCATGACAAACTTCTGGCTCATGATACGGAGCGATTTGTCCTTCCGTCTGCTGGAGGCTGCTGTATGAGAGAGATAAAGCATGCTTACAACACTATAAAACATGTAAAAGTTGTCATTTCAGGAATTAATGCATTACTCTTTGAAATAAAGGTCTTGGGAGAATCATAGCAAATTAAGAAACTGTAAAAAGTGTTTCTTGGTAAGTCGAGGAATTATGGTTTCTCAGTTTTACCAACTGTGGTGATAAAAAAAGACATGAATAAAGGATGAGTGAATAAATTTGAGCTGACTGGCAGCAGAAAATCAGAGTTAGTAGATATGAGGAATGCCATGATTGCTTGGTGAATTGGCTGGTCGAGTGACTCCTGCCCTCATGATGGGACGGTAATAAGCTTTTGTTAGAAAGCAAAGCTGTTGCTTAGCAACAGCGGCCACATGGGACGAGAAGCCAGCAAACACAATAACCACATCAGAAGATCCAGACGAGGACAGCAGGACGCTTCGTTTCTTTATCAAGACATCAAACGCAGGAAACAAGAAGAGATTCATTTACATGCTCAAATCTAGTGAAATTAAACACTTGGATACTAAGCAAACAAACAAATAAATACAGATTTGAGACATTTGGGTGTAGTAAAAGTGCTCACCTTGGACAATTAAAAAGTTAAGCGGCATTACATAAAACTATTTAACAGAATTACTGGGGCTAAAATCACTAGCGGATTTCATTTCATTAGCAGAACACACCAGAGCTTTCAGCTAACATCCACTTTTTAATGTGCATTTGAAAAGTCAGATGATTTCATTTGAAGCATGTAAAATAGTATTAAAATAGTATTATAGTATATCCTGGAGATTCTTTTGTGTGTGTTTTGTTTTAATTTAAAATGTCAGAATTAACAAAAATAATGTTCATATTTGCCATAACTTCTATATTTGTGCATCAAATAGAAAAAAGGCACAGGATTGTTCATGACATTTACTAATACTGAAATACTATTATAGTTTTTATTAATATTTTAGGTTAATTTTTAAATTTTTATCCTTTGCCAATTTAGTTTCAGTTAATATATATATATATATATATATAAATATATATGTATGTAGGTTTGTATGTATTTTATTTCAGTTGTAGTTATTTTAGTACATCAAGTTAAACTAATTAAAAATGAGATTTTTTTTTTTAAATATTAGGATTTTTTTAAGTTAATATAACAAAGGTTTATGGCTTTAGCTAACTAGTCTTTTTTTAAATGTCAGAATTAACATAAAATTATTTTTAGGTTAATTTTTATATTTTCTGTTTTCTTTGTAATTTTAGTTTAAGTTTCATATATATATTTAAATGTCTATATAGATTGTATTAATTTTTTTTTTAGTTTTAGTTTATTTTAGTACATCAAATTAAATTAAACAAAATGAGAAATTTTGCATTGCAAGTATGTTTTTAAAACTTGAAAATTGAGCGTATTTTCTCCAAACGAAGGTCAACAGTGATGTGATTTAATCAAATCACCCCTACAAGGGCTCAGCAAACAGAAACATGTCTAAACCTGCAGCTTCATCTTTCTCTGAATAATTAGCTTCTCTCCTTGGCCACAGTTATAACAAAGAGTCCCTGTGCTGTGATGGGATTACCAGTGATCAACACAAAGACCTGGTAACCAGTGTTGTGATGCCCTAGACTCTGTAAACGGGTGACCGATTAATGGAGCACACGGGTGAGACACTAATAATGGTGTTAATGGAGCAACAGTCACTATGGTTTCACTTTAAACTGTTTAAGTGCAATATAGTGAATCATTCAAATGACAGTACATGCATCATGCAACCAGGCAGATGGGTTTTTTAATAATTTTTTTTAAAATGCAACATGAATACTTTTACAAAAAAAGTATGAACAGGAATATGTGTGCATGTCATACCATGTGTGTTTTGCATGTGGTGGGCAGCATACGGGCTGCTTCCTTCTCTCTGGTCCATCTGCAGATGGTAGCCCTGCTCTCGACCCGCCTCATAAAGATCCTGCAGGGTCTGCGGCAGTGCTGAACGTCCGTGCCACATGTACAGGTTCTTAGCCATTCTGCTCACCAGCATCAGAGACTCCAGCACGTTCACAATGTCGTAAATACGTCTCCTTTCAACGCCTGCGTTACACAGAGTTAATAATTGTGGATATTTTGCAGTTTTTAATTAACAGCATTTTTATTTTTGGCCGATGTGTCAGAAGCACTTTTATTTTGATGCCGTGCAGGACTTTTATTTTGTGCATGAGAACTGTTACAGTAAACAAAAAATAGTGTTTGCTTTTCTATTATTAGTAATAGATTGGTAAACACTAAAATACTTTATCATCTACTGTCAGCATTCAGCCAACACGCATTTATTTGTGAAAAATGTGATAATACGATTACAAAGTCAAGAAGTTGCCTTTTAAAAGCATAAATCTGTTTATTTTACAGATTTGTTTTTTTTATCAAGTTAAATTTCATGTAATTATTTTTCAAATTATTTATTTCTAATTTTGCAAGTATTATGTAAAATAAAAATACATGAATCTGTATTTTTTAAATTAAGTTTATTATTTTTTGCATATTTTTTAATCAAGTTAATTATTTTTGGCATGTAATTCATTTTTAAATAATTTATTTCTATTTTGTAAATATTACGTAAAATATATATACCCCTAATTTCAGCAATTGTTATGCATGTTTTAACTATCTTTAAAACAAATAGGTATCATATATATCAGCCACCCTTCTCTCTGTAATATCAGTCAACCACTAGTCAATACATTGTATTTTATACAGAAATAAGGGATTTAATTCAATTTAGGAGTTATTTTCTCTTACCTAAGCGTGTGGCCACTTCATCCAGAGAAATATTGATGCTTTCAGAGGTTTCTGGGTAATCAGGGTACAAGGCCAGAAATTTCTGACACAAAAGCCCCAAACTCTTCTGTTTGCGACTGGGTCTCCTCTCAGAATCCTCTAATGCTTCATACTGAAATAAAGAGATATAAAACCAGATACATTAATATATTACATTTACAAGTGTCCAATTATTACACTGATTTACTTATTCTCTTCATACCTGACACGAGTCATCGAGTTCTTCCTCTTCATCCTCCTCTACAGCCTTCTCTTCATTTTCAATAGGTCTGAAAAGGGTTTTCTTCATCTCCCTGTCACGGATATCTGGGCTGGCGGCGCTGATCAGCATTTTCAAGTTGGCTGTTGGGGTCCAGGGGTCCGGATGGGCCCTCTCCACATGTTTAATAGGTGTTATATGGGCAATATCTGGGCTGGAAACTCTACGAAGTCCGTTCACAGCTGCCGTTGCAGACTCACACTTCAGTGGTGTCATTTTCCTTCGGTCCATGCAGATGTTCTCCTGAAATCATGGGTAGAGGTTAATCTAATGATGTAATTCAAACAAAATAATGCTTTAATTACATTTAGATCTCTTACTTTCTGGTCATTCATGTTGCCAGTATCATCTGAGCCTGTCTTATTCACTAGCGTCCTCACACTAAGCAAATCCTTTAAAGTTAAACACTTCATCTCCATCTAAAAAAAGAAAAATGAATCAGTCATAACCAGCACATTTACGCTGTTAGTAAATTTGCTCATTACTGAACTTGTTTAAAAAGTTAATATTAACTTTTGCATTGTTATTAATATACAATAACAACAATTTTACATTATATAGTACATATCTGCAAAATAACACAACGAAATATAAGTAAACTGATGTGTAAAGTATTAATGTGATGTTTGTTACTTACTAATGAAGTTATTACAAGTTATTATGTTGCCAAAACTTATTGAAATACTGCTAGTAAATAATGCTACGTTGTTAGTATATAGGGTATTATATTACAAACGATTCTAATGTATTAAATAAGGAACATATGACTAACAGTCACATGATTCGTAAAAAGTGATCTGATCTGATGATGGTGGCAAGATTTTGGCGCAAATATCTTCACCAGTTGCCTGGTAACGAAACAAATCAGATTCTCAGAAGAAAAAACATAACGAACATAACTTTTGAAATCATTTACATTGATATGATTGTCACAATATTTTAATATATGTTTTATTTCACATTATATCGTAGGAGCTCAGCTCCATGCTTATAATGTTAAAAATCCTTTCATATGCATCCTATCGTTTTCTGATTATTTGAATACTGGTAAAACGTTTAAACTTGAGTTTAAAGGAGATTAATTTACATTATTTTTATATTATGTTAGATCACACAAGTCAGAAAAAAAATTAAACTTATAATCTTACCTTAAACTTCCGTCCTGGAGTAGAAAAATCCCCAAAACGTAAATAAATCCTTTGCGAAGGTGATCCTTCTTTAAATAATCATAATTTTCTCTCTAAATAAGAAGATCTGAGCTAGTAATCTTCTTATTTCAGTCGTACCGCTGGTCAAGCCAGTATGAATCACCCGCTAAAGCTTGTTTTCTGGCGCTCTGAAGAGTTAAACCCTCCCCCAGCCAATCACGTCGCCGCTATGCAAATATATCGACGGTGATTGGTCGAACGAGGAGGAAATGCCTATGAGCGACCGTAGTAGCCAATCAGAGACGCGCTCTGACCAAGCCAGTGGGGGATTGTTGGCGGGGCAATAGGCGCGCTCTGCTTGATGTGCTTCTGCGGTTATTACAGGCGCGCCTGAAGTTTTAAAGGCGCTTCTGTAACTCAGCGGGGACATAATTAATCACCACAGATGATTAATTATAATTATATAAGTGCCGAATGTCTCCTGGCTGCTTTCAATGACAGTCTCGTGCAGGAACAAAGGTGAGTGACACAGGTGGGGTTTTGGCGCGACTGAGCGTTTTTGTCGCGGGAAGGAGTGTAATATGAGAGGATCCCCACACCCACAAACTACCCCCACATAAGCGTACTTTCAACGTCATAATCACAAAAATAGAATAATATATCTAATAATAGTGTAAGAAACACAGAAATGTTGTATCTAGCCTTCTGACTAACTAAACACTATGTTTAAACCGAATAAAACATATCTTCACTGTCACATGATCCTTCAGAAATCATTCAATGTTGGAAATATATATATATATTTTTTTTAGAACTCTTTGCTGAATATAACTTTAAAAAGAACAGCATTTATTCAAAATAGAAAACTTTTCTAACAATATACACTACCGTTCAAAGTTTGGTGTCAGTACGTTTTTTCTTTTTTTTTGAAAGTAACTAATACTTTTATTCAGCAAGGATGTGTTAAATTGACTTTTATTGTTCTGTTTTGAATAAATGCTCTTCTTTTTAACTTTTAATTCATCAAAGAATCCTGAAAAAAGTATCACAGGTTTCAAAACAATATTAAACAGTACAACTTTCCAACATTGATTATAAATCAGCATATTAGAATGATTTCTGAAGGATCGTGTGACACTGAATACTGAAGTAATGGCTGATGAAAATTCTGCTTTAAATCATAGAAATAAATTATATTTTGAAGTATATTCATAGAAAATTGTTATTTTAAATTGCAATAATATTTCATAATGCTTTTTTCTGCATTTTTGATAAAAAAAAATAAATGGAACGCTGATGAGCATAAGAGACTTCTTTAAAAAAAAACATTAAAAATCCCAAACTTTTAAACTTTTAAAAGTGTATATTGCTTTAAAAATAAATTCTAAAACTATGTAAAAGCAAATTAATACTATATATATTCATTCATATAATTGTGCATTTATCTTCACTTCAGTTTTTTGTATTTCACTATTAATACATTCTTTATAACATAATTTCTAATGCATTTAATGTTGGTTTGTTTTCGGATTATTGCTTTTTTTAAATGATTTCAGCAGTTTTTAAGCTTCTTTTTATTTATATTCAGGGTCTTCATCCTCTGACTGCTTTTGTGAGAGCTGCGATAAAACAAGACGCCGGGTAAGACTTAATTTTTTTTATCTTATATATATTTTAATAATGTCAAACATCATGGGTTTGTTTGTGTGCATGTTACATTGGATCATTTGTAATGTCATTTATATGTCAAGATTGGTTATTTATATGAGACCAAATATGTACCGCAAATACTTCGGACTAACTGTCCGTCTAAGACGTGCACACAAAATTGATTTAATTTTTCAAGGAGTGGCTAGTCAAGTGGATGAATCACATTTGCATGATTATGCAAAACTGGAGAGAAAGACAAGTTGAATTAATGTTTTAGGGCAGCATATTACTGGCAAACCCACAGACAGCACATATTAAACACTAAAATCTGGGATTGTGCCATGTAGGTCAAATAAAAAAAAGTGTGAAAAGAGTGTAAGATGGAGACAGACATGAAAAGAGGATCTCCTGTCTCTGAAGACTGGCTGAAGTGGCCCCTGGTGGCAAAGAAAAGACTTTGAGGATTCACAGACAGGAAGAAGAACTGAACCAGAACCAGAGCTGAATATTAAGAGGCAGCTTATTATTCACCAGGCTTACAGTAACACAGCTGACAGCCTGTAATGTACTATTATTAACCAATGCTAAATGATCTCAAAATTGTTATTTATAATTGTATGATAGTGATAAATACATGTTCTTTTTTTAAAGCAGCATTGTCATTTTCCTTTCACTGTTTTGAATATGTACTAGGCATCTACAAAGGTTAGTATTTGGACAGTTAAATCACAATTACAATGCCAAAGTGTCATTGCATTAATTTTATAATAAGTGTCATTGCAAAATGTAATTATAAATAATCCAAACCATTTCTGTATCTAAAAAAAAACTGTGAAAAGCTAACTCGTCAGAGATATAACCAAGGTATAAATCAAAACCTGAATGAGACGTCTGTGATGAAGGCATAAGACATTCTTTAATCAGCATTTATATGTGCTTAGTAATAATTTTGCACTCTGCTGCACCCAGCAAATCAGATTAATTTTAAATATGTGTAGATTTGTTAAAAAGGTAGGGATTCTTATTAAAGCCAGTAGTAACCAAACAACCCATAAAAAATACACTGGAAACCTATACATATTAATTTCTGAATTCAACAAAACAATTATAATAATGTAAAGAAATATAATAAAGATGGGTGTATTCTTATGACGGATTGTCTACATTATTCTAATGAGACAGGGCTCTGTTTGCAGATCCTATGACACGCTCGTGGCCTTCTGCAGCAGCTGGAGCATGATGGGATACACTGGAGCAAACTCCTTCCCCTGCCTGGCTCGGACAGACTGCACGTACGCCTCAAGCGCTCCTCTGCAACAAAGGAAAGTCAGTTTTTAATTACTTTCCCTGATCAAAGAAAATCTGCAGTAGTTTCTCCAGAGCACCACTAGAGGGCGCTGATGTTGCACTGAAAAATTCACTTCGGGTCTGTACTGATTTATTACTGAGTTTTCTATGATTAGGGATTTTAAATTGTAATTATTGCAAACTTTGCACTCATAAAGTGCGATTTATAGTCAATTAAATATTTTAGAGCCGAGCATAACCAGAAAAATGTATATTTTTCGCTTAAGAAATGTCTGTGATTTTTCTATTATTTGGAAATCACAGTCAAGATCCCCAAAACAATGGAAAACCTGGAAATTTAAAATGGATTTCCAGGCCTGGAAAAATCATGGAAATCAATAGAATATTTAAAAGCCATGGATATATAATTGACATTTTCATAGTAACTATATACATTTTTAATAGAATACATAAATATTTGCATTGCATCAAATTGGAATTATTTTTAATTAATGTGTAAGAAACTGATTTTACTAAATGCTTATTTAAAATTTAGAATTTCTTTCCTAAATCCAAAAAAAATCTATCTATCTATCTATCTATCTATTTATATAATACAAAATATCTAAAATGAAATATATACATACATACATACATTTTTTATTAAAATTTCCTGATATTTCTAGGTTTTCTTACTAAATGCCATCAAAAAAAAAAGTTTTTTTTTTCTAAATGCAAAAATAAATAAATAAATAGATGAATGCAATAAAAGTATATATTTTTAACAGAATACATAAATATATGCATTGCATCAACTTTTATCAGTTTTTCAAATTAATTTGTAAGAAACTGATTTTACTAAATGCAATCTAAAAAAATATTTTTATTCTAATTGCAAATAAATAAATTAATAAATAAATAAATTATATATACACACACAAAAAATATTCCTGATATTTCCATGTTTTCTTACTATATATATATATATATATATATATATATATTTCTGTGAAGTAATAAGTAATTATATATACACATTACTTCACAGGAATTCATTACTTTTAATATAGTGAATTCTCCAATATTTCCAGTTTTTCTGTGATTGTGGGAGCCCTGAATTTTCTAGTTTGACAGGTATTAGAGGTGAAAACTGAACTGCTAACCAAGTTAAAGCAAATGGGTGTTAGTTTCCCACCAGAGGGTGTCACTGGGGAGGTGTAAAAGCGGTAACAATAGTGAATTGGAGCTGCAATTTTGAGCCTCAGATCTTACCTAATAAGAGTGAGACGGTCCTTTTCTGATGGATGGTCATCCAGCCATTGAGAATAGCGAGAAATGGACCACTCCGCTCTCTGTTTATAAAGGAAAGCAATATTAGTGGTACATAAGAGCATTAGAAATCCGCCCATGCTAAAGCTATTTTAGAGAACCCTCATTTTATAAAATGTCTAAAAATATCTTCATCTTTTCCAGTCCGAGCACTCAAAATGAAATGTGTCATTTAGGAGAAGCTTTTATCTAAAGCGGCTTACAGTAGGTCAATCACAGGGACAGTTGCGATGGGGCGACTTGAGGTGAATTGCCCCGCTCAAGGGCATAATAAACAGGATCTGACCTCAGAAACCTTTTGCTTGCTAACACCCGAACCTAAAACCTCAATCCTTGAGGATCTATAACCGAGAGGTTTCCATCTCTCCGCATTAGTGCGACTCTGTGTGTGTGTGTACCTGATGTGGTGATTTGAGTTCAGCCGGGGCACGAGTGAACAGGAAATGCAATATGGTGCTGTATGGAATCAAATCTCCCAGTGCTTGACTGCTAGCGATGTGCTCACTCGTTTGAAACAGCAGCGGTCTGAAACAGAGACAGACAAATATATTCATATTCACTGGGAATCACAATCCGGGTGCAATTTAGAGCCTGAAATGAATGCTGAAGATTTGAAAGGTAGGTGCATATGGAAAAAAACGTCTAATAAAATTCACCAAATGTCTGTGACATGTTAAAGTGGAGCTCAAATGACGCTCTCCAGCGGGTTCACAGCAGATATCTACTCACTGCTGACAAGATGCAAATGATATTTCAGTAACAGAAAAAAAAAAAGTCCCAGTTTCAATCAAATGTGAGGTTTATTTTTGTGCAAGTGCAGTGCTTGAATACTATATAAGATTGTGGAGTGAATCTAATTTTAATTTTTTTTTTATATGTATTATCGCTCACCAGTCATAAATTGTACATCCTTTACATGTAACTTATGCAATCCTCAAACAGAATGAGAATATAAATTGATATAATTATGAGGCTTAATTAAAATAATTTTAAGTGCACCACTATTTTCATAAATGAAAAAAAAAAAACAAGTCTATGTTTATTTATACATGGTATTGTTCACCAGCTGAAAATCATACATCCGATTGCATAGGTAAGTAAAAGCACAGCTTTTCTCAACAAACTGCAGTAAGTATACCTTGTGCAATGCTACTTGATCATTGCTTGAAGACAATATAATGATTTTTTTTAATTGCATCACTATTTTCATGAATAGAAAACAATGCAAGTCTATGCATATTATGTATTTAAGACGTATTATCGCTCACCAGCCAACAATCTGATCGGTAAGTAAAAGCACAGCTCTCAATAAGTGGCAGTGCTCAAAATGTATGCGGTCCTCGAATGCAAAATATATTGATATAGTAAATTGAATCTTATTGTTCACAAGCCAAAAATCGTACATCCAATTGCATAGGTAAGTAAAAGCACACCTTTTCACAACAAACTGCGGTAAGTACAGCTTGTGCATTGCTATTTGATCACTGCTTGAAGAAAATATAATGATTTTTTTAATTGCATCACTATTTTCATAAATAGAAAACAATGCAATTTTGCATTTTTTGAAACTGTGTACAGTTACTCACCAGCCAAAAGTCAGATCGCTAAATAATAGCACAGCTCTCAACAAGTTATGCAGTGCTCAAATACAACATAATGAGATTGTAATCTTATTATGAGTCTTCTTTAAAATAACTTTAAATGCACTACTATTTTCATAAATGGAATAAAATGCAAGCCTGATTTTTTTTTTTTTTTTGGCTACGTTATTGTTCACCAGCTGAAAATTGTACATCTGATTGCATAGGTAAGTAAAAGCACAGCTTTTCTCAACAAACTGCAGTAAGTATACCTTGTGCAATGCTACTTGATCATTGCTTGAAGACAATATAATGATTTTTTTAAATTGCATCACTATTTTCATAAATGAAAAACAATACAAGTCTATGCATTCTATACATTTTATCAATCACCAGCCAAAATACATACATCTGATCGCCTGGGTAAGTAAAAGTGCGGTAGTGTAACTAGTTTTACTCAGCCATCAATGAAAGTGTATGCAAAAGGATGCAAAAGACAGAAGCCTCTACAATAGTAATAGTAGTACTGATATTTCCATATCAAACATCCTTTTCATGTGCAACAGAGGAAAGGTCACAAAAATCACAAGATACTTTCATGAATCAACTCCGAATTTAAACACACATGTCTAGAGGGTAACTATGTCCCTGTACTCTATTAGCTGCGAGGCTGTATTTAATCAAACAAGTCTATGAGTATGGAAAAGAAACCAATGTCATTTACAAGTCGCAGCTCAGTTCGGGTCAGAAATTTCATTACTTACCGTCTGCAGTCCCTCAACAGTGATCAAACGAGACAAATATCTCCATATTAATAATTATATTTCTATCTTAGGGCTCTCTTGTAATAACATCTTTCCCCTGTGGTTGCCAGACATCATTTTGCATGCTTACACACACGCTCATTGAGTAAAATAAAGTTGCTATTGGGGAATCGGGCCTTGCTCATGAGGGATCCATGCACGGCAGTCGCTCCCAGAGCTGGCATAGATGTCAGCGGTTTAATTTGATTAGTTATCCTGTGAGACCTCACTGGTGTTTATTAGATTGCCTGGAGGAAGTATGGAGAATGCATGCCGCCTTAATCAAACTCGAACGTCAATGTGTTTATAATATGAGACACCAGTGCAGTCAACTATAAAAACTTAAATGCCAACTTCCTCTCTGGTACAAAAACAAAACAATAACACATCACTGTTCGCATTTATACGTAATGCTGCTTTGCAAAGTGTTTAAAACTGAAAAAACCATGCAAGCGGTTTAAATCAAAAACTGAAAGATTATGACAAAAAACCTTTTCATTTGGAATAACATGCACCGATAAATCAAGACCAAGAAGGTGAAGCTGTCACGAGTCAAACTAAAACAACAAAGGAGCAACGGAAGGTGAGCATTAGAGTATTATCCGCACAGATAATTTGACACTGACTTCTCCTCAGCTAATCAGACGAGCATCTCCATTAATAACCTTCCTTTCTCTCTCTCTCTCTCTCACTGTTAATTAACAGCAATTTTCAGAGGGAAGACTCCAGGCGACCTCTTTGTCTCAGCAGGGGAAGGACGGGGACAAAGGATAACACAAATTGAGAGCGTTTGTGTGAAAAATAGACACAGAATCACTCTAAGTGTGTGACTTCGGGAGCTGTGTGCAGTCACTCGAGGACAGGAAGATAAAGTCACCTGACATCATCCAGACTGTAAATAAAGACTCACCTGAATGATCGCAGGAGACGGTACGCCTTACCCAGGTCTGAAACACGTCTGCAAAGAGGAGCCACGGCCAACTCCATCTGTAACACATGCATGAGAGATTTTCAATCACAGATTCAAAGACACTCAGTGCTTTCTAGATACAACAGAACTTAAACATGGTGCTATTAGACTGGGTGTCGATTATCTCAAATGTTGTTTCTTGTGCATCTTGTGACATCAAACCTAATGTGAAGTCTAAAGATGCCATGTATTTAAGAGTTTTTAGTAAATACATGCTTAAATTTGGCTGTTTCTCACAGAAAGCTAATGTATGACATCAGAAGACTAAAGAACTAAGTCTTTTGTTGTTTTTTTGGAGCTGGACATTCCTATTTCCCATTTACTTTGTGTTTCATGGTTGAAAAAAAGTTAAATACGGATTCTAAACAATATGAGGGTGAGTAAATGATGAAAGTTTTCACTCTAAAAATATTACATCTAAAGGCACCATATATGTGACACTGGACCACAAAACCATAAGTGTCATAAGTGTCAATTTTTTGAAACAGATTTATAGATAATCTGAAAGCTGAATAAATAAGCTTTCCATTGATATTTATACAACTATTTGGAAATCTGGGATCAGTGGGTGCAAAAAAAAAAAAAAATCAAAATATTGAGAAAATCACCTTTAAAATTGTCCAAATAGTTCTTAGCAATGCATATTACTAATCAAAAATTAAGTTTTGATATATTTACTGTAGGAAATGTATAAAATATCTTAATGGAACATGATCTTTACCTAATATTCTAATGTTTTTTGGAAAAAAAAAACAAAAAAAACGATAATTTTGACTAATACAATGTATTTTTGGCTATTGCTACAAATATACTACAAATATAAGACTGATTTTGTGGTCCAGAGTCGCATATTTGATTTGAGGTATAAATTGAATGCTTCAGTTTTGCTTGTTTCTCACAGAAAGTCTATGAACAACAGCAGAAGACTTCATTTTTATGGTGTTTTTTGTCATTTTGGAATTTGACAGCCACAGTTTCCCATTTACATTGTGTTTAATTGATGAAAGAAATCTGAATACGGATTTTAAACAACACGAAGGTGAGTTAATGATGACAATTTTCAATTTTCTTTAAATTAATTACTTTGGTGTAAAGGTACAATACTTGTGATTTGAGAGCTACCGTGAAAAATAGAGTGAATTATCAGTGAATAAATTCTTAAATTTAGCTCTTTTTCCTCGCAGAAAGCTAAAAAATGAAATCAGAAGACTTCAGAAAAATGACCTTTTCCTTGTCATTTTGGAGCTTGAGAGCCCCTGTTTCCAAAATGATGATAACTGACTCGAAACAACATGAGGGTAAGTTTTCAGGATTATTTGGTTTAAAAACACCATGTATTTAATTTGGAAGCTACAGTGAATTTTCAATGAATAAAATGCTTACATTTTGCTTGTTTTTCTACAGAAAGCTACCGTACAACAACAGAACACTTTAGAAGGACCATTTTTTCTGCTGTTGGAGCTTTTTGGACGTTAATAGCCCTAGTTCCCATTTACTTTGTGTTTCATGTACAAAAGAAAATTAGTAAGGAATTAGGAAGGCTGACCCTCGTATTTCTCACCTGAGCAAAGTCGGCCGCCAACCTCATCTTCCCTCCCTCTCCGAGTGGGCGCAAGAGGCTGGCATGGCGGATGAAGAGGGTGATGGCACGCTGGGCGATGTTCTCTGTGCTATCGTACAAGAAGTCCAGACACTGCAGTGGGCGGAAGTAGTCGTTCATCACACGTGCGATGAAGCCCTGCAGCTCACGCATGTACAGAGAGCACGGCACGTCTGGACGACCACCTGCTGGTAAAGGACTGGGCATGCACACACGCACACACACACACACAAGAATAGTGTACTGTAATCTTGTAATGTGAGCGTAGACTACAGCTACAAGCAACACATTGATTTCCTTTGTCACATAATCAATATCATAAATGCGTTGCTACTGGAACTGCTGAAATACACACTCACAATGTCAAAAAAGGAAGGTCGTGTTAATGCCTTTTAGCAAGTGACAGTCAGTTTTTCTTTACATGGATTGGTCATTTTTGGGTGAATCTCATGATAACGTTATATTTTTAAATATTAAATTTTTCGGTGTTATGTGTTTTTCTGTTATAATTGTTATTTTTTGTTACTAAATTCTATAATACAGCATGAATTTTTTATATTTGACTACAAATGTGACCCTAGACCACAAAACCAGTCATAAGTAGCATGGGTATATTTGTAGCAGTAACCAAAAATACACTGTATGGGTCAAAATTATCGATTTTTCTTTTATGCCAAAAATCATTAGGATATTAAGTAAAGATCATGTTCCATGAGGATGTTTTGTAAATTCTCTACCGTAAATATATGAAACTTAATTTTCGATTAGTAATATGCATTGCTAAGAACTTCATTTGGGCAACTTTAAAGGCGATTTTCTTAATATTTTGATTGTTTTGCACCATCAGATTCCAGATTGTCAAATAGTTTTATCTTGGCCAAACATTGTCAGATGATCTATAAATCTCAATTTTAAAAAACTGACCCTTATGACTGGTTTTGTGGTCCACGGTCACACATATATATATATATATATATAATTAATTTCTTTACATTTTGGTCTAAAATAAGACTCAATAAGACTGATTTGTGAGATTCGCCCTTTTAGCTAATCTCCAACTCTTTTTAGCAGCTTCTGCTGAAAGGGTGAAACTGGGGGTGTTTCTGGACAAAGCTGTCTCTATAGCATGTTTATTTCTCTGCTGTCTTCCCTCAGGAGTGCCCGACAGCGGGGACAGAAATAAAACAAGCCCACCAAGCCTGACTCCAGTGGCCCTGGGGGGATGAGAGATGTGAACAAAAGAAGCCGTGCTGAATCACAGGGGTGACGGTTTAAATGTTATCAAATGCTGGCACATCGCTCTCTGTTGTATTCACTGGACCACCCATACCAACGAGTGAGAGGAAGTGGAGGAGAAAACGAGAGATGAATGTGGAAGAGAATCTTCAGGGAATGTGTCCATAATAACAGCTAAAAATGTACATGTACGTCCCCACATTCATTTGTGTGCAATCTGTTGCATCACAGATTCAGTCTTTAAGAATGAGGACATGAATAACTGAATGGAGATTTGTAAAGTTGTAAACATGAGAAAAATCAAAGAGAAGCAAAACTAATTTGGCAACTACAGTAGCACCCTGCCATCATACCATTGTGATTTCCAAACTTAAAAATATTGGTGCCAACTTTACTTTTTTGTTAAAGGGTAAAGAAATATGACAACAGCAAACCCATTACACTCTGTCTCTGCTTTAGGAAACAATTCATGTTGAAATATGGTGAGCTGAGAGAGACCTGGTCTCATAACTGCCCTCAACAAGACTAAATAGGGCACATAATCCCAGATGTCATGTTAGTGTTTGAGAAAAAGCTCACGAGGGGAAAACACAGTCTTTGTACAACCATAAATCCCAATTTTGACATCTCTCATTTGTTTTGTGTGGTATTTTAAAATGGTCACATATATATATGTGAAAATTGAGCAAACCTGTTTCTCACTTCTCACTTTTTTTGGACAACTAGTCATTTAGAAAAAACCCTACTGCATGGGATATGGTATCCTATAATGCTTTGCACTTAACCATTTAAATTTCCGAAATAAGTGGACACTACTGAGGTTGTGTAATGTACTACTGTTTATGAAAACTGAGTAGCTTTACATGGAATGGTACGGAGTAAATGGGCCATTCTACAGAAATAGTGCAAATTGCTGTCCCACAACAAAAAAAACACATTTAAAAAGCATTTAAGTATTTAAATCTTAGATGAAACATGTCACCATTTCAGTACTGACAAAAGGGAACACATAATCCTCATATTTGGGAGAAGTTATGCATTTTTTTTTTTGCATTGTAGTATGTTTTAGTAGTGTTTTAGTATGCAAGTTAAAATTCTGTAATGTTATGTGGTTGCTACCAAAGCACTGTCACTACCGAAGCATGGGATGTTTTATATAAAAATATATTTTAACGATATAGATGCGAGCAAAATCTTAAAAGGCCAATATAACCCTTCTAATTAAATTATCATTACTGTTTTGGGGAGATCACAAATACTCCAAAACTTTCTGAAAACACAATATGAGAATCAACTGCACAATTACTAAAAACGTGTACGTGTACAATTTGCATACACAGAAATAGTTTGGAAAAAGACGTCTTTTCAAGACGTTTCCAACTTTGACTCTGGACCAATTCTGTAAAATGGCCCATACACCGAGCTGTATGCAGTACATATTATAATAGTCATGTAGTGCATGTGTTGCTTGCTTACCCAGAGAAATCCTCCTGGTGCATAGTAATGAGTATTGCTTCGACAGAGTCGGTAACAGAATTTAGCAGTGGCTGAACGGCACTACTCATCAGAGCCTGAACCGACTGCAAGACACACACAAAAACTATAAGTTAACTAAAGAATATGAATAAAAGAACAAGAGACAGAACCAAGACATTGAACATGTGAGAACTTTTGAAGGTCATTGGTTCATGTAGTATTTTCACACACGATTACATGGTGACTTGCGCCAACACCTGCTGTCCCTCCTCCCATGTGACTGCCTGACATTTGCTGATGGGACATCAGTCTGACCATCGTGTGTGTCACGGCAGCTGGCCCCCCTTCGTCCTAGGCTCTTATCCGGCTCTCCATCTCTGAGCGACATCAATGCAAACCCAATAGGTCTCTCTGACCAAATCGGCAAAATCCCCTGCAAGCAGGAGATAAAGAGCAAATCTCCGCTGCACATCTCTTCTTCGTAAACTCCTTCACAACAAAGTTGGTCGTCACGTATTCAGCTTTCCCGTCATTCTTTGCTCACAGCGCCAACTGGATCTTGGGTGGTGCTGATGGTCTGTTTCGTTCTGTTTCTGTTCTGTACTGCAAAACCATGCTTTCATGGACTTTATGGGTCATGTGCAAATTAAGGCCACAAGACCATACATCCACGTCATGTGAGCCATTTGGGTCAGCAATATAGAGATGACATGCCCTACATGGGAGGAGAGCACTGCCTCAACTCAGGACAGCGGGCGGTAAAGTGTTGTAATGTGTTTTCACCTTGGACTGTTGTTTACACTTAAAGATCAAGGGTTAAAGTGTGTGTGCGCATCCGTACAGCTGGCAGGTTTCGTTAAAAGAGACGAAGGGGAAGAGAATGACCAGTTTACTCATCTGATAGCCAATTTACCTCGGGGGAGAGAGCGCTGAATTTGGAGCAGCTCAGTGTTTACCCAATTACTTTCCAAAAACACCTCTAGATTGTGTGTGTGTGTGTTTGTGTACAGCTGCAGCATCTCTATCAAAATCGTGATGAATGGTGTGAATATAGAGGACATTACCTGCTGTGAGCCGATATTTAAACCAAAAAGAAATATTAAATGTTACTAATGTGGTCATTTATTTGTTTACACGCTATTATTAACATGCATCTCCAATGAACAGTCTTGATTGGATTTTGTCTTTAATTTTGTGACTATATATATCATTTACTATGTCAGCGTGTCACTGCATGTTAATATAGCAAAAAAAAGGCAGCATGCTGTTGTTTTCAAATATCCTTGCAGTGATGTTGTGGTGTAAACTAGATTTTTAATGTTTTTTAAAGAAGTCTCTTCTGCTCACCAAGCCTGCATTTATTTGATCCAAAGTACAGTGAAAACAGTAAAATTTTGAAATATTTTTACTTTTTAAAATAACTGTTTTTTATTTGAATATATTTTAAAATGTAACTTATTCTTGTGATTTCAAAGCTGAATTTTTAGCATCATTACTCCAGTCACATGATCCTTCAGAAATCATTCAAATATTCTGATTTGCTGCTCAAAAAACATTAATTATTATTATTATTATTATGTTGAAAACAACTGAATAGTTTTTTTTCCAAGTTTCTTTGACAAAATGAAGGTTCAGAATAACAGCATTTATCTGAAATAGAAATCTTTTGTAACATTATAAATGTCTTTATTATCATATTTGATCAATTTAAAGCATCTTTGCTAAAAAAAAAAAAGGATTAATTTCTATAATTTCTTTCCCCCAAAAAAATTATACTGACTTCAATCTTTTAAAAATTATACTGACTTCAATGGTATACTGCATAATGTTACAAAGGCTTTTTATTTCAGCTAAATGCTGGTCTTTGGATCTTTCTATTTATCAAAGAATCCTGAAAAAATGGACTGTTTTAATAAAAAATGTTTCTTGAACAGCAAATCAGCATATTAGAATTATTTCTGAAGGATCATGTGACACTAAAGACTGGAGTAATGATGCTAAAAATTCAGCTTTGAAATCACAGGAATAAATTACATTTTAAAAGATATTCAACTAGAAAACAGTTATTTTAAATAGTAAAAATATTTTACATTGTTACTGTACTTTAGATCAAATAAATGCAGGCTTGGTGAGCAGAAGAGACTTAAAAAACATTAAAAATCTTACTGTTCAAAAACTTTTGACTGGTAGTATAAACAGGATCTTGTTGTTGTGTCTTACCTCTAAAGATGCTGTGAGCGATTGCTCTGCTGCAGGAGGGAAGGTACCCAGTCCAGATATAACCTGAAAACAACTCAAAGTCAGCAATCATTTGATGTTTAGAGCCCTTGAACAATAATTCCTATCTTTACTCAAAGTCCAAGCCCTAAAAAAATAAGCTTACTGCAACAAGCACCTTCACTTTTCACCAGTAAAACTTTGATCACCTCCAGTTTAAATATTTAATCATGGAGAAATCTTTTTATTACCTTATTAATCAC
This sequence comes from Labeo catla, assembly GCA_012976165.1. Taxonomy (NCBI): domain Eukaryota; kingdom Metazoa; phylum Chordata; class Actinopteri; order Cypriniformes; family Cyprinidae; genus Labeo; species Labeo catla. The sequence continues at coordinate 1,887,669 of VONZ01000025.1, forward strand.
ACCAGGAAGGAAAAAGCTTTGGCTGCTGCTGGCATGTTTTTTTAATGGGGCAGACTGGGAACTACATCAGCTGGTGCTAAAAAAGCCACTTGTGAAATATCACCACTCATATTGTACAGATATGAGTGGTGGTGAGTCTGCAGTTTCTCAAGATCGTCTCTTGAGAAAAGACGGAGTAAAGTCACACTGCAGCCATATGCTCTTTATAGACAGGTGGACTGTTTTCCACACACAGAGGAGTTTTATAATACAGCAGGAGTCTATAATAACTTCATGCTGACTTCTATTTAAATGCCCCACAAAACCTTTCCTTGGCATGGAACAGTGATTTCATACTTCCTGCTGAGTGAATTCTTACGATCATCTGTTAATAAAACAGTTTTGGGAATATGGTAGAACACCTACAGGGTGCCAAACCAGAACTTTGGTTAAAATTTAGACAGACTGACGCATTTTTAATATATGCAATTTAAAATAGTAGTTTTCTATTTTAATGTACTTTAAAATAGAATTTATTGCTGTGATGCAAAGCTGAATTTTCAGCATTACTACTCCAGTTTTTAGTGTCACACAATCCTTCAGAAATCATTCTAATATGCTGATTTATCATCGGTGTTGGAAACTATTGTGCTGCTTAATTTTTTTTTTTTTGCAACCTGTGATACTTTTTCAGTATTCTTTAATGAATAAAATGCTAAAAAGAACAGCGTTTATTCAAAATAGAAATCTTTTCTAACAATATACATTACTGTTCAAAGTGTTTAAAGTCAGTACATTTTTTTCTTTGTTTGAAGGAAATTAATTCCTTTATTTCAAAGTATCCTAAAAAAGTATCACAGGTAAAAAAAATATATATATATTAAGGACCACAATTGTTTCCAATGCTGATAAAAAAATGAGGATATTAGAATGATTTCTGAAGCATCGTGTGACAATGAAGACTGGAGTAATGATGCTGAAAATTCAGCTTTGCATCACAGAAATAAATTGTATTTTAAAGTATAAAATATAAAATGTTATTTTAAATTACAGTAATTTTTCATAATTTTACTTTTTTGTATTTTTGATCAAATAAATGAAACTTTTATGAGCATAATGTTTTAAAAACATTACAAAATCTTACTAATCCCAAACCTTTCAGTGGCAGTGTATATGTTTTTTAATATGGGAAGCACAAAAATATATTTATAATGAAAGCTATATTATAGCTTTGTGTCTTTTGCAGCAGTGTGCATTCAAATATACTGAAGTCATTTGAACTACTTTTTTGTTATTTTTTTGGCACTCAAGAGCATCTAACTTCATTCACTTTCATTAATAGAGTACCTAGGACAAATCTTTCTTGGAAGAAAGTGAGTTATATGGGCTTGGAACAACACAAAGGTGAATAAATGACGAAATTCTACATTTTAGAGTGAACTGAAACATATAGGAACTGCAGTGTCTTGAATGAGAGCAGGTTTTCTTACTTTAGCCACAGCTTGCTGCAGGCGGAAAAGAGAGTTCACGACGGCAATGTTCCTCCTCTGACCCTCCGTCAGGGGTCCGATCACCTGACTGGCGTCCCCTTGTGTACACAGCTGAGAAAGACAGAAGAAAGAAGGAAGAAAAAAAAAATTAAACAATATTAAACATCACAGCCAAAGACTTGAGCAAATAATCAAGGAGTCAACATCAAAAGCGAGGCGGCTGCAGGCTCCCACTAATTTCCCCAGATGTCCCAGTGTTCGTCTGAGGTCAGAAGCGCTTTGCTCAGTGGTGGCACAGCGGTCAGCATGCTGAGACACGAGCGTCACCATGGAACTCAGACAGCAGAAGCAGCTGGCATTGTGGGTTGGAGGGCGAGCAACAGGGAGACGAAAAAGGAGGAGGATTTGCCTGGCTCAGAGGCACACCACAGGAACTAACAAGCGAAAGCTTGTCTCAGTCACGAGTGAACCGCCGCACGCAAACACATATTCGTGCCGCACTGCTGCCTCCTGACATAAACAAACAGCCACTACAGACAAAACAACTCAAAGTCGAAGTTGTAAAAAAACAGCACAACCTCCAAGACATCACACCTCTCATCAAAGGTGAGGGGCTGGGGAAATAAAATTGGGGAGAAAAAAAAAAATTCACACGTCGTCTGTGAGGAAAAGCCACATAGGATAGTGGCAGCAGGGGTACCATGGCAACAGTCTAAAAATGGCAAGGCAACGGTTAATTAACGTTTCCCGTGGCAGGTGTGGAGATGCCAAGTGAGGTGCGGTAGCGCTAGTGATGATTCTAGGTGGGTTGCTCCTTCACACCTGATGTTAAATAAAGCGTTGCCTCCGGTGCATATCTGCAGTCCAATACAGTAATGAACAATTCTGAGATTAACTGCTGTGCGACCCTAGGTCTGCGGTAAACCCGCCTGAGGACCAAAAACGTTCTTATACCTCTGTAATCCTCATGGACGTGCACTATTGTCATATATTTCCCCTGCAGCTAAACCAGATTACAGGAAGCTACTTTAAAACTCAAACACTGACCTATTTTTTCTGTTAGGGAGAATGTCCATTAGTTATTGTTACTATAGTTTAAAAGGATAGTCTAAAATTCTGTCATCATTTTCTTACTCTTATGTTCTTCCAAACCCATTAGTGTTTGGTTAATCTTAGAGCCATAAATTAAAGGAGTTCACACACCACATAGTCCTAGGAACTCAGGGACTATGGTGGTTCCTAGAGAACCAATTTCTCCCTTGGGCCGTTTTTCCTGGTTGTATACGCACCGGCACCAGGAACTTTGAAGCGGACGAAAGTGACACATTTATTTGTGGCATTTAAGAACGGCAACAACTGATGAAAGAAGGGCACCGTGATTGGAGATGTTTTTGTTGTGTGTCAGGGATTTCATCATATCGGATATGGAATGTAAACGCAACTAAATATGACTAAATCTCCTACGACAACTTGTAATGTTATTTATCATCAAGGCTGAGAAAAAAAACACAACGCTGCAGACAGCAGGTAGCTAAATGTTTTTTTTTAAAAATGCTGGGTTGCTGGTGTTTTGAATGCGTTTGGCCAGTCAGTGCACACTTACGTCACTGGTAGTTCCTATAGAACTGTTTTAGACTCTATTCTGAAGCAGGAGCTAATTTTGTTCCCCCAGATGGAGTTCCTAGAACTTAGGCTACGTTTATACGACAACGAGTCAAAAACTAAAGTTTTTCCTTTGGGTTTTTAAAAAATGTTCACAGATACACTACGTTTTCAACGATTTACGTTTACACATATGTGCGTAAAAACACTGTATTACGTATGCCAGGCCAGTAGTTGGCACTGTCACCTTTTTAGTAAACAGTACATGTAGGGAAGTAAAATTGACACGTACTGCGCATGACTACATACCTAGCATGTACTACACATGCGCATGACATCACCGTTTTCAAAGATTCACATATTGGGTGTTTACACACAAACGATAACGGTGCCGTTTTCAAAAACTTGCACTTTGAAACCCTTTTTTAAAAAAGGTCACCTAAATATGTTCCTAGTTCCTGTGATGCAAAAAAGCAGGAACTTAAGCCAGTTCCTAGAACTATTAAAAGGTACCTCCGGTGCGAAAGCCACTTAAGATACTTTTAATGAAACCTTTGAGATTTTCTGTTCCTCCGTTGAAAGTCCAGGTAACCAAAAAAGATCAAATTAAATATTCATCATATAAAGTGATCATATCTCTTCACAAGATTTGTATTAAACCACTCTACTCATATTTATTTCTTTTATGATGTGCCTTTATGACCTTCCTGGATCTTCTAATTTTGGCTACCTTTCAGAGGAGTGATAAAAAACTGTCAAGTCTAAATTTGTGTTTCAAAAATTAATTGAAGCTGCAAGCAGCATTAAAAAGGCCCTTGCACTTATACTGCTGCCAACAGGTGGCGCTATGATTATAACTGAATATTGGCCTTTAGATGTCTTCAGGTCAGGACTCTTATCAAACATGTGAGTTTTGGTGCAGATTGTATGCCTGATCTACAACAATGTCCTTTTTCATGGCGAAACACTGAAGTTTGCCCGGCCACCATGGACACGCCCTTCAACGAAAACTCAAGATCTTCACTATTTAACGTCACAAAGGGCTTTAGATTACACTGACCAAATTTGGTGTTGATCTGTTTAAATCTCTAGGAGGAGTTTGTTTAAATACAACGCCTGAAAATGGCAAAAACATCAGAGAAAATTAAAAATGACAAACTTCCTGTTAAATATAGGACTTTGTATCAGGTGATTTTTTTGTAGGTATTGGTGCGTTACATGTGTCTACCTAATTTCATACATGTATGTAAATCATAACACGAAGGGGAAATCCTTTGAAATGTTATAGGTGGTGCTGTCGAGTCATTTTGCCCAATTCTGAAACCCAAAGCCCTCAAAAATGTGATTCATTTTGAAGAAGAAGAAACTGAGCAATTCCGATAGGGTCCTTGCACCATAAATGATGACAGACTTCCACTTTTTTTCCTGTCTAAGTAAAACCATACAGGATTTTTAAAGAACAGTATTGAATAAAGCTGGCAACAGCTGCTTCCACTGGATCAGCTGATTTGGACGGCGACAATGTACATCATCAGGACACTGTCTACATCTCAGATGAATCATATGGAAGTTCTCTGATGCAAAAAGCACTCTTAAAGCCTGGGGCTACCATCTATATGGCACATTGGGCAGCAATTTTATCCACATTTCGGAAATCATTCTCTCTGCAAGTGCACTCTGCATAAATCTGTGGATCAGACTTGGTCCCATTCCATTATCACAGCAGGAAGGATATGAGAGGTCAATAGAGATACAGTCCTTCACTTTGTCTTCATTTATATCCATCCATTAACTGATGGAGTCTGTTTGCTGCCTGTGTTAAGCTGGGTTTAATCAAAAAGAACCCATCTGTGTCTTGACTTGGAGAGCTTCTTGTTCCCGATATCGTGAGGACATATTTCCGACTGCATGAAAGATTTATGCAGTGTATTACAATGATATCATTTCCAGAAGTAAGTCCAAGGAGAGGTCAAGGTTTGGCCCTGAACTGACCTTGATTCGAGTTCACGTGGTTCTAATGGCTCATCACACACATCTGTTCTGCAGGAAAGAACAGAACCAAACCCTCGTTATTCATCTGCTTGCTGACATAAGACAGATCGAGTCAGTGGGCCAGTGATTCGAGGACAGACACCGGACTAATCCAATCACACCCTCCCTGGCCAGGCACAATCAATCACACCTCTAGCTCACAGTGAATGGAGACAGACCTACATGAACAAGTTGGGTCATTTTGCTACATCTGTAAGGCAATTTAAACAGCTAAGAGGAAAATAAAACGAGTTAGATAAAATGAATCAGTATTTGAAATGCACTGAACCTCCATATTGTTCAGAGTGAAACAATATTCAGCATGAAATGATGTAGAATCAAACTTGATTTTATAATACTTAGAAAAAGTTATTGAGGAGGCCACAAAAATACAGGTGAATTTTCAGTTACATTTTTCAGGCATTAATGATTACTGGAAAAAGAGAAAAACTGGATTACGTGATTGAGAACTTATAGACCAATTTGGAGTGTGGTGGCAGAAAAACACTGGTAACAAGTGGAGGTAAATGGATAAAATCCATGGAATAAGAGCAAAAATGTATTGTCAGAATCGGAATGCAAATCTTTTTTATAGAATATTGTCGTCAAACACACCATTTGAAGCTAAACGCAGATGTTTAAACGGACACACTATGGATAAAAACTGCTACTTTTAAAGCATGAATTTGATTTAAACAATTTGTCTACATAATATTTACATATGCAGTTCACAGGGGAACATTGTATTAGCCCTACAGTTACAGCATGAAACACTATTTAAAACTATACCGTTTTACATATAATTTATCTATTTTATCTCACATTTATTAATTTTTTTTTTTTTTTTTGCAAATGCAAGTTTATATCTTCTAGTTTGGATTTTATAACTCAATTTTACTCAACAATAGCAAGTTTGTCAATTCTGAGGAAAAAAGCCAGAAGTTTGGGATATAAACTCATGATTCTGAGAGAGGGAATGACGAGTTGTTTTTTCTTATCAGAATTATGAGATGTAATCTCGGAATTGCAAGAATAGTCAGAATTAAAAAATTTTAAACAATATTTCTTTTATTCCATGATTTCCATAGACCGCTACTTGAAAATTGTCATTTTCTGGCACCGGATCGGCTCAGAATCACTGTTTGCAAACTGGTCTATAGACAATGAAATCATCTCAGCCCTGTTAGTGAAGAGCTATCGTCCTGCCTAAGCCTAACCCATTCTCCAGCCATAATCAAACATAAATAAATAACCTAACCAAGGAGTTTGCGATTACTGAAAATTACAAGCAAGTTGACTGCTCTTGTTCTAGATAGCGCACGCCGATAGGTTCTAACCTCTTAGCTGTCCGTAGCCAATGAGCTTGCTGCTCAACATTCAAATAATTAGCTAGAGCTTGCTGTAGCAGTTGCAGAACATTCCAAAAACCCTCCACCTTCCCCAGCTCCACCTGTATAGATGTATGTTATATATGGGAGTTGTTATATGTGAAGCAGCAGTATTTACAACATGCCTCACAGCAGTATGCTCAGCTCAGCTCAGCTTTGTAGTTAACTCTATAGATCTACTGATTTATTGATTAAGGATCTCATTGTAAAGTTTGTGATGGCTGTTATCTTCATGTAACTCAATGTGGATCACTACTGACAATGAGATTGAAACTCAAGCCACTCTGACCACTTCAGTAGCTTAGCACACGTTTATGAACCACAATATAACAGCATGGATTATTGTGTGGCAAACCGATTTATCCAACTGCTGGTATTTATTTTTTTGGTCGACCAACTACCAACCAAGCATTGCATTCTGTGTGGCTTCTATTTATAGACCAAATCAGCTAGCACGTCTAACTAGGTAGGTTGGAATCCGTCCGGTCTCTTGTCCAGGTCACAGCTCTCAGCAGGTGCTCTGATTCTCTGACGCTTGTTGAGATGAGCCCCACCCTACCTCGGTTCTCGTAATGAGCCGAGTCGCCGACCGTGTGTGTGTCACCTCCCTGGCAGGGTTGAGGGGCATGAGAGCAGACAGCCTCCCGCTCAGCCTAGCTCATTATCTCTGTGTGTGTCTTACCAACTGCTCTGACTTGACGCAGAAAAGCTGCACAGTCTTGGCGGCGTTCTTGGCTACTGCGATCGTCAGGCCGGAATCCACTGATGCAACATTCAGCTCGCTAATGTGCAAAAACAACATACAGGATAAACTGTTAACAAATTACAGTCAATAAAAACAGTCAGCAGTCTGCTTATGGTTAGTCTTAGTATTATATGTGAGCATGGACCACAAACTAGTCGTAAGTAGCACGGGTATATTTGTAGCAATAGCTAACAATACATTGTATGGGTCAAAATGATTGATTTTTCTTTTATGCCAAAAATCATTATGATAGTAAGTAAAGATCATGTTCCATGAAAATATTTTGTAAATTTCCTACTGTAAATATATCAAAACCTAATTTCTGATTAGTAAAATGCATTGCGAAGAACTTCATTTGGACAACTTTAAAGGCAATTTTCTCAATATTTTAATATTTTTGCACCCACAGATTCCAGATTTTCAAATAGTTGTATCTTGGCCAAATATTGTCCTATCCTAACAAACCATACATCAATGGAAATCTTATTTATTTCACTAATAGTAACTATATTTATAATTTACATTTGTCTTGACTCTTAATGCACGCAGTGCATTATGTGATTGCCTTGTTCATGAAGGACTACATTAACATTGGGTCAAAATGAGGTTTCATAGAAGGCATCATAGTGGCACGGTAGGAAAATGATGATGAAATAGAGTTATTGTATTGGATGCATACTGGAGGTGTACCTGGCTATTGTTTTTATGATGCTGTCAAGTTCATCATTAGAGGGTGGGTTTCGGCCTCCTTGAGGGAACACAAGATTGATGGGGTCAAAGAGGCGGGACAGAGACTTGGACAGGTACGCTGCTTCATATGGCTGAAGGGAGGCCTTCAGGTCCTTCTCAGGACTGGAACAAATAAAATGTCAAAAAAAGTTAGTCCTTTGTTTAACACGACACGTATGTCACATACTCCATGTGTATGTATAAAATTTCACTGACCTAAATCTTGAATTTAATCAGAGGCATGCCCGTAGAGATAATTACAAATCGAGACGAAATCAAAAGTGCGGCAGAGCAAACTGAACAACACCTAATGAAACCGTAGCCTACTTGCACTCCTCATCTCAGTAGGGATCAAAGCCCCCAGCATTTGATTTTGCCACTGTAATAAATTAGTTTTCCTGGCTGACAGCTGCTTAATTCCCAATAATTATTCTTTTGTTTGACCTGTGTATACCAATTGTTGATAAAAGTGTAACTGAGATATGATTGTTTCCCCAACGGTTGCCATTTTCATTAAAAGTTTTAGACATTTCATTACACTGCAAGTCTGAAAATGAGGCATATTTTAGAATATTATTTGACAGTTTTCATTATAGAACCTCATTTTCGTCACTATAATGTGAAAAGAAATTATTTTTTAAATTTATACATCATGATAGTATTATGTTGATTTAAATAACATCTCAGAGTTAGTATTTTTTACTATAATACAGTAATGAATTACAAAAAAAACTGGATGATGATGGCAAAAAGCCATTCATTATCATAAATTATGCACATTTCTTGCAAAGTGTATTTGTAGAAATCTTGACACTAGTGTTAAACAGGAAAAGAAAAACCAGATGAATCTTACTTTTAAAGGTGAAAAGCGCTCACTGATTTACCACATAATAGATTTCTCTATAATAATAGATCTCTAAACTTAGCGGATGTTGTTCAGTGGCTGAACTTTACAACAAAGCAGCAAATAGATATGAGAGCCAAATATAGCCCTACTGAATCTCTCCAAAATAAAATACAAAGAAACTAGTTTACTCCCCACATCACCCTGACATATTAAATGCATTAGCCACTTTTTGACAAGATGCTTTAATAATCTTGGCTTTAATTGCTGGTTGTCATGCATCCTGACAAGCTTTTTTGGAGCTGTATTATGTGATACGAGGAACTGTGCGTAAAACGTGGGGGACAGTTGTGATTATGGGATCTTGGTGTTTGATCAGAATACTGGCGGAAATGTTGACTGCATTCTGAAAGATTGTTTGACAATGTGCTTGAGAGTAGAAGGGCTTCTTTGCTTCCTAACACATCTCTTCATTCAGGTGAACGGCAGAAATGTTGTCTGATTGATGAGAACGGTTTTGAGAGCACTTTGCGGGTAAACAAAATCTTTGTTGTGCCCCAGGAATGATTTGGAAGATGACAGTTTGTGTAGATAATAAACGTCTGGCTTTTATGATGCGAAATCGTGGCATTTGTGTTTGATTGATTGCGTTTAGCATCTTTAAAATTTAAATCAGATGCATTTCTGCGACTGATAGTTGCAATTTAGTTCTAAAAACAAAACAATAATATATAGCCTTCATACAAAAATACCATATTTATACCAGTTACTGTTGTGTTTATCATAATAGTACTCACTCATAGTCTGGTTTGGTCTGGGTGAACAGATCTTCAGTATCATGCTCTGATGCCGGCAGCTCCACATCTAGACCTGCACCACTGCTCACTAGCGCCCCCTGTATGCTTGCACTGTACTGCTGCAGCCTCTTCCACAGCTCATTATAAAGCCTCAAGAGTTTGGGATACTCTCCCTCCAGGGCTTGCTTCAGGAAAGTTGATGCTGGAAACAAAAGAAAAAATACATTGAGAACAGGATGCATTTGGCCACGTAGATAAATCCATGTACTGCTGTTTACATGCAGCAGTAGTTTAAAACAGCTAAAAAGGATGCAAATGCATCACTAACTTTTATGATTACAAAGAATACGACAAACACATTTCTTTTGAAAGATGTGCAGTGAAGAATCTCAAAAAGAATGTCAATAGTTTCACTATAGTTTAGAAATCGGGGTTATAAAGCCTGTATTGTTGTGAATACCATTTAATTAAAAAAAGCTGTCGCCTATGACAATGGCAAGCAGTGATTTAAAACTACAAATCCTTTCTTTGTGCCTCAGTGAGCTGAAAAACCAAATCCCCCATCTCCAACCAATCTAACAAAAACAATGTCTAATAAAGAGAATACACTTGGCGAAATGAGAGTCAAATGGATGGAAATGCATAAAAATGGCTCTTCATTAATATGGTAATAAGCCAACTTTACAGGTGATTAAATGCTCATTATGAATATTATGCAGATTGTTTCCTATGCAGACTGATTTGATGAATGCATAATTGAGTAGTTCATAGACGCAAGCATCTTGAGCGGTTTCAATCTTTGTTTCGCCATCACCCGAACAAAGATGAGTCCTGGCAGTTCTACTCTACTGATGGAGTGCTGACTATGAGCTGTAGCCGTGTTCAGCTGACGCTACGTTTCTGATTTATTGCTGGTAGTGACGCTTAAATTTCCTCACTTCATAAAACTGCCATGCAGCAGTGTTCAAACACAGCCTATGACTGTCAGAAAAATCTTTCCTCAGGGAAGGTGATGAGGTGCATACAAAAACCAACAAATAAACACCAGTGGTGAAATGGTTGAAAAATGGCATCTTCACAGAACAAGTGAATATAAAAAATAAAAATAATATCAGTAATAAAAACAGCAGAACTGACCCTAGACCAGCACTCTGACTGTTACAGGGTTCAAACAGTGCTCAAGGCCAAGTCAGGAAGCCTATACTGAATGTTGAGAGGAATACTGGCTTCATCTTTTGACCTGCTCTTTGAAAAGCAAACAGTTCAGGAAAGAATTCTGGGAAGGAGCTGGCAGTAGTCACAAAATGTATTTTAGGACAAAGAGGGAGCAATAAATCATTTATAAACCGATCTTCTTTGAAGGCTTGTGGAGCAGTGATGTCTCAAGACGGAGTCCATAACAATCGACCCGAGAACTAAAATGTTTTCTGATGGCCTCTCAGAGCCTCAAAGTTTGTGAGAGCATCTTCACCTTGAAAGTTCTTTTTTTTGTGAGAGCATTTTCGCAAAGTTCCCTTAATAGACGTACAAGGTGAGCCCCATAGAGTCTTGGAGAATATAAAAGTAAGTTTGATTGAGAGGTTTCAAATCAGGCTTAAGACGAGGGAGTAATGCACAAGCATTTGGATAATGAAAGTGATGCAAAGGCTCCTATTTGCCTTCTATTGATCAGGGGGAGTGAAGCACAAAGCGTTGTTAGGTCGTGATAACACAGCCAGGGATCAATAGAGCCACACCATCAAGGCCAAGGTCTAAATTACAGTGTCTCTGCAGGGAGAACATGCTGCCTGAGATCTTTAGCACACTAATTAAGATGGGCACCAGTCTCAATCAGGAGCCGCTGTGATCTATTAATGAGGCAATTCTGTGATATTGAGTGTTTTTGTTGTAATACACCCACCAAAATGCATCAACAAAGGTGCTTAAATTTCTTAATTTGTTAATCCAGAAAACGTTTCCTCTTGAGAAACCTAGAATTAAGTGCACAATGGTCACAGCTCATGAAATGTCCCTTCTGGGATTTAAAACCACAACCCAATGGCAAGTTTATAGCTTTGATTCCCACGGAATGCATGGACAAACAAGTTGCTTTTGATAAAACTGTCTGTCAGATGCACAAATGCAATTGTCACAAGCATAAAAAAAAACTATCAGCTGATTTTAGGGCTGGGCAATATGGCAAAAAATTAAAATCTTGATTTTTTCATAACGTTTGACCGATTTTCAATTTCTAACGACTTTTAACATTTAAGTCAACTTGAAAATGTAACAACAACATGATTACAGTAGCTTTTTCTTTATTAACCTCTAGTTAAAGAAAATTCTATTCCAAGTGCACCACACTTTAAGTTGTCAACATGATGTAAATTTTAAGCAAATCACTTGTTAAATATCTATGCAGAAAAGATGCATGAACTACAACTACATCTTGTACAAACTTGTCTAATACATATTATATGTTAACACCAGTAGACTATTATTAACTATAAATGTTAAAACAATGAACAGCAGCTTTCAGCCTGTCATCATGATACAAACACGAAAAAAATCAGACATACAGTAGTAGTTCTTCACAGGTTTTTTATTAGATTGCGCTGCTTTTCCATTGTTTTTTCTATGTAAGCATGGACACGTTTGACTCTTGCACTCTCTTGCATTAAATGGCATTCTAAACACGCGGCGCTCAAGTTAAAGAAGTTCACTCTCATCTTCTTGCATGTTTTTCTTATTCTATTGCCCATGTTGCATCTTTGTCAACACAAAAGCGCATTCTGTGTGAATGGCACCTAGCGATATGAGCGTGTCACATGTGAGCGGTTAATCAGTCACGTGCGCCGACATGCGGTTGGATCAGTATTTCTCTTTACTGTTATCACTGGCATATTGTCAGAGTGTCTAATTCTAACATTTGGTAATATTTCTATTCAAAATCGTGATTCTTCCGATTTCTAATAAATAAAATCGTGGCAAAAGATTACATTCAAATTAATCTATAAAAATCAGAAAAATCGCGCAGCTCAGCTGGTGACAATTACATTTGTGTGTTTAACAGACAATTTAATCCAAAGCAATTTGTTTATTCATGCACTCTATAGGGAATCAAACCCGTGAACTTGCCATTGGGTTGTGGTTTCAAACCACTGTTTGACCATTGTGCTCTTATGCCGCATTTCAGACAAGGTTAAAAGAGGGAATATCCGGTATATTACTAATCAAAAATTTTGATATATTTACTTTTTGACATATTTACTTTAGGAAATTTACAAAATATCTTCATGGAACATGATATGATTTTTGGCATAAAAGATAATTTTGACCCATACAATGTATTGTTGCCTATTGCTACAAATATACCCGTGCTACTTATGACTGGTTTTGTGGTCCAGGGTTTTATATATGGTCTAAAATCAATCCCAATACTGGGTGGAAAAAGCTATTCTTAAGTGATACTGGAGGCTAATTTAAAATTAAGTTAAGATGGGAGGCTGTTTTGGTTATGCACCTATGGAGTCACATGAATCTCACATCTGAAGGTCTGCTTCCTGTATTTTCCTTTGTGACCAAACACCTGCCTTGATTTATCCTGATAACACCAGTGTAGAGATCATCGTTTTGTGTCTGTATCAATGATGGCCTCTCTCACTGGCTGCATATGAGCTCTAAAAACCATCAGAGATTACGGAAGTGTAAACACTTCTCCAAGCAGCCCCCCCGCCTTGAGATTATAGTGTGATGTGGAACAATATCCGAGAGAGCATGCAGGCTTAGTAGTTAGTAGAGGAAAGGGTTAACAGAGTCGGTCTTCTCAAAAACAACTCCAGAAGTGTGTACGTGGGTAATAGAGTTTGAATCCGACTGCAATGTGATGAAAAGAAAGCAAGAGTGGAGGAGAAGAGAGAGACCAGGCGCAGGAGGGGAGCTTGTGTAACACACTCGCACACAGAATGAGCTTTTGAGATGCATGACGGGGCATCGTCTTAAACAAAAACCCCAGACTGAGACTCACCAGCTGTGGCTTTCTGCAGCTCCTCGGAGAGCGTCTGAGTGACTGAACTCCAGAAGGTGTGCAAGATGTCAGGCTGCCCGTCCTGATAAGAGAGAGAAAACACGTGACCTTTAGCATAATGGCCTCTGACACACATATATGCATTAACACACTATGCAAACAAAGATATAACAGCTCGTAATGGCTCCAACCCACAACACATCACAAAACAAATGTCATTCCATTTCACATGCAATGGAAAATAATGACAGATTGTTTACATATAGTAGCCTAGTTGTAGTGATTGGAGAGAGGGTGAAAAATAGTCACGTGAAACCAAATCATTTTGGTATTGGCAATAAAAGTGTACTTTTAATGGGTAAAAAAAAAATAATATGACCCCCACGCTATTTATGCTATCACTCAGACAACGCTGGCATTAGCAGTCATTGACAGAATAATGCCTGTCTGATCTGTTTGTGTGTAAACAGGGAAGTCTATGGCAAATAATCATTTAGGAATCCTGACAAAACAAATGTAGTCTAATGCTGATAAATGTGTGCCACGTGCCAATGTGTGTGTGTGTAACGAGGCTGGATTGTCACAGGATCAGCCAATTAAAGAGGCAGTTAGTTTGTCTGATCCACTGCTGAGCTATTGAGGAACGAGTACAAACTAGATTATTTTGAAATCTAATTTACATACAAAGGAAGATCACATTTACTTTTTAGAGCATTTAAATCATCTGGATTCAGTCAGATATACTGACCAGAAAAGCATTTGTGTTCCTGACCCAGCATGTGTATCTTGCATAGACTGTCAATTTATAGAAAACAAGATGCACAATGATTGCACGAAGTGTAATTTCATTTACACAGGGGGAATGGGGTGAGCCAGAGCTGATATATTTTAGTACAGAGCTCAAGGCCATTAAAGATGAGTTTATCCAATACCCTGATCACTCCCTCTGTGTCTCTGTCTTTTCCAGTGTTGGGCAAGCTACTTGGAAAATGTAGTGAGCTAAGCTAACAGTTACTCTTCATTAAATGAAGCTTAACTACACTAAAGCTACAGCCTTAGGTAATGTAGCAAGCTAAGCTACAGCAACATGGCAAACGTAGTCTACTACATCTAAGCTATTTTTTACATTTTCATTTTTCTATTGAACCAACATCATACCAAGTCAATGCTCTCTCAGTGATCAATTAAATTGTCAGTCATACAGGCATAAAAGTCCAGTTTAATTGTTTATTCAACCACTCTTCCAAACCAATTTGGCAACAAAAATCAGTATAATGTACAGGGCTGGGTTTATCTCATATTTTGGGGGGTTAGGGGTGGTTGAATTCTTTCTTGAAAAACATTTTTTTAAAACAATGGCACCTGTTTCAGAATGTTGAATGAATAAAACAGGGAAAACACGAAATTTTTAAATAAAATAATTTATACATATAATTGAATAACATAGTCTATATATGAATGGGTGTTTGTCAACTGATTGCATGCCATCAGAGTTTACAGTGTTGACAGCTTCGTAAAAAAATAGCCTAATGGAAGTGCTGTAGTTTTGCTGTATATAGCTACTGAAATATGACAGACCGCACAAAAACAGCACTTTAATTTACTGCCATTTTTAAAGATAGTAATTGATTTCATGAATACAAGACTGTGAATAAAAAACAAGTGCCAAATGTAAGCCAGATTTGGCCCAGACCCTGTTACTATCTGGGAAGCAAAGCTAAATTCTATTGTAAATTTGTTAACTGACAGTAAGAATATTTAACCGAATCAAGCGGCTATTTTCGTTTGCCGAAGTTTTTTTTAAAAAACATGCTAACATAAATTGTAGTCTTTGAGAGGAAAAATTAAACCCGACAGGTCACGGTGGCTAGGCCTATAAGTCACATTTTATTATATTCTGAAATGAACAGGCCTACAGCGTAATGTTATAATGTTCCGACATTATTTCCCTCACTCCACAACAAATCCTTTAACTTTAACCGTATTCAGAACCGAACGAGGATGAAAAAATAATAAATAAATAAATAAATTTGCCTAAACAATCCAAAACAAATTTAAAGCGAAACTGAAAGTAAAGTTGGGCTTATGTAGACTACCTCTCTCGCCACAAATACAAATGTTTCCATATCTGCAATGTATTTGAAGCGAAAATATTATGCATTGGGTAAGCTTTGTACTTCATGCACGTCGACGGAAAATATCATGATGAGCAAAAATGTGCCACGGGACCGGTGTTCACGCTGAACTGCACGTAACACACACTATTTAAATTGACTAGTGTAACTTTTGGGTGACTGTGTTTTATTTTTCAAAATGAACAGGCTGCAGTGATAGTGCGCGATCAAACAGCTGAATAGCATATTCCGGCATTTTGGTCATAGTAAAGGCATTATTCGATACTGTTTGAAGTGTCAAGAATATTAGCAAAGATTATTATAATTCGTTTAGACTAGAACACTGTTTAATTCTTATTTCGCTATGGAACCTGATAGTTTTTTTTTTTGTTTGTTTGTTTGTTTTTTTTGCTAAGAACGAACCGAAACATTTTGCCTTTCGCCATGAATTTGACAACCCACACCCACCCACTCCCCATCTCGTTCTTCTGAGTTTGAGATCTTCCCAGAGCACTAGCCTGCTTCAAAGACTAAAATCAAGGCGCCCATCGCTAGTTCAAGTACTAAGTTTTTTTCTCAATACCGCTACAATAGAGGCAGTACGTGCATTGCATTAACGCGTTTGCATTGCAGATTATACAGTTTTCTGTTGCTACGTGGGCGCTCAGTTTTTTCTGACATTTAGCTAAAATATAAAGATTCAGCGCTTCACATAAGCAATTTGGTTGTCTCGACAACAAATGCTAGACTAAGACACACTTTTCTCATCTCCTCGAATGCAAAAAAAACCATTAGCCTTTATAAATACAGTACTGTATTATAAATACAGAAAACATGTACTTTTTCAATCAACACTTCTTTATTTACCTCAAGTCTGCAAACACGCTGAGATGCTTCAAACTGCGCGCCGCACTTCATTCACGAGAGAGGCGGGAGGATTAATACGGTTTGACTGACAGTTTAATGAGCCAATGGCGTCACGAGGTTTAGTGGCGGTGCCGTCGCTTACTGACCCAGGATCAGTGATCCGTAGCAGTTATATTTCCGATTTGAGCTTAAAGTATAGAAAAATATATAGCTTTTAGCTTTTGTTGACGCTACCGCGCTACTTGATCAGAATAAGAGCTTAGCTACTGAAAAGCTATTTGATTCAGAAAACAGCGACGCTACCACCACGCTACTGAGAAATGTAGTTAAGCTACTTGTAGCGACGCTACTGCCCAACACTGGTCTTTTCCTACATCTATTGTTTTGCTGGAGACAAAAGCAAGCAGCAGTATTGTTTCAGTGATACATGATAATTGCATCCACACATCACCTGTGCAAATCAACCTGCTCTGAATGTGCCTGCTAACTCACCGTACTTTAGCCTAAAGTAGTTTGCAGTGACTTTACAGCGATATAAATGACTCTCGTGTTACTCACAATTCTGTCGCTACAAATTTGAGAATTCTCCAAAGTAAAAACTAAGCATGACTTCAAAATTAAAAATATTAAGCATATATGGGGCATTCTACAGAAGTGGTCTTAAAAAAAAAAATGCGTATGTATGCAAATTGTATAATATCCAAGGTACACATGTCTAGTAATTGTGCAGTTAATTCTTGTATTTTCAGAAAGAATATTTGGCCTCTCCCCAAATTTGGGTTATACTGACTTATTAAAATTTTGATTACATAACATCCATAACAATTACATTTTTATTTTTATTTTTTGGGGTTGGTTTGGGAAAGGTCCATGAGGCGGGATTCGAACTCGGGACACCGAGGCGCACTGTCCACAAGGCTACTGGTGCCGACACAATTAAATTTTGAACAATATTTCAAGTTTAATTTTCGGTAGTGACAGTAATGCATTGGTAGCGACCACATCACATTATCATAACTCGCATACTAAAACACTACTAAAACATATTAAAATACGAAAAAATGGCATAACTGTACTAAAATTTTGTTTATTTCCCCCAAATATGAGCATTATGTGTTCCCTTTTGTCACTACCGAAACAATGATGACATGTTTTGGTTGTGACTGTTTCGGTAGTGACAATTTTAGATGCTTTTGAACCTAGCTCAAAGATGCTAATCAGCACATGGTTAGCTAGCACAGTTCTGAACAGTGGCATACATATAAAAACTAAACGTTATGGAATAACTCCCAAAAAGTATGCCTAATTGCAGAAAAAAGGTGTTCGGTAGTGACATTCCTTAAAGTTACACACAGATTTTTCTGACTTCTGAACACATTTACCTCAAAATGATGAGACCTTGTTGCTATGAGAGAGAGACACAGGAATATTTCCTGATCATAAATGCAGGGGTGTAGTTAAAATCAGTCTCAGCCAATAGATTAAAACATACACTGTTTCGGTAGTGACCTGAAAAATGCGGGACACATTTTTTACATGAAGTTTCATAATTTACAAATAAAATATAACATAAATATATATATATTTTTTGAAGTTCACTTTTTAAAAGAATCAAAAAGATGGAAAAAACCCCAAAACAAAACATATTTTAATATCATTTTCGTAAGTTGAAATGTAGGGGTTAGGGGTTAGGATTCACCTCCCAACTGAAAGTACCCAATGAATGATGATTTTATATATAATAAGCTTACTAATATTTTAAATATTATTGTGGGTTTCAATAGATAATAGAAAGATCTTATTAAACATCTAAGATTTGAATGCTTTGGGTTTTTAAATGTGTTTTTTGTTTGTGGGACAGCATGTCTGTAGAATGGCCTATATACAGTGGATCCAAAAGTAGTCTGAGACCACACTGGCAACCTTTAAGTCTAGAAAAACAATTTTTTTCCACAAATTTGTGACATTGAGCACGTGAACACCATTGTACAAAAGGTCACAAAAGGTCCATTAAAGTTCACAAGATGCCCTTTGGTGCATTATTAAAGAATGCCAGATAATCAGGTTTTGCACAAACTTGTAGTGTCCATGTCAAATTTGTAAAGCGGCATATAGAGTGGCATGTTTCAGTGCCATCATCACTGAAATAAACCTCATCTTTTTTTTTTTTGCTAGTAAAATATAAATGAGTTTCATATATGCTCCAGTACTTCAGGCAATTGCTTCTTTCTCATGTAGAGTCGTATTTCACATTTATGACACCTGAAGTGAACAAGAGGGCCATCCGTGAAGACGAACTCATGCCAGAGAGCCAGAAGGCTTGTTTGCTACATAAAAGCAGCTGGGAATCCAACGGGAAGGTCTGTTTTACTTGTGTAACTGTTAAATGTGGCGGTTTGCAGGTTTCGCTTTCCGATGGGTGCCTGTGTGGGGGGTGTTTTTGCCACAAATAAAGGTGTGAGATTGTGGGAGTTCGAAAACAGCTTTTGAAGCGGAGGCAGAGAATGAAAACAAAAAGCATGGCATTCACCCACCTTTTCCAGTCTCCAGGGAATCCGACAGCAGCTTTGTTGTGCTGTACATTGACTCCTGCACAAAGTTCCTGTATGTGTTTTCCTATACTGCATATGTGTCCCATCTCCTGCATGCACCTTGTTAAACTGAAGGTTCCGAGGTGCCGTAAGGCTTTTTACAGGCTTGCGAGGCTCCAAAAGAGGTGCCTGCCCTGCAAACACCTTTCACGGGGCCTTTTAAATGTCGGAAGGCTCTTTCATCTACGGCTGACAGCTCTCTGAGCACCCAGTGACACTCTTGTCAGTCATTCTGGGTGGTTTGAATTTCAAAGTGTCTCTTTGCTACCAAGAGTCATTCAGCTTTTGTTTCAGAAAATTGTACAAATTTTGCAAAACAACCCCCACTCTCAAATCAAACTTTTCACTTTTCCTTTCTTTTTAACAAGGAAAGAAAAGGTCTATGGGAGAGCAGGAGAAGGTGTTACCATGGAAACGCCCCCACCTGCCCCCCCACTCCCGCAGACCTCAATCTTCTGACCGAAAATCTCGATTTCCAAGAGGTGATTAGAAGCCGCTCAACTCATCTCCCCCGAAACTGTTTACTGAGTGAAAACGGGAGGAATACCAACAGAGAGAGAGAAAACGACTGTAGGTTTGGAGACAGACCTTTTCTCTTTCTCACAAATGCAAAACACAACTATGGGTGTGTTTGGAAAGGAATACTAACATACTGTGCGGTATACTGTATGCAACAGAAAATATTAGAAAGCAGTAGTATTCTATGTTGTTGTCTCATGAACCTATTAGGTTCAGCGTGCAGTTATCATGAAAATCCATTACTGTAATCTAATTTTCAGCCAAACAGTCAAGAAAGAGATGTTTAAAATTGGGGTTGATGCTGTATTTCATGCACTGTGCTCTATTTTGCGTACTTGTGATGCATTGTAAATATATAGGCTAAAGGAATAAATCGCATGACTATAAAAACCAAAAAGCACTGCCTTGCATGCATAAATGCTTAAAGGAGTAGTTCACTTCCAGAACAAAAATGTACAGATTTACACATTACAATTTTAGAAATTGTTTACAAAGTGAACATGCAATGAGGTCAAACACCCTCTAGAAAAAATGATAAAACAGCGTATAGGGCTGAAGGAAGTTTTTTGACCTACCCTAAATGTATTGAACCGGATTACACAGAGTATGTATGCGCATCACAGAGCTAGACAAGACGAGCATTTGAGGTTAAAAAGTATATAAATTTTTATTTTTTATTTTTTTTTTAGAAAATGACAGATCGTTTTACTAGATAAGACCCTTCTTCCTCGGCTGGGATCGTTTAGAGCCATTTGAAGTTGCACTGAAACTGCATTTTGGATATTCAAACTCACAGGCACCATTGAAGTCCACTATATGGAGATAATTCCTGAAATGTTTTCCTCAAAAAACAATTTCTTTACGACTGAAGAAAGAAAGGCACAAACATCTTGGATGACAATGGGGTGAGTACATTATCTGTAAATTTTTGTTCTGGAAGTGAACTAATCCTTTAAATTATCTATAAATTATAAAAGCACACAAATTCCCATTAAAACGTTAGAATGCATGTGTAAAATTTGCATGGTGTGCACATTATATATATACAGAATATATGCCATTCCAAATATATCCATGTCACAATTCTGCATCAGATAACCTGAAATCTATGCCCCACATTAGCTTTGCTGGTTATGGTTTAAAAAAAAAGTGTCGCAAAAGGCCAGCTCTAATTCCCAGCATTATATGCTCTCTTTGAAATCCATCTGTGAAATCTTACCACCCCTTGCTAAACTGTTCTGATCTCACAGTTTATCCCTTCATTTAGCAGAAAATAGCACCTTAATTACCGGCTGTAATTAGCCAAATTCGCCACTGAAGCAATGGAGAGCCACGGATGTCTGGGATACCAAAGGGGAAACACGTCGCATATGCCTTTGCAAACACTGCTCTTGTCACTCAGCGTGCACCAACACACTCCTGCTAGTTCACAAAGTCACCCAGAGCCAAATGGAGAATGTAGATAAAATTGTCCCATCACTGTCTGGCTGAAAATATGTGGCGGATATATGTGTGCGCATGTGTGTGTGCATGTGTGTATGCGTGTGGGGTAGATAACCTTGTCACTGAGGGGCCAGCCACCTGCAGACACCAATTAGGATGTCATTTACTGCTAATGTGCCAGCAGCAAGTGAACCAGCAGGGGCTATGCAGGCAGGCCAGCCAAAGGCAAGGGCAACACACAAAAATCCTTTGTAATAAATCACTACATATCAAGGACAAACTCTTCACTCATGGGATACGTACAATATCGACACACATAACTTCCCCAAACAAAATTTAAGTGCACACCTCATTCATTATACAACAAAAGCACATGTAAAAATTAAAAGAAATATAGATATGAAATCATATTTTCAATCTCACCTTGATAATCTCATCAATAAAGCACACATGAGACACTGGGTCCCTCTTTTTGGTTAGAACCTTCTGCAGGTGCTGTACCTGTTCAGGAACATAGCAAAAACTTTATGCAATATATTCAAGGACCCCTTTCAAGTATGATCTAAATTTTACACTTGGCTTTAAAAAATAGGTATGATTTAATACTGCACTCATGCAGTAGTTCTATAAACAAGTTTTAATATCATGCACTTAATTAATGCATCATGCATATGCATTTAAAACAAAATCAGATTTTAATTTGTATATATTTTTCTCAAGCAACAATATATTTTCAAAAACAGCTAATGCATCAAGCTTTGCAAGCTGGCAAGCAGTGCACGGACTTGAACAGCATGTATGAATGGAAAAGACTGACAGCAATCTCCCCTCCCCACTCAAGCATCCTCACTCTACCATTAGCAAAAGTGCCAAAAAGCTTATTTGGAGCTTAATATTTCATGGCTTTACAAGTGTACACCAGACAAAGTGAAGTGGGACTTGGTAACACCACATCCATCTGTGAACTACTGGTGTTTTGCCTAATGACACTAATACGGTTTCATAATAGTAACATCTGTGTGAGTTTGATAACTTATGCATACCTGACCACATGCGGCACAGATCTGGTCCATTAGTTTCTCCAAATTTGTCCAAAGGGCAGCTCGAAATGCAGCCGTGTTCCCTGGAGTGGGCATGACGGCTCTGCCAGGGGCACCTAAACATAAGAGGCACACACTAAAATACAATGCAATATCAGCAAGTGCTCTAAAACAGCGATGAATGCACTAAAATACAAACCTCTGGTGTTGGCAGGTTGGGTAAGGACTTTAATATCCAGGGCGTTAACAACATTCTCCTGCACAGATGTTCTGTATCCATCCACCACACTTCTTATGGTCTCTCTCAGACTGCCAAGGTTGTAAAACACCTGCAGCGCCGTCCCCACCTGAGACGGATTCTGTGGGATAAACAAATACAAAAACAATAAAAATTCTATAAAGAAAGAAAATTGCGGTACAAGTTTTACATGAATGGTTTACAATGAAGGTGCCTAACATTTGAGTAGAATTGATGTGGGATGCAGGCCACTGACATACAGAAATCAAAATGCATTAAAGGGAACCCTAGTTGTTAAGACTTGTTTGGCTTAACATAACCGATACTGATACTGATACGATGACCAGGCTTAAATCAAATGCTGTACCATAATTTTTTCCCACAAGGAGTCTAAACACCCCAAATCCTTCAGTGGCTGCGGCGTCATGACAAGTGTCTGCACATTTACATCCTGCCAGGATGGCATCTTGCGTTTCTTGTCTCTGCCATTTGTAAGCTCTTTCAGTAGCTGTGGTCTACTAAAAGCCTCAAATGCATCATGGCTAAAGTGGAGAGAACAAAGACGTGGGTCTTTAGGAAGTTTTATTCATCCATGGGCATCTTTGCATTCCTTTCTACTGTTCTTAAGCCTAGGAAAATAGTGAAGACTTACATTGCTTCTCTTGTTGCCCTTCAACTGAAAATTACCACCAAAAGCCGCACAATGCGGCATCGTATCAGTATTTTTTTTTTCTGAGTTGTGTTGCAGTAAAAATGTTAAAAGGTAGTGCCAGTAGCTCATTGAGTGCAGCCATTTTACATAATCGAATTTTTTTTAACTATCGAAACTTTTAATGGGTTTTCTACTACATATTTCAGTAAGAGACATAATTTACGTTTATATTAAGCCATACAAGTCTTAACACCCAGGGTTCCCTTTAAAATATGCCTGACCTGCCAAACTCTTTGCATTTGCATCTTCAGTTCCAAGTCAAATTTACACCTGAGACTAGTCTTCTCCGCATGAGGGGATCACAGACTGCGTAGCACTTGCTGCAAGAGCCACGATTGACGTCACCGTGCTCAACGCCAGAGCACATGTTAGAAAAGTAGGTCAAATTCAAATTCTTTAAATTCAACTGTCTCAGCTTAGCTGTGACTACAGGACACTGGAGTTTAAAACGCGAAACAGGAAGCTCTCCAATGCTGCATTCAAAGCAGACGGTCCTGATCTCTGATCCTGCCTTTAATTTAATCTCCCAGGATGAAAGTGCCAAGCATTACAACCGATTCAAGACCCCGTCCAACTTCAATCTAATCCCAGTGGATCAAAGATGATCAGGCCCAGTCGCTTTTTCAAACGGTACACAGGAAAACTGCAGGTGAATGGATATATGCAACAGATGTGCTAACAACAACAAAAACAAATGACATAAAGTGATAATCCAGTAAATCTACCCTTTTTTTCCTGTGCTTCACTAATGGTGCACAGATTGAGTGTAATAGGCAGGAGTGGTAGGATAAAGCCATCAGTGGTGGCTAAGTACTTGGCGGCAATCAGCATTTTCAAGCTCTAATCACGGAAATGATGGACACACATTGCTTCCCTCACGCTGTCTTCAAGTCTACTTGAAGTGAAGGCTAAAACTGAGGGCAGGGCTGCTATATCTCCTCTGAGCTCTGAATTTCATCCCTTTCAGCACTGAGCAAGGCAAATGTGCCCAATTGTGATAGAAGTTACACTCTTAATATTCTAAACAAATACAAAAAGATTGGATTGATGGACAAAATATATTTTTTTAAGAGCCAATTAGACTGAAACACCTAGGTTTTATGCAATGCAACATTGAGAACCCCAAAGGAGTCTCTGACTATAGTAAGTACAAGAAGAAACAACAATCCCTTGTGACCTCATTACAGGTGTTGGTGAGGGGCCGTTCCGATTTCTGAAACACTAGTGTCTGCACTGTTTTGTAGCTACTTACGATCTTAGGCAGTAAGACTGAATGGGAAAAACTGTCCCTACAAAGCACTGGTGCTGATTTTAGGTTACCTGCAGCAGGGTAACAAGACGCTAAAGCACTTAGACAAAAATGTTTAATATTCTGATTTAAACTGCAGAAATTTGTCCATGGACTTGTGGTATTTAACATCTATTGTTGCTGAAAACTACAGTGGTATAATTGTTTTATCTATACCGCTCAGCTGTAACTGAAACATTCACAAACCGAGCCAAAATTGGCTGTTGTCCAGCGGCATAAATCATATGTTGTCACTTACGTAACAGTGAGTGTAGTTGTCAAAGAACAGATGTGAATCTCAGACAAAGGAAAACAGAGGATTGGGAGAGACCTAATTGCTTGCAGCAGGTTCACTCGCAGCATGTAATGCGCTAGCCCTCATTTACCCTGAACTGCGGAGGGATAATGGTTTAGCAGGGACATGCACAGTCACCGTGGAGATGGATTTGATCAGCTCAGTGCAAGCCGGTGACCCGGGATGGCTAGCCGCCAACTGCCGCGAATGAGGTGTTTTCACATTACTCACATCCAGGCAAGCACTACGCTTTTGTTCCCAGAATTAGCACTTAGCTGGAACAGGTGGCCAACGATCGCTTTCTTTACTGGCAAGAGAGAGAAAAACATATTTGGGCTAATGCTTTCAAGCTCAAGCTCTAGAAGAGACCAATTTTTGATTGGGAAAATAGACAGCCATCATTGGGAAGGTGAAATGCGACTAAAAATACACCTCGGTTCCATGTTGATTAGATTGGCTTGCATGTTGAGGGCTACTGTTGCAAAGAGTGGGAAATCCTATACAGCGTGTTTAGTTTTGTCAGTGCTGGTCTTCTCCGTCTGCTGTCCAGCAGATGTGAAATTCATTCTGTCCAAGGGTGTAGCGCCCTTTCTTGATATGCTTCTTGGGAGAATTACATTTCATACTGGAATTAATATGTTTATATCATATAACCCCTCATAAACAGTGAAGGTCAGATACGGTCTTACCATCTTCATGGCAAGGTGCTGCATGTTCATAATGCAGATCCAAAAGATTCTTACATAATTGCAAAAGGCAGGTGGCATGCTTGGCGAGCACATCACTGTATCTGAATCCTACAGATCATATGTACAAGGAGGTTTGAGACGTGCCAATGTTATTTTTGCTATCTTGAGATTTAGGCGTGTTTCTCCAGAGGAACGTAGGAGACAAAAATGCATGAGAAAAAGCATCTTACTGCTTGCTTTATTTGCTCTTTGAAGGTACTGGCAACTTTTATATTCCTCTCAGAGGTGGGTTTTTAGGAGTAACAACAAGTATTAGTGTTTAACCTGGTGGAAGGAACTGGGTCACATAGGAGGAGATGTGGTAGATCATCCTTGGGTCACTATCACAGTTCTACCTGCCTCCATCATGTATCCTACCTGGGCCTGTAATAACTATATCACACTGATGGTATCACCTCCATTATAGACGCTGTGTGGGGGCTTGATTAAATTCTCTCCTGCTTGGCAGAATTCAATTCGGTCAACCCTCGTTCTGCATGAATGCTTCAGGTAGATGTTCTTTTACTAGAGAAACCACAATGGAAAAAAATACACAACCCATAAAAGGGAACTGGCAATGATATCAAGTATGCCACCTTAACAGGAATATGGCGAGAGTTTGCCTCAGAGTTTGCCTTTCATCACACAGGAACGCAGCCCCTTACGAGAAAAACAAGAGTCATTTCCAGCCAATTGCTTCCTTTCATAAAAACACCTGGTCACCATGCCAGTGTCATTAGCTTCTGGCTGTGTTTGTTTTGTCACCATATGGAAGAGTGGATATTTGTCAAACCAACCAATAGCTGATAAGTAGATGACACCAGGGGTCTTTGTCCACATACGGTGCCTAGGCAATTTCTACTATGAGAACATCTACAAGTGCCCATTATGTGAATTGTAATACTGGATTAAATATTCTAACTAGGAAATTAAAGACAAAAATTATGTTAGATACCATCATAGGTATATATGACTTTCTTCCCTCAGACTAATGCAATCAGAGGTATATTAAAAAAAAAAAAAAATGTCCTGGCTCTTCCAAGCAATTGGGGTTGAGATTTTGAAGCAAAATAAAGTGCATCCATCAATCATAAAAAGTGCTCCACATGGCTCCAGGGGGTTAATAATAAAGACCATCTGAAGTGAATCGATGTGTTTGTGCAAGAAAAATATCCACATTTAGAACTTTATAAATCTCTAGCTTCTGCAAAGTATCGTACACACGTTTACAAAAGTGTGGCGTTCCAGTGAAAGACGTATGACGAAAGCGTAGCGTAAGCTCTAGTGAGAAGGGACAAACACAGAAGCACAGTGGAGAGAGCAAAACAAGTAGAGGTAAAAAAACAAAAACAAACAAAAAAACAAAAACTAGGATTTGTAAAGAAAAATCAAACTCGGGTCGTCGTGAACGCAGTTGCGCTGTATATGTCGGTGAACTAACCACGAGACTACTGGCGCCAACTATTTGCACTCTTTTAAACCAAAAGCTGAGCTGTCTCATACCCTCTTGCTCACAAGCGCTTGTCAATATAAGTGTCTGTTGTTGCAGTCTCTGCTATTTTTTTGCTGTTCCATCTCTTTAGTTTTATTTTCTACTGTGAAACAATGGCCCGGGACAGTGTTGCCACCTTGTGGAACAACTGATTACTACAAAATAACTTCAACGTGCATGTGTGACCTGCACGTACAAAATATTGCATAAGCGGTTATAAAAAACGGGTGGTGCGCGTACAGTACGCACGTACTATTCTGATGATGAAATTTGCATCATGTGCACTGTATGCTGTCCCTCGTGTACACGTAAAAAGTGGAGAGTACTTTGGGCTTAAGTCCTATGTCATCCGTTGGAACACCACACTCTTGTGTTAAAAAAAAAACAAAACAAAAAAGCCGTACGACAATTAGCAGAAGCTACAGTTTATAAAGTTTCAAGTTTACAATTTTAAACATTACAGTAATTACTGCATGGCACAAATAACCCAGTTAATATGAGAAACACATGAGTTCTATGGATGATACAGGGACATTTATTTTCCTTTTGCTCTAGTATTTCCCAATTCAAAAACAACAACAAACACGGCTGATGGCAGCCCATAGGAACATGCAGAGTTAAACGAACTCACACTTAGCAAAGTGTCATGGCCATGCAAGAGTACTGCTGAAGAACAGAGAGAGGGCGAAAGTGAGACTTTGAGTGTGAGGAAAAAGTGAAAAGATGATGGATCACTTAGACATTCATTTACGTGTCGTGTTTCCACAGCAACCCAAAAACAAACACGACGAAGACCGATTAAAGCCTTTTAAGACGCACTTGGTAAATGTCAGTGCAATGCCAGACCAGGAAGAAATGAACTCAATTTGGGCGAGAACTGATGATTATGGAAAGGAGAAAGGTGAAAGATGAGGTGTGCTCAGCATAACTAATGAGAGAGAACATCTTCGCTGATAAAGAAACTTTGATTTGCACAGGCATTAGAAGGAAATTAACTCCTTTCATTCATGCATTTTTTAAGACTTGAGGTCAAATGCATCTTGTATCATATGTCATTTCTTTTATGTCAGAATGTAGATCAAATTCAAACAACATCATTTAGTGATCCTTTTAAGTGTTTTTACGAATGGGAATGCATGTGCCCTTATATCTTTGTTCAGTACTAAATCATTAATGAAATCAAGAGTGCAGGTTAACCTACTGAAAAAGAATGGACATGCATAACCATTGCTTTAGCTCAGTCGAAAACACTTATGCACAACGCTGGAACGATGGTGGCTTACTGGTCCAAGTCACAAGAGTTCATCCAATGCAAATCTACAGGAATTATCACCTTTTTTATCATCCAAGAAGTCAAAATCTTAACGTGATCTAACATACTCATATATCAAGGTACTTGAATGGTGCTGGAATAGTGTATGAACAAACCATGCAAATATAGCATGTTTATTAACACAAGCAGGATACCATTTTGTGGTGTCACAGTATATAAAAACATGTATAAATCAATGATAATCAGTGAGCAACATGGTATACATATAAAAAAAAAGACATCATGGTAGAAACTATCACTGAGCAAGTGCAACAGGACTAGTAATCAAAAGCTCCTCTTAATGACACTATAAACACTATAAATAAACTGCAGCATATTAACCTTCGTCTGACTTTTTTTAATTGTGAAGAATGGACACCAGGCAGAAGGGATGTTAAAAAGCATGTGCATATGGTCTCCATGGTAACAGTAATTTGTCAGGTGGGTGCTTGGCAGTAACGTGTTACTGATGGGTAATGGGCGAGAGAAGTCGACGTGTGAGAACGAGAAGCGCTAATCAGCACACATGGGAGCCAGTTGCTAACAGGTCTCTGATCTGTAACAGTGTACCAGTACTCTTTCAATGTATTGTACACAACCCTGCTGAAAAACAAAGCTTTAATCTAGTCTACAGTCGCTTGTTGGTCTTGTTGGCCTTCTGGTCTCCCAGCTTCAGACACGCCTGGTTTAGGCTAGGTTAGGGTCGCAATGAAACGGAAGCAGCGACAGATCTTTTCTAACTATTTAAAAAGCTCTGTGTTATTACAATAAAAAAATAGTATTAGGGGCCAAGCACCGAAGGTCTAGGCTATGGCGAGTCTATGGCAGCCCATAGAACCACTAGCAGGAAAGTTATGAAATTTGGCACACAGATAGAGGACGGTCTCAGTATTAACCGTAGCAAATTTGGAGTCTCCATCTCAAACTTTCTGTCGGCGCAGATAGCCTGTTGCGTTACGGGTGTCCCGAGTTCGTACCCGGCTGGAAGACCTTTTTCCGATCCCACCCCTCTCTCTCCCACTTCATTTTCTGTCTACCTGAAACTGTCCTATTAATTAAGGCAAAGTGCCAAACATAAAATGGAAAGAAAAAAACAACAACTCTCTAGCGCCATCAAAAGGCCACTTATATTTCTGCTAATAACATTTAAACCGTAAGGTCAGGATTTTTCGAAATTTTGAATTTTGCGACAAATCAACTTTTTCTAATTTATCCTAGATGGTTTGTTACCACAATTGGCTCAGAGCATCTTCAGACAATGCTGGCCAAAATATATCAAAAGCTTGTTGATATTTCAAACCTTTTTCGTAAAGTACCTCAACAAATTTGGCAAAATTTGCGCAGAAATGGACATGAGGCTATATCTCCACTTTAATGGATTCAAACTAAACTTGGTACGTGTTATACCAAGCATAACCTGAGGGCACATGAGTAGTTCCAGCACCACCTACTGGTCAAAAGATATAAAAATTTGACTTTTGTTTATCATTTCTGACCAGCTTGATCAAAAAGTATAAGAGTGATCTTGTTGAATTCAGAATGGCATACTGAATCATACAACCAAATCCAATGTTGGCCTTTCTGGCCATTTTGACTTATGTAGTAAAATTCTGTATCAACAAATGTCTTTAACAGGGATCTCCCACCCTGCTCCTGGAGAGTTACCATGCTGCAGAGCTCAGCTTCAACCCTAATCAAACACATCTGAACCAGCTAATCAATGTGTTTAGAGAGGTGTGTTAAAACAGGGTTGGAGCTTAAGTCTGCAGGAAGGTAGCTCTCCAAAAGCAGGGCTTGAGAACCCTGCTCTTTACTAAGTAATTAAAGACAACTCCTTAGCTCCTTATTATTTTTACTTTTAACTTTAAATGTGCTTTAAATTCAGCATTGAGCTTCAGTTTATAAGTGTCCTTCAGGATATCACTTATGGAAATGCATAAAGAAAAAAGGCAAACTGAGCACATTATACATACTTTAAATATAGTATGATCATTTGCAACAAACCCTTTGCCTTCTTTCCACTGACAGAGCAGTGTGGAGACAAAAGCAGCCATATTGGCAGAACAAGCCACACCTGCTGACTGCTTGTCAGCTACATGAGCAATCCAGCGCATCTATATTCCATCTTTATAGTCTTCAGGGAGCAAACAAAGAATGTGAGCGAGTGACAGAGATGTTATGTTTGAAGTGAGGGTGAAGGCAAAAGAAAAGGAAGCACAAAGCTTTAGGAAAAAAAGAGTGGCAAAAGAAAAGACAGAAAAAAGACTTAAGGAGTGCACAAAAGCAATGATTTCACTCCTTAGCAGCTTCAACTCCTGAGAGACATTTCTTTTGATGTAAAGGTTACTCAAACACATGATTCAAAAAAAATGGATGGACCGTGAATATCAGGGGGGTGACTGCGTAACCTTTTCAGTCACCAGCACTGTTGAACCCCTTTGGAAAACGTGAGAAAATGAATGAGGATTTGAATAGTGCACAACAATGACATCCACTTTTTTGTGACCTTGGCATTTTCCCCATTCATTTTCACCACAGGCACTGAAAAAATCCATAAAGCAAAACACTAAACCAATCAGCCAGCTCTAACATTATAAACTTTTATTTGAAGCAAAACGTTTACAAAAACTAGCAAAAAGGCACTGTGTATTTCTTTATTTTTTTATAAAAAAAATAATCTACAACAAAGCACTAAAAATAGCAAATCAAAAAACTATTTTTGATGATACTACAAACTACTGACTTACAGTTGTTTATTATTAGTTTATTGTAAATATTTAGCTCTACAAGTAGTTTAAGAGTGGGGTTTAAGAGGGTGAATGACTCAATGTCGTCATTCGAACTTATGCATGGGAGTAAGTGGTTATTGCTAAACCCTGGAACTCTACAGGCTGGGTATTTTATTTCAGAGTAAATTAAAACCAATTTACTGCAACGTTTTTTCTCTCGTTTAGAACAAGAAAGCAAGCTGCCACTTCCGTATCTGACAAACCTGTCCTTACTTATACAAACACATAGCTGAATCCGGCAGGTTCTTGGGATAAAGACCCATCTGTCACATAACAATGCAAACACTCTTGCAAAATTGGACAGATCAGATCATTCAAGAACACACACACATAATTTTAACCCTGTTTGAATCCGGACTGCGTTAGCTTAAAGGGCAACACCATTTCCTGTCACCTTAGAATGTCAGCATGCAAAACGTAGCCAAAAGAGCACAAACGAAGCCACACATCTCTGCACAGACATTTACAAATACCAAAAACGCTTTGAGCCGTGCCGTTCCTGGCAACAATGCAGCGACAAGCTAAGCTGTGCGCTAATAAGACATTTCTAAATGATTACTACCCTCTTATGCATAGTTTGAGTCATGCATCAAGATCAGCCCTGAAGGAAGAATAAAAAAAAAAAAAAATGCTGTTATGAAATCATTAGTGACAGGGATTGCGCATTTGCAATTGCAGGAGATCGCTATAAATAATCATGCATGTGCGAAAGGCATTTATTTACACAATAAAGTAAAATTGCTGCGTGGTATAGCAGAAAAAGAAAAGAAGCATTGAATCGATTTCACTTAACATTCTTGTCAGTATTTGTTTGGCCCAAGGCGGATAACATATTTTTGTTGTGTCTTTTCACCAGCGAGTGAGAGAAAATTCCATTACATGCCGCAGGTACATGGGTTTATTAGGCTGCGGATGACAAAAATCACATTCCGCCATGACAATGGATAAAACTAAACAGATCAGACAGAATGGATAAATGCAGAGAAAGGAAAATAATTTCAAAACAAACAACCTCAATCTTAGATTCAACTAAACATTAAGGTTTCACAGCAATGGAAGATCCATTTTGGATTCTCCAAACAATTTTTCAATGAAAAGTTCTTATAGAACCATTTTATTAGAACATTTAATAATCTAAAAAAACATTTTACACTATAAAATTTAAAAGGTTCTTAATGGAACTATAGATGCCAATATGTACGATTGTGGCAGTGTGAACTACTGTATATCTATGCCTTATATCAACAGAACAAAAATCTATGCGAGACAACCATCACATGCACTCCTGACCCTTTGAAGTAGACAAAGGTGACGTATTGTTTAAAGAGTGCATGATCAATGTTCTGCTGGGGCTGCTTATGTAATACACAGTTACTCATGGTGGGGCAAGAGGCGCATCTGTCTGTCAAAGCAGCGGTGACTCAGTTAAAACCCAGACTCATTTGTTCCCTCCTGTCATTGATTCCACCATCAATGCTCTTCCAGTGCAGGCAGTGCCTTATCTATTATATGGAGAAACCACAGGTCAGTTCTGACCTGCAGCAGGTCAGTTCTTTCCTAGGTTTATGACTGTTTTTGACCATGCATGAACGTGGTCACATGATTTCCTAAGAACTTGCTGGTCAGCAGTCAAGACTAGCTTTTTAATATCTCACCAAATACATCAGCAATGTAGTCCTACACTCTTAAAGGGACAGTACACACAAAAATCTAAATTCTGTCATTGAATACTCACCCTCATGCAGGGCTCTACAGTGCAACCACATCAGTCTCATTTATTTAGGAGCACCATGTGCGACTGACCCGATTGGCATATTTGTGTTTGCGCTGAGGGGAGCTTCAAAGGTTTCTACATGTTTTTGCAACATTGAGTAATACATCACAGACATGTCTCACGAATTGTTTCAGAGGGTGTAAATAAGAGATTCATTGTGCAGTGTAGAGAGCTTCATTGATTATAATGGAACTTTGTGAGATCGCAATGAACTAAGATGAGACAGCTTTTGAAATTTTTTTAAGGGAGTTTGTTAATGAGATATTGATTGAGTACATTTAAATAAACAAGTTAATATTAAGTGACTTACATTTTCTGACTATAACACTGTTGCCTGATTTTGCTCTACGTCATCAAAAATAGTCGAAAACAAGTCACAACTGAGCCGCTGTGCATCTCCATTCAAACACAGCAGTGTTTCGTTTATGAGTGAACGTGCGTTTTTAAACAAATCTAGTGAGTTAATGATTCAATTTCCCATTCATAAAGACAGTCACTTGCTTTATTCCTGAATG
Source organism: Labeo catla (assembly GCA_012976165.1). Taxonomy (NCBI): domain Eukaryota; kingdom Metazoa; phylum Chordata; class Actinopteri; order Cypriniformes; family Cyprinidae; genus Labeo; species Labeo catla. The sequence continues at coordinate 1,920,997 of VONZ01000025.1, forward strand.
AATCAGTCGTTCGAACGAATCAAATGAATGATTCAGTAATTAAATCAGTAACTTTCCACCACCTACTGGCAGTTTTAGTTTCATTTTTAAAGTATCTTTTCAGTTTTTTAAATCATTTAATATTTCTATATTCAACATTTTATATTTAAAACATTAATCTCAACAGGAATTTATGAATTTTGCACTCATGTCACCTCTGAGCCTCATTAAACATGAAAATACACCTACAAGCCACTTTTATGTTCTTCTGTGCCACCTCTGTAGTACAAATAAATTTTTTAGAAATTAAAAATAAGGTTAGAAAAATGTTTGGAAAAAACAAAATTCCCCTGTAAATCACTTTAAGGAGTCAAATATCACCTTGTAACGGGAAGGCTAATTTTTGATCAGATGTCCTGTTGTTCCAAACATGTTAGACCTTTCACAATTCATTGTCTCCAATTTCAACAAGATCAATTTCAGCGATTTCTTTTATTATTTTCTTCATTTTTGTGAGACGTTTTGCTTGGAAAGTGTTCAATTTGTTTGCAATCGAATGCAGTGACATTCTTAGGGTCACTGTATTGAGGATAGAGAGATTTTTTCTCTTCTGTAAGTGAGAAGGATGCATTAATGTCCATTCCCCTACGAGCATGTGAAACAGGACACTGGCCCCGTGAGTACTCTGCTTTTCTGGGTCAGGAAGACGGGAGCCAAGGCGAGAGTAGTCATTTGTATATGTGTGTCTGCGGACACACTTGTGCGACTCCACACAGTGAATTTTGAGCCCTTTGAGACCCTAGTATGAATCTCCAGCTCGGACCACACACACCTCGGTGACCTCCAACCAATGTTTGCTGAGCAAGCAAAAACCTTCACTGTGGTAATGAGAATCCACTTCCAAAACCTCATCCCCTCATCCACACCAAAAAAAGAAAGAGGGAAGAAAAACATGATTTTTCCTCCATCCCCCCGAGAGTGTCACCTCTCGCGACCTTCGGTGTGAAAACACCCCTCTTAAGCAGCTGATATAAATGTATGAGCAGAGAAATAAAAACAGACTTGAAACAAGGTGGATAAAAAATTTAACAGACCTCTTCTCTCACCCCATCCGAAATTAATGTGCAGAAACAGGCTACACTTTTTTTGTTCTGCCTCCCTGCACTTCAGTGTCTAATTCTGACCTTCAAACGCACTCTCCTTTCAAGTGCCCTTCTGACAATATGGCAGCGAATCAGACAGCTGATGCTTTCAAAACAGCAATGCATTGATATAAAGTACCACTCTTCCGTATGTTTTTAATGAAATTCAGAGGAGAAAAATAGACTAAGCACTGTCACTATGCACATTAAGAACGGATGAATCCCTCCAATCTTGTAAGATTTCAAAGAAAATGTTTGATTAGGTTTTTCATTTTCTCAATTGCAGCACAAATATCTATCTGCATAAATTTACAACTGTAAGTGCATAACTGGAAACACGACTGCAGCTCTTACAAAGTGAAGGATGAGATGTTACAGATGCGGTCGATGCAGCTTAACTTGCATTAAACCCAGAAAAACTCCATTAAAAGACATTAAAGGATGAGTTCACTCCTGAATTAAGATTTCCTGATAATTTGCTCACCCCCATGCCATCCAAGATATTCATGTCTTTCTTTTTTTCAGTCGAAAAAAATTAAGGTTTTTGAGGAAAACATTCCAAGATTTTTCTCCATATAGTGGGCTTCAGTGGGAGCCAATGGGTTGAAAGTCCAAATTGCAGTTTTAGTGCAGCTTCAAAGGGCTCTACACGATCCCATTCGGGAAATAAGAGTCTAAAAACCATTTACATTTACATACCTTTTAACCACAAATGCTTGTCTTGCACTAGCTCTGCATTGCACGTCTGCAACTTCATGCATTACGTAATCATGAAAAAAAAACCGTCTGACATCATTGTTTTACCTTCTTTTGTAAACAGTGTTTGACTTTCTTTGCACGTTCACTTTGTAAACACTGGGTTGGTACTTTCACCTACGTCACGTGACCTTTCCAATGAGATTACGTAATGCGTGAAGTCAAGCTAGTGCAATACGAGCATTTGTGGTTAAAAATGATAAAAAAATGTAACGGTACACATATTTATACCGAAAATTTTCGGTAAGGGTCTTTCGGTTTGTTAGGCATGTGTACCAAACAAATACTGCACTGTTTTAACCACTGCACGAGAAAAAAAAATTAATCTTTCAAATTATGTCCCAAGTTAATTTAAAAACTGCATTATGTGCAATTTATATGTTTGCATATAATGTTTTGAGTGTTATTATATTTAAAAATAAATAGTAATTAAACTTACGTTTAAGCTTAAATTAAGTTTGAGCTTTGTTGTTAATTGTAACCTTACAGTGATTTCAAAGAGCTCACTGTATTTCAGTAAATTCTAATTGAATTTATTTAAAGAAAGAGCAATTTGTTTAGTAAACCACTGTTTAATAAAAAACAAACAAACAAACAAAAAGTAATTTTGTTTTTTCCCCTGCTGTACCGAACCGTGATGTCAAAATCGAAGTACGTACCAAACCATCATGTTTGTGTACCGTTACACCCCTAATATAAATGTTTGTTTTTTTGGAAAATGGCAGATTGTTTCGCTAGATAAAACCCTTATTCCTTGGCTGGGATCGTGTAGAGCCCTTTGAAGCTGCACTGAAACTGCAGTTTAGACCTTCAACCCGCTTATCCCCAATTAAGCCCATTATATGGAGAAAAATCTTTGAGTTTTCCATACAAACCAATTTTTTTTTTCAACTGAAGAAAAAGACATGAACATCTTGGAAGACATGGGAGAATTTTAATTCTAGAGTGAACTAATCCTTTGAGGTATCTTGATTAAAATTTACAATTTAAATTGAAATTCCTCTTTTTTGTTTCAACAAAAAGAGTGAAATGAAGAGGACCAGATATCTCCACATGAGCTCAGGAATAGCGGCTTATGTAACCCACACAATTCTAAATATACTGATGCAGGACTGGCCGTGGAGGAGTGGAGTGAACTACATGATAAGATCCAGAACAACAAATGCATGAAGAGAGGTCAGGGGGCTCTTGCATCGCTTGGTTTTATAATGAGATGCTAATAGGGCAAGAATGTGTTGTAGGAAGACAGCAGAGAAAGAATTTGTTAGAGATGCACGGGATGGAGAACTGAGCCGTTCACACTTAATTGAAGTGAATGAGATAAAAAGGATTTCTGGTGCTTGAAAAAGAAAGATTTCTATGCAAAAAATACTGAAACAAAACATGTCTAACTAAGAAAATTAAACACGTTATACTCTCATTGTTTCAGTATCACTGGCAGCTATGGTGCCCAAAAATGTGGTCTACCTAGTGCACTAGGTTTTCATAGACAGCGACTATACCCATAAACTTCCATTACTCAATATCTACATTTAAAGAGATCACACAGTGGTCAATGCCATTTCGCTGTCTGCGGCCAATAACCTTGAGACATCAAGTGAACGATAGGGGTGACTGACCATCACACAATCAACTGAAGCTAAAAAAAATAAAAAAAAATACAGCCTGCAGGCACTGCAAGGCTTATTTTAGCAAGCAGCCAGCAATGGAAACCATTAAAGATGCAGGAGCAAACAAAACCTGACTGGACCAGGTCAGCTATGGGGTGTTCATCCCCACAATTTCAACCATACTCCCTGAACGGCCATGCTTTCAAAGACACCTGATGGCCCATGAGAGATGCATAAAGCAATCAATTTTTGACCTTGTAGTCAGTATTTCAACAGTCTTGTCATCTCCAGCTGGAGCTCTGCATTGATTTGCTCTACAAACCGTGCTGAAAAATTAAACTGTCAATCAAAAGGGCAAAAAGTAAAAATGAAGAGACGCAATGACAGCTGCATTCATGATATGCAACATATCTCGTAGATTATTTGCGGAGGCATTTTAAAATGATCGTTTATTGAAACGCAGACATAGTCTGCATCTTTCAGCTCCTGAGATGGCTCCATGTGGCAGTTGAATTTCTGAAATGTGACTGGACAGTTCAGTGTGATGCCTGTGTGTCTGTAGACGGGAGAAAAGGCCAGTGCGGCCCATCTGCTGTGTGTGAGTGCGTCGTGTGACAGAGAAACATGCTGAGGGAAAGATGGAGAGAGAGAGAGAAAGAAAGAATACTGGCACAGGTTTAATCCAGTTGAAGTTTTAGGTCAGACATGGCTTTCAGTACAACTACATAAACGTGCATGTTTTAAAATGTGTTGGACGACAATTCATAACACAATGCAAATTGGGCATTTTCAGCGACGCCTGTACTTGTAAACAGTTCCTGGATTTGGTGTTGGAGAATTTTGAAATTGCAGCCTGCCAAGTGACAAACAACTCATGAATTAAAGCAGTTAGTCTACCCCTAAACTAAAATGAACCTATTGTTAAGTTTCCAAGTAGCTGACAGCATTGAAGCATTTTCAAAATACTGTCAAGTGCTGCATCTATTTGTGCTTTGTTTCTCCCCGGCGTCATTGTATTTTTACCTGAATTTCCATGCCCTGTTCCAGTAACCGTTTGGCTTGGTTCTCCACCTCCAGACGAGCTCGACTGATGAACAGCAGGTCATTTTCTATGACGTCAATGCCTGACAGATCAACACCTTGGGACAGGTAATCTGCAAGAGATGGAACAAAACATATTTAGTTGGTTTTTAAGCTTTTTACAGCTTTGCTGTTCTTAAAGTGGTGCTATTAGGCTTTTTCACTTTTTGAACTTTAGTCAGTGTGTGTGGTGTGTATCTTTGGGCATAAAAAAAGATCTACAAAGTTACAAACCTCTTACTAAAGTCCACTCCAAAAGGAGATGGTTTTTTAAAAAATTCCTTTTCAAGAACTACAATGAACGGCTCCTTTGGACTACAACATAATGATGTCACAACATGGCCCATTAGAATATCATTAAAATAAATCCCGCTCACGGAAATTCAAATTGTTGAAGGGAGGGTAGGGACGCGGTGGGGGATTAGCCTAAATTTAGCGATGCAGCGCGGAGAACCACTTCAACAAGCCGCAGCGCGGCGGGTTTAAACACAAGCATTGACTAGAGTGGCCGCTTTAGAGCAGTAACATGTGCAGTACAGGGGGTCGAAACACATACAGAAGCCACGATCTACTCCGGTTGCGCGACGGAGCCGCAACGCCCTGCATACGTGTGCACTGTGTGGTAAGAGATTTATTCCTCATACAGTGTAGATAACGTTAGCTTCATTTATAATGCAAGTGTTTTTTAAAATGCATAAACTTGCACTAGAATAGGCTAGGCTGATCAGTGATGATGTTCTTTGATAATGTTAGGCTGCTTTTAGCCTTATGCTGGAGCTGGTTTCGGGCAATGAAACGAAGTATGTAAATAATTAAATACATGAGCACGATAATATCATGTATTGACGATCTCACAGGCTGATGATAGGACCCAACACTACTGTAGTGTATAATTTACTCACCCTCAATGCATCCTAGGTGTACATGACTTCTTTCTTTCAGACGAATCGGAGTTTATCCTGGCACTCCCAAGCTTTATTAACCCCCCTTTTTTTAACAAACAGTCATATGTTTATGTGCTAGATAACGTGTCATATGGAGGATGAGTGTGTTTGCACACCCCTAGGAGCCCGTTTGAGCCGTTAGCATGCAAAGTGTCTCCTTCGCAATTGTTTGCACTAAGCAGGGGGTCTGGAAGCAACTCGACCCATCGTCGCAGCAGGCTGTGGAAATTATGCTTGATTTAGGTGTTTCAGAAAGCATTCGAACAATGCTCTTGTTGGCAGCTTCCTACTTAGGGCTGATTAAACTCATCGAAAAGAGCAAAGCATTTATTTAGACGGCAGCATGCCCTGGAATAAATACACTGGCAAGTAGGGCAGCAGCTCCTAGGATGGTGCGGGATGCAGGTGGAGGAGACTGAACGCCCCAGTTACACCTGAAAATATTCCAACTGGGAGACCAGCTGTTATTCACAAAGGTGTGCTCATTCAAGTAGTCATGGATTTAACACCACCTGTCTTCTCAGTCAACACCTGGCATAAACTGAAGTTGCTATCATCGAGCAGAAAAATGTTAATAGTATCTCCAATAAATACATATTTTTCATGCATGAGACTTTAAAGAGAAGAGTGTGTAGTTGTACACATCTCTAATAAATATGTTTCTATGCAAGATGCACAAGAAAATCCACACTGTGAACTTTAAAGAGTGGAAGGATCTTGCAAGTAAATGAGAGGGAAAGAAACAGCATCTCTAAACACAGGGTGCCATACTGAACAGGCCTCTGAACAGACAGCCCGTGAGTCAGAGATGCTGACTGATACGGATACAGTGGCACCAAGCAGAACAATGTCACTACATAGATCCACTCATTAGCGCCTTCTGAGGGCACACACACCAGCTGACGACTCTGTGACTCGACTCGCCGACTGCTAACAAAGATATCATAAAGAACCCAATTCTGTCTCATTAGAAGAGGTCAGATATCTTGCTGGGGAAATGACTCCATGCTGTAGCACCCAGATGCTAAGAAGCGACCTTGAGGTTGGGGTTCAAAATCTATAGAGATAGAGAGCTGTAGGAAACAGGTGGCTTCTACACAGGAAAGCAAGAGACTTTGGCTCTTGTTCGTACAGGTAGGCCCAAAGCCAGAGTAAAATCAATGATCCCTCCAAAAAAAACCACAAAGAAGAAAACCACAAAACTGAAGGGGGCTCTCAATTAGCATTCTATCATTTGCACTTTGATGGCAAGAGCTGATACTGCTGCAGGACAAATGGTCACATGGATTTAACGTGACGTGATGATTCTGTAACTCAGCCTAGATTTGTAATGCCATGCAACTAGGGCTGCACAATTAAATTAATCAAAATTGCAATGGGGCTTTTTGCAATAATTAAACTACAAAAGGTTGAGATTTAATTAAGTAGAGCATGCACATGATGCATTCTTCATGTAAAGGACAGCACTCTGCTCTGTCCGTAATCTACTAGTCATACTTGCATTCTCCTCACATGTTTTTACACAATATTGGGTTCAAAATGCAAAATTAAAATATTGTTGTCGGCACCGATAGCCTTGTGGGCAGTGTGCAGACACATGGTGCAGTTGCGCTTCGGGTGTCCCAAGTTCAAGTCCCGCCTCGTGGAGCTTTCCCAACCCTGTCCCCCTTTCTCTGTCCCACTCATTTCCTGTCATATATTGTAGCATATTTTGTAGCGCACCTCCCATCCAATAAATTGCAATAAGCGTTGTGCTTTGTTACTTTTGATATGAAACAAAGTCCTAAATTTCTAATTTTATAACAGTACTCAAACAATAAATGCCGTTTTGGTGCTCTAGAGAGGATAATTTGCTAAATATATGCACCGTATAACATATTGTGAACTTGAATTGAATTGCATTGTAAAATCTGTCTCAAAACCTTTTTTATTTCTGAGATAACAGAAACCGGACACCACTTGCTAAATTAAAGTGGTATGCTACCCCAAAATGACAATTCATGCCTTTTTAGCTGTATATACCTTTCTTTCTTCAGATATTTAGAAAATAATCCATTTTCTTTAAACTTAAACCGTAAACCATCACTTTCAGCAAACTGCCATAAGCACGTTCATGAGACCGTCATGAAGCGGTACATCAGCACGTTCTGAAGTGTGATGTAAGTGCGACTTCTAACATGAGCTTCCGAAGCTTCTGTATTTTTCCACTTATACAAATCTGTTGTTTCGCTTGAGAAGAAATTTTCTCAAATCACTGCTTGTGTTCACCTGAAGAAAGAAAGTCATTTGGGATGGCAAGAGGGTAAGTAAAAAATGTATTTTTGAGTGAAATATACCTTTAAACACGCAAAGGCATACAGCAGATACCCTGCAGTGTGCAATAAGAAATAAACTAGTATCTGTTTTGAATGCAGTGACAGCTCCTCTCTCCAAAACCAAATCATGCTGGGGTCATTGAGTTCAGAGGGGATGCCAAGGGAGGGGCACAGGTGCTTGTTCAATCACTGTTCATGACTCTGTGGTTTCAGTGTTGCAGAAAAAAGACACTCATATGACTATGTGTTGGCTCTTGGCAGATCCTTCCTTTTTGTAGAAGCACTAAAGGACTGTAGGCTCAGCATCAATCACAGTTATTACCTGCATTTATCTGGAATGGAGCACAACAGCCACTCCACAGAGAGAAGGTGCGGTGTGCAATATAGTGTAAAACGATTCTAACTGTGACCTTGGAAATGCAATTTTTTCCCTATTATGGTGTAAAAAAAAAAGGGGCCGATAAGAAACATTAGCGCAAATTCAATATGGGGTCTGTCTGAGGAGGCGATTCCTGCAAAGCGGGGCACTCAATTTGTTTGAGATTAAAACGAAAGAGAAAAAAGGTAATTGCTGTTGGTGTAGATAGAATCATCTCTGAAAATTATGAGGAAGAGCAAGAAAATGTCAAATGAAAGCGCAATACTAGGTTCAAAAACATTTAAACTCAAAAGCTCAACACCAAGCATAGCAATGAGTCACAAGACGTGCTCAAAACCAAACAAACTGTGCTTTGTTTTTAAGTGTAAAATAAATAAATAAAGCAGAAAACATTTGCAGTGCCAAAACATCTGGATGATTTAACTAAAAGAGCTTCAAATGTTAACTGACGGTTTCTGTTTCAAAGAAAATTATAGCACTTAGGACCTCATCGCGTATCATACCCCAACAGCAGTGGAGGAAAACTGTTTTCAATAATTTGTGACAGACAACAGACTACATATATTTCTGAAATCATGCTAATATCACATGAGAGCGTCATGGCAAACCACTTAGCCTGAAAGTCTGTCAATTGACTTCTTATTCTCCCACCAGACCCAATGTCTCCTTTCACCCGGATGCTTCATTGCTACGATACGTGACGGGAGAGGGAAACACAAACAATTCAGCTGGTCAGAAGTGACAAGACAGTGAATATCGCTCCAGCAACTTCTTGACAGGATCGCTACTTGCACACTGAAATCACATTCAAAGGTCAGGCATTGTTCTCACACATCAATTTGACCAACTGGAAGAATAAGCTGGCTCTTTCAGACTGGTGTTCAAGCTACCATCTCTATACCTCAATAACACACCCAGTTCACTTGTCACCGAATTAAGGCAGCAGACCACTGCTGCTACTGCTAAATGGTGTACTCAAATTGATGAGGTACTATACATGTGGCTCAGAAAAAGGCATGTCATTTTTTGGGGCTTTGTCTGAAGATTGAAGAAGCGCTTGTGGAAGGTCAAAGTATTCGTAGGAACGTGAAGTTTCAGCTTCAATTTCCATCTGAATTACTGAATTATCGAGACTCCAGCAGCAACAAATAAAAGTGTTTTTGTCCTTAAATCAGAGCAGATTACGCATCAGGGAGGTGATGGAGCTTTCTGAAGGTCATCCCTCTCAAAGGGATGGCGTTTTCCCATGCCTCCCCTCCCCCAATACAACAAAACACATAACAACATGGCTCTAAAGACTGTGGCAGGAAGTGGATGAACTCGGAATGCTTTGTTGGGATTGGACAGAATCCCTATGGGATGGCGAAGCAAAGCTGAACCAACATACGCAGAAAGCAGAAGTTCACAGTCAGGGTGTCCCCGCTAATCTGCCACCGTGAAAACACAATGTGGGGGATCCAGACTCGCATTAACACTAACCTTGCGTCACAGAATGACGTGTTGGCCCCGCGGAGGCTAAGGGGACTTGACACTGTTTATACAACCAAAGCCTCTGAAACCTGCTAAATACAGGACAATCCCATTTCCCACAGACCAGACCCTTCCACTGCATTGGAAGCTGTCTGCAGAAAGATGATTGTCTAGCCATCACTAGTATTGTTCATAATAACTCAGACAATGAGCACGGAAAAACGCAACCTAACACCTCAGAATATGAGACTGCACTATATTTAGTATCACCATCTGTATCAATTCCATTGGTTGAAAGAGTGCTTGAAAATCTGTTTAAGGCTGTAAAAGCATCCTTGCATCTGTTTGCATCATATTTCAGGCCACTGAATGCCAAACACAAATAAGTTTAACAAGATAAACTGCTCCAAAGTCAGTTCAGTCATGGGCCCAAATGTTCTCCATCTGAAGTGAAGCTAGTTCCACTTAGACCCGGCTCAACAGATGTGCAGCTCTTACACCGAGCCTTCATGGAACAGCTGTAGGACTTTGGGGACTGTAGACTGCCAAAGGCGAGTCTGACCACTTGGTCTGTCATCTGCATTTGGTCTGTCCCAAGTCCACATGCAAGAGAGCCCTTGGAGACACTGGGAACGTGACCAAGAACAGCTCCCGAGTCTCTGAGGGAGTAGTGAGCCAACAAAATATAACACTATAGGCCAACCAGAATTTCCTGTTTGGCTTTGGTTTTAGGTGGCCGTTTCTTTAAGCTTCTGTTCAAATGTGCTTGTTAAAGCTAACAGCATGTACCAATAAAAAAAAGGAACAGTAAATGTGATAGTAGATAAGAGAGGACTGCCTTAGGATAGCAAATCACATTCGGATAAAGCTCTCCAACCTGTCCTACCTGACATATGTCTCTGGATTAGAATAGTGCCAGATAGGATAGGGTTTAAAGGAGAGTCAGAAAATGAAGTATGACCCACCACTCACACTGGCTCCAAAATCTGATGGGATGCCCTACATTCAAAGCTGCTGTCAAATAGCTGATAGCAACACCTCACTGAATGAAAAAAAATTATATGCAAAAAGAAGATTAAAATATAATAAAACAACAACGAGGAGCCCAAACATATGGAAGGGATTCAGCCAGATTCAGCACGCTGCAAGGCAGCATCCCATAGGGTCGTGCCAGAGACCCAGTGGGCACGCTTGCTTCCAGGAGGTTGCTCCAGGGAGCAGAGGCGTAGATTTTCCACAACTCTCCATCCCTCACGCCTCTCCCAGCGAGCTGGCACCTGGCGTCGTACCTTCCGCTCCTGGAACCTGCGGTTGCTAAGCACAAGTTAATTCACCCAGGGCTTCTGGAGTTCTGCTTCCACTCAATGAGCATCAGTCACAGCAGCATTATCAAGCTAGAATCACACAAACACACTCAATAGTGCAGTTTATACAACGGGAGAGAGATAACGACATAAAGAGAGTGGCCATTATTGACAGACACTAGAAATGTCGAATAAGACATCAGCTTTTGTAATCGAAGGAAACTGAGCTTTGGGCCACTAGCTCGAGGAATTGTCTAAAAAAATATATATATATATATATATATATATATATATATATATATATATATATAAATAAATAAATATGAACACGTTCTCTCTCTCGCTCAGGCATCTAGCGAGGAATGTCTTGGGACAGGGTCTGAATAAAAAGTTTAAGTATTAATGCTCACCTTGAAATATTTACAAGTATGTTCAGCTTAATAATTTGAAGTCGTTCTGTTATATTTTTGTCATCTAGAAAAACAGAGGTTTGAATTTGGTGAAAAAAGTGATGTTCCATAATTAGCCCATTCCTCCTCTCCGCATTAGTGTGCCCCAACACGCCCACACGAGTACGACAAAAAGGCAGAACCTAAATCACGCTTCATGCGAGGTTTGTCATGTTTGGATTGTGAAGATTGAGCCCTTGCCTTGCAAGTAAACTCACCCACATCCTTGCTCAAGGCTCCTACAAAGATTTTTGTCTACTTGTTCCTAAACTGTCAGTGCATGGACAATATCAGAACTGAAATTAAAAGTTAGGAAGAAGGCAGACTATTTTGTGACCTAATGTCAACAAATTCACCTGTTGGCAACTATTTGAGCAACAGGAGAAGAAAGGGTTACAACTATTACACGAGACCAATCGGGAACCAGAGAAGTGTTATAAACCACAGCAGAGAAAGGGAGGAAGGGGGGAGGGAAAGCGAGAGTGATGAGGAAGGTGGGAGGGTAGAGAGAGAGAGAGCGAGAAGAGGAGGAGGAGAGAGATGAGTAGGTAGGGCATTTTGAAAGCATTGAGCGTAGGGATGGTGAGTGAGAGAGAAAGACTCAGAGGGAAGGAACAGGGGAGAAGGAGAGGAGCAGATCACTAAGCGAGATGCATGGCACTACATCCTACAACATCTGACTTTCCTGCCCCCCCTTGACAGGCAAGGGAGCACTCACAGAAAGGCAGATAGAGGAAGACAGCCAGACTCATCCCTTCAGCTAAGCATGTCCTTTATTACTCGTCCTGACATGGCTCTCCTCAAACTTGGAAATATATGGGCTACCAGGTCACTCACTCTTACGGCAGCAACGAGAGGTAAAAAGCTTCAAGTTTCTGTACTCTCACAACTGGAGCATCTGCTCAAGGGAATGCATGTTATTCCACACAAGCCATAACTTTAGAGATCTGACAACTTTTACTGTTTAAAATACATAGGATACTGTGCACGGTTGCGACCAATATATTCAATGCAGTTATATACGATGCTGCAGACAGAAATCTGAATTGATTCAAGTTGATCAAATTGATTGAAGAAAAACTCTGCACTGTCTTGTTTTGATGCTTGTTTTGATGAAAAATAGATGCATGCTGTATTTTGATGTGGATGCTCCACAGTAACTGACACATTTAACTCAATTAATGTATGTGGAAAGAGCAAAACTGAGTAATCGAAACCCATTTAACCCATTATCCTCTTAAGGGGAAGATGATGTGAGCGCTCTTGTCGCTATTACTGCTTCTGGCTAGTGCTAAAAGCTGCATTCTAGCTCAGAAAAACAGAGAAAGAGTGAGAGAGATGTATGAGTATTCTGCTTCACATATATGGAGTACTGCCCATGTAAGTATGGTGTGGGAGTACTGCAAACCTGCTCTGCAAACAACCACTCACAGTCACTGTGGGAGTCCATTATTTCTAAGGAACATGAGTTTAATGAGTTGGGCTTAAGGCTTCACAATTAACAAATTACACCAGAGACACTGTCAAAGTCAAAAAGTTGACTTTGACTGGGGTTAATTTTTATAAGGGCAGTGCACAATTTCTGCAAGGTCTCGGAACAACCAGAAACCACTGATTGTGAGACTGTGTGTAAAATGGCTTAATGATGCAACCATCCTTTAGAGATTTTCAAGGTCATTTATGACTTGGGTAGAAAGACCAAAAATAATTCTAACTCTCACTTTTTTGCACCTACCAGCAGCCAGAGCGTGAAACTACTGAGGATGGAGCTCCCGTTCCGGTGTCCCACATGAACACTGTGAAAAAGAGAGGGTAAATATATGCCACACAGTGCACCGGCCTGACTACCTCCTTCCCTCTGGAAACCTGTGACCTTGTTGTGATTACTGTGTACTGCTGTCTACCTGCCCGGTCTCCTGGAGCTATATTGTGGCACGGCAGGTGGGAGTGTGATTTACTCAGGTGGAATACAAGGGGCCGTGGACTCGGTGCAACTTTCGTTATATAGTGAAGAGGGAATGCTAGTCACACTGAGGGAGATGCATCTCTTCATGTGGTTTGCAAAGTCTTGGAATAAACAATGAAAAGAGAGGACTTTTGCAAGGATGGGGCATGGTGTTGTCCCTGATCGTTTCTGTAAGTTCTGTTTGGCCAACACAAAGGACAAAAGGCTCAAGACAAGCCTGAATACAACACAGCTTTCATGTCAGGACCACGTGGATATTACAATGCACAAACCCTTCCCACGCTCTGAAAAGGAAGAGCAGAGTGTTTCCATCTCCCACATCCTCCCACAGAAATCTGAGGATGCAAGGGAACGAGGTATGAGCTGTTTAGACGGTGTTTAATCAACCCTACGGAGAGGTGTTTGAGGAAACCGGGGTGTCCTCACTTGTTCAGTCTGTGCAATGCTGGGGCTGAGGACAGCCTTCGCTGATGCGTTTGTTAAATATTAGCTCAATCAAAAAACTAAAAAAAAGCACACAACGGAGCAGGTACATAACAGAATGGCATTGAAGGAGCAAAGGACACTGCTGAGATAAAGAGGCGTTGGAGTATGGTTGGCGTCTATGACAACCTGCCAACACATCAACGCTTTGGTTGCATTTGCTACACAAGCTCCTAACGAGGACAGTGAACACAAGGGAGGGGTGAGTTTCGTTAGCCTATGCACATCTTTTCATCCTTTTTACATTCTTAACTGTGGTTCCTTCTATTCACATTTTTGCCATGCCATGGAAATGCTTCTTAGAAATTCATGTAGCATTTAAACAATTTAAGCCATCTTCTATTTTTTTTGCACGTGTAGGAGAATGCATACCCCTCCTGTGCTGGGATTCCAGGCCATCATGAGCAACGTCACTGTCCTCGATAACGTTGAACCTCTTGACTTCGAAATGGACCTGGACACTCCTTACCCTGTCAGCTTCCAGGTGTCTCTAACAGGTTTCCTCATGTTGGAGATCGTGCTGGGTCTCAGTAGTAACCTGACTGTGCTGGCTCTCTATTGTATGAAGTCAAACCTGGTGAGCTCTGTCAGCAATATCGTAACCATGAACCTTCACGTGCTGGACGTGCTGGTGTGCGTGGGCTGCATCCCACTTACGATTGTGGTGGTGCTATTGCCACTGGAGGGCAACAGCGCACTCATTTGCTGTTTCCATGAGGCTTGCGTGTCCTTTGCTAGTGTGGCTACGGCTGCCAATGTCCTGGCCATCACACTAGACCGCTACGACATCTCAGTTCGGCCTGCAAATCGAGTTCTGACAATGGGACGAGCGGTGGCCTTATTAGGGTCCATTTGGGCTTTATCGTTCCTTAGCTTTCTGGTACCTTTCATAGAAGAGGGTTTCTTTAGCCAGGCAGGTAACGAAAGGAACCAGACAGAGGGGGAGGAGCCTTCAAACCAATACTACACTGAATTGGGCCTCTACTACCACCTGTTGGCGCAGATCCCAATTTTCTTCTTCACTGCCGTGGTCATGCTGGTTACTTACTACAAGATTCTGCAGGCGCTCAACATCCGCATTGGCACACGTTTTCATTCGGCACCCAAGAAGAAACCGAGAAAGAAAAAGACCATCTCCATGACTTCCACTCAGCCCGAGTCCACCGATGCCTCACAGAGCAGCGCGGGCAGGAATCCACCACTGGCCATGCGTACCTCTGTGTCCGTGATCATAGCCCTCCGCAGGGCAGTGAAACGGCACCGGGAACGCCGCGAACGACAAAAGAGGGTTTTCCGTATGTCGCTTCTTATCATCTCCACCTTCCTGCTTTGCTGGACACCCATCACCGTGCTCAACACGGTTATCCTGAGTGCAGGGCCGAGCAACTTCACTGTGCGTCTCAGACTGGGCTTCTTGGTCATGGCTTATGGAACCACTATTTTTCACCCGCTGCTCTATGCCTTCACTCGGCAGAAATTTCAGAAGGTTCTAAAGAGTAAAATGAAGAAGCGTGTGGTGTCAGTTGTAGAGGCTGACCCTATGCCCAATAATGTGGTCATCCACAACTCGTGGATTGACCCAAAGAGGAACAAAAAGGTGACTTTTGAGGAGACAGAGGTCAGGCAAAAATGCCTTTCGTCAGAGGATGTGGAATGAGCTACTGGGCCAATTTAAGGCTAATATCCTCATCAGGTACAGAATCGTTAAAAAGGGAAACCACTAATCCAAAGCAGTAATGAATTTAAGTGTATTACTTGTACAGTACCTCAAGAGGAATAATTTATTATTATTTATTGTAACGGTGACTGTTGTAGATGTCATAGACGGTAAAGTGTAAATACTGCATGTGCTTTCTTGAAGTGGTCCTAGAGATTGTACATATCCAAGTATAAACCACAAATGTAAAAAAGTAGAAACTGATGCTCCCGGGTTTGTTCATTTGAATTAAATACCCCTAAAAACAGCTGAGGATTTTTTTTTTGGTATCAACACAACTGTGATAGTACTGGGCCATACTTCAAGAGTAGGGTTTTTTTTTCACTCTGTAGAGAAAGTGGCTATGCGTCTTTGTTTTGGCTTCAGCCAGTTAAATTTTTACTGGTGCAAAATATAAGATAAACACTGTTAAGAATTCACACTATGATTTTCATTAAGTGGATATTACTTGCCCTCTACCCCGAAATAAAAGGAACAAGATGGCTGTATTACTCAGGTCAACAAGTCACAGGGTGCACTTACAAAGCAAGGTCTGCTTCCTTTCAGAATCACTTGCACGGCCAGTTGGCATAAAAACCGTATCTGTTTATAGGGATGAGGGAGGTGGTACACCGCATATCGTCCAATAAAGCTGCTGGAGTATGAAGTGGATGGGGAGTGTCAATGAAAAGGTGCTGATACTTGACCTTGTGAGACCCATTGAGCTGATGGTGTTTGATTATGGGTTAGACTGAATTAGAGGGTGATAACTGTATCTTTTGGCAAGCTACAAAAAATAATCACCCCTTGCATTGCAGCAATGAAAGGTCACACACTGTTCAGTATGAGAGGGAAAGTCACGCCACTAAACAACGATAAATACAAAATACAGAGGTTAATACCTGACTGGGCTGACATATTCAGTTTCAGAATTAGATGCAGATAGTGTTGGATGATAGCTTGCATTAATAAAATGCATTCACAATCAAATCATTTGCAGTGCTGAGACTATCTACGGTTTGTATAAAGCTGTAAATATCTCAAGGGTGTTAACAAGGCTGTATATGACCACCGTAGAGCCCCTAAATGCTGATTTATCAAATTAAACAGCACTGAAAAAAAATGTTCACACACTAAATCTTTCAGTTCTTGCTGTTGCAAAATGCAAAACAGTTATATGCACAGGTGCCGGCAGTTACCCAAAGCGGATCTCGGTCGGGTAGGCTTTAAACTTGATTGAAAACCCATCTGACAGTTCATTACTGATTCCTGCATTATACTAATGTTCAGCTTATATCATCAAGTGACTGTTCTACAATCATACGTTCTTGAGTTTATCTATAGATAAAGGGTCAGAGCCAGGGTAGCTGATGTATATTTAGAGCTTACGCACTGTGCCGAACTAGAGAAAGTGGAAGCTGAAGTGCATGATTGATGCATGTCTTTTATGGAGTACAGTTCTCTCAAAACAGTGAGGGACTGTAATAAAACCTACGCAGTGTGACAAATCTGTCCATGTGTCAACGCTGTACCCGAGTCCCAGCTATCCTGAGGCTCTGTGCTTTCAAATCAAGAGCAAAATGGTAACTTTTAGCTTAGATGTACACCCAGACAACTCTTAAGAACTCACATGGCAGATTCTAAGAGCCCTTTAAGCCAATTGTGTATCCTTATATGCGACAGATCATACAGAGGCCTGTGCCCTGTGATGAGTTGACCGAAGATTTGGGGTTGGCCATGAATGGAGGCTTTATAGTTTTGCTGTAAACAAGCTGTATAGACATTTCTGAGAGGCATGTGGAGAAGAAAAATCATAGTTGCAAACAACAGGCCTTCTGCCAGTAAAAAGGGCTGCCAAAACTCTGCTTACAAGTTGCGTTCAGGGCCTGAAAACATCCAAAGTCACATTAGCACTAAAGCAAAGTACTGTTTCATTGTTAATGCCAATAAAAAGAGGTTAAGAATGTTGAACTGCCTGGTATTGCTACTATTACATGCATCTTCATTTAGACCCTGATAACTTGAATGTAATTATACCACAAAGTGAACTGCATCACCTCTTCTTTAAAATCTAGTTAATTGGAGAATCCTTACCTTTCCACTGTCTGTTTTCATTTACTGGATCTATTCCTCTTACCTTTCTACACTGATCGTGACATCCACATGTCACTCATATATTCCCAGAGGAGGGAGTCACTGAGTCCAAAGTCGTGTGATTGACATCCCATCTCCATTTGACAGGCAGGTGCAGTTCAGGTGATGTAGAAAACAAACAGAATTAAATCCTCTGCACTGAATGTTAGGTATATATATATATATATATATATATCTGTCCACTACTCTAAAAGCCATTCATGTAGTAAATATAACCAAGATACTATGAGTGCTCAATGCTATTACGTATATACAATGCTGTATACTTAATATACAATATCATTTTAATATACAGTTGAAGTCAAACGTTTACATACACTTTGTAGAATCTGCAAAATGTTAATTATTTTAGCAAAATACAAAAAGCATGTTATTTTTTTTCTTATTTATTACTAACCTGTATAAGATATTCCACAACTATTACAGAAAGTTAAAACGCTCACTGATGTTTCAGAAGGAAAAACTATGACTTAAGATCTGGGGGGTGAAAACTTTTTGAATTTAAACATCAGGCTAAATTTAACTTAATTTGTCTTCTGGGGAACATCCAAGTATCTTCTGTAGATTCTTAAGGGCAGTACCCGCTCTTAATGCATCGTTTTTCATTCTGAAGCATCAGTAAGCATTTGGACCTTTTGTAAAAGTTGCATGTGAGTCCCTCAGTTGTCCTTAGTGTGAAAAGATGGATTTCAAAATCATACAGTCATTGTTGGAAAGGGTCCAACTACACAAAAATGCTAAAAAAATAATTTGTGGGACCTGAAGGACTTTTGTGAAGAACAGCAGGCAGTTTAACTGTTTATGACAAACAAGGGACTCATGAACAACTATCACTAAAAAAAAAAAAACAGCTGTGGATTATTCAGGTAACAACACAGTATTAAAATGCAAGTGTATGCAACTTTTGAAAAGGGTCATTTTTATAAATTCAACTATTATTTTCTCTTGCAGGTCAGTACTAAATAAAAAAACAACATGCATTTTGTATGATTCCTCTTATTTTGGTAAAATAATTAAGATTTTGCAGATTCTGCAAGGTGTATGTAAACTTTTGACTTCAACTGTATAAATAACAAGGTGGGACATGCAAGTACATTTACTCACATATAGACACATAACTGTCTCCCCAAACACTGCAGCATGCCGTTCACCTTTCTTCCTGTCAATTCTCTGCTCTTGACATTTATCTGACTTTGATTTCCTCCCCCAATAACAGCCTCATTCCTTCGGATTGCCCATGATATCCCACTCCAATCATCTCATTACAGCTGACGGCAGTCACACACGTCCACACACACCAATCAAAACACCTTCATCTCCTTCCATTGCCCTAGTCAATCTTCCCCTTAAGCCATTTAGAGTTCTCCTTCAGCTATTCATCAATCCATCTGGCCGCCCATCCGTACCTACATCGCTGGGAAGGGATTCATAAATCACGTTAGCAAGATGGTGTGCTGTCATTATTGCGTTAGGGACCGGCATAACTCAGAGCTATTTCAGGCATATGTTTTGCGTACGCACTGAGATAAACTAAGAAAATAACAAATGGCCTGCAAAGTTAATGACGACGAAGAGTGTTTTGAATTGGCACCATACTCTATCCGATCGACCCTCAGCTAGCATCTCATACAGTTATCGTAAACAGGAAAGCGATTTGTCAATTAAAACTTCAAGGGATCATTATCATTTACTGATTGCCTTGTTTACAATCCAATAACATGATGCTATCTGCAGTTCTATGAACTCTCAAGCTCGACGCAATCACCATCCAACTGCACCTCTTCGGGTTTCTTGTAAAAGCATCCGAGGACAGCGTGCACTCGCCAAAAACAGACTTCAAAACAAAGCCGTTTAATTGCTTCTACAGTTTCAGGGTTGCATCCTGCTGTATTTGAAAAGAAAACAGATGACGACTGTGATCTAGCATGTACCGTAAAACACTGTCAAAACCTACACACAAAAGCCCTTGTAAGGCAGTGTGTTTTTAAACAAGTTGCCTAATGGGAGATTTGTTAGACAGCTTTTACGCTGGATGCCAGAGAGGCATATACAGATAATGATATCATATCAGACCCTGGCTGTTCATGTTATACCTTGAGGGGTGGAGGGAAAGCATAAAAGCTGAGCATCCAGTGAAAAAAAGGACAGGTGCTGTTAGAGCAACGTAATTGTCTCGTCTTGGATGGTGACGCTAATGCAAAGATATCTCTGTAATCCATTAGCTTGGTGAGACGAATCCAAATATGACCCTCTCTTTGACATGATAAATAATTCAATGGATGGAAAACATATTACTGAATCATTTTGTGTCAAGAAGAGAATAAGACCACAGCTCCGTTCCAAATGCTAGACTGTTGCCTTTTAAGGAATCTCATAACCGGCTGATTTGGAACTCTAACAGGAAGCAACTCGCAAACAAAGCTATGCAAGCGGTAAATGCAAAAATCAGCATGCCCTCCTTATGCGCAATGGGGAACTACTGTCCGCCTGCATTGATTTAGCTTCACTTGAAAACAGTATGCAAATAGAAACCGGGAAAAAGTACCTTGCTGATCTTCACTGGAATTTATCCCACAGGGCTTGGGACTCAATAATGAAGCATGTGTTTACTGTCACACAAACTTGGAATAAAAGCACACTGAATTTGCATTGCGCTGTTTATCTGTCCATATGACATCTAGGCAAATGTGCAAATAAAAGGTCAACAGAGTTACGAGTCAATATGAATCTGATATAACAGCCATTAAACCTGTGTCCGAAAACAAGTTTTACATTTCAGATAATGTCTACAACCACACGAATTCCAGACAATAGTATGCCAGTGTTCTAAAATTACATGGTTGCAATCAGTTCAACACCCTTGGTCAACATAAAACAGCGTTTCAAATCATTATTGGGCTTTCTAGTGAAACAAGATCGTCAACATGGAAAAAAAAAAAAAACTTTAATTTGATGCATCAGGAATTAATTGGATCAGGAAAGGTGCTCTCTATACGCTACCAGTCATAAGAAATCTCTTCTGCTCAATAAACCTGCATTTATTTGATCCAAAGTACAGCAAACACAGTAAAATTTTGAAATATTTTTACTATTTTAAATTACTGTTTTCTATTTGAATATATTTTAAAATGTAATTTATTAATGTGATGCAGAGCTGAATTTTCAGCATCTTTACTCCAGTCTTCAGCATCACATGATCCTTCAGAAATCATTCTAATATGCTGATCTGATGCTCAAGAAACATTTTTTATTATTATTAATATCAATATTGGAAAAAAAAAAAGTCAGGATTTTTGATGAATAGAAACATCCAAAGACCAGCATTTATCTGAAATAAAAAGCTTCTTTTTTTTGGTAAAGAAATTATAGGAATTAATATTTTTATTTAGCAAGGATGCTTTAAACTGATCAAAAAGTGATGATCAAGACATTTATAATGTCACATAAGATTTCTATTTTAGATAAATGCTGTTCTTCTGAACTTTCTATTCATAAAAGAAACCTAAAAAAATTATACTCAGCTGTTTTCAGCATAATAATAACAATAATAAATGTTTTTCCAGCAGCAAATTAGAATATTAGAATGATTTCTGAAGGATCATGTGACTGGAGTAACGATGCTAAAAATGTAGCTTTGAAATCACAGGAATAAATTACATTTTAAAAATATATTTAAATATATTATAAATAGTAAAAATATTTTTAAAATGTTCTGTTTTTGCTGTACTTTGGATCAAATAAATGCAGGCTTGGTGAGCAGAAGAGACTTGTTAAAAAAAAAAACAAAAAAAAACTTTTGACTAGTAGTGTATGATACAGGAAAGTTTGAGCTCTGATGTCACTAATACGACCTGGAGCGTGCAATAACAAAAAAATGGGGTCAACCTTGATTTTGTCTCTACTTTAAGGTCTGTGAGATTATTATAATGCACTCGGGTGAGGTCACTTTTGGAACTAAAGTCACTTGTAAATGTTATTCGGGTCAGATGTTAATCAAGGGGGTTTCGATGAAGCATAACCTAAAATATTTCCAAAGCAGGTCAGACAATTTCAGAACCAGTTTCAGACAGCCCTCGCACCTGCGTTGCAAACTCAGCAAAACATTTAGGTCACAAGAACGGGCTGACCTGGAAACAGTACAAGCTATTTACGCAAAAGTGAAGGATGCTATAGCTTTTGAATAATTCCCATTAGTGGCCTAAAAACAGGAAAAAAGATGCAACATTTCCAAATTACATAAAAATACAGGTTCTTTATTGGCATCTATGGTTTCAACATTCATGGAATCTTTCCAATCCACAAAAAGTTTTTTATAGTGGAATTTTTTTAGATTATTTAAATGTTCTTCAGAACATTTAAAAAAATGGTTCTGTTAAGAACTATTCACTGAAACGTTCTTCGGGGAGCTCAAAACGGTTCTTCTATAGTTTTGCTACAAAAACCACCCTTAGAACCTTTATATTTAAGAGTGTTGCGCCAACTTGATTTTCAATTAGTCATCATTGATGTGATGTAACCCAATAAAGACAACAGAGGTAAAGAGTGTTGCCACTCGTGCAGAGTGCCTCATTATGAATAAATGTTTTGAAGGACACGAGAGATGAGTAAAGTAGACGCTCATCGTGATAGGTCACTTACCCAGCTCGTTGAGGCTCTGGGCAGCTTTAGTGATCTCTCTGCTGCCCCCCTGCAGTTGCCCCTGTAGTCGTTTGCTCAGGTACAGGATGCGAATAATCCTTCTCAACAGGTCACACGCCACCTGTCAGACAGAATAAGACGTGTCATTCCTGTGTTTCTTCAAATAACATAATGACTTGTGGGCCTATGAGAGCCAGCACAAGCAAATCTGTGACCCTGGACCACAAAACACAACAATTTACAAATCATTTACTCAACCCCTTGTCATCCAAGATGTTCATGTCTTTCTGTCTTCAGTCGTGAAGAAATTATGGTTTTTGAGGAAAGCATTACAGGATTTTTCTCCATAATGGACTTCATTGGTGCCCCGATTTTGAACTTCCAAAATGTAGTTTAAATGCGGCTTCAAAAGCTCTAAACGATCCCAGCTGAGGAAGAAGAGTCTTATCTAGCGAAACGATCTGTCATTTTTTTTAACAATAAAATTTTTTATACTTTAAGCACAAAAGCTTGTGTAGCACAGGCTCTGGGATGCGCGTCCATGATGCTACGAATTAGTAATGGGTCGTTCTTGAACGATTATTTAGTTCCGCGTGACCTTTCGACGTGATTCAATAGTATGTAGCGTCGTGAACGCGCATCCCAGAGCCTGTGCTACACGAGCTTTTGTGCTTAAAAAGTATTAAAACATTTATTTTCCGAAAAAATATGACCGATCGTTTCGCTAGATAAGACCCTTCTTCCTCAGCTGGGATCGTTTAGAGCTTTTGAAGCTGCATTTAAACTACATTTTGGAAGTTCAAAATCGGGCACCAGTGAAGTCCATTATATGGAGAAAAATCCTGAAATGTTTTCCTCAAAAACCATAATTTCTTCACGACTGAAGACAGAAAGACATGAACATCTTGGATGACAAGGGAAGTGGAAGTTTTGGAAGTGGACTTCTCCTTTAAGTAGCATAGGTATATTTGTAGCAATAGCCAAAAATATTGGTCAAAATGACCTATTTTTGTTTTATTATGCCAAACATTATAAGGATATTATGTAAAGACCATGTTCCATGAATACATTTTGTAAATTTTCTACCGTAAATATATTAAAACTTAATTTTTGCTTAATAATATGCATTGCTCTCGGCCAAATATTGTCCTATCCTGACAAACCATACATCAATGGAAATCTTATTTATTCAGATTTCAGATGATGTATAAATCTCAGTATAAAAAAAACCTGACCCTTATGACTAGTTTTGTGGTCCAGGGTCACATATCAATGATAAGGTAATGACAATGATGTCCACATTATTATAAAGTGAAATCCTCGAAAAATCTAGAACTTAACATTGCAATCATAGTTTCCATAATATAGACTGTACCTGAAATAAAACTGGAAATTAGTATTAGCAACCCATATTTTATGCTACTAGTGTAAAATCATGGTGTTACGACAGTTCACCCAAAAATTAAGATACTAGTAAATTAGATGGAAAGCATGGGGAAAAAAAATATGTCAATGGCTACCTGTTCTTCAAACTTACAATTTTTGTCTGGAAGATTTAAAAATGGAGGAAAGATAGGCTTAAATTGAGGGAGGTACCTGACCTACATGTAGAGACCAAAATATAATCAATACTTGGGGGACTTTTTGAAAAACCCAACCAAATCGGATAACAGCATAATTTATTTTCGCACAAATCTTTGTTAATAGACTCAGAATTAATTTGTAAGTGGTGCTTTAATCAATTTTGAATTAATTTAATCAAGGAGAAGGATGTGCATCATCTTACAGGCTTCTTTAGGCACTAGAATATGCCATCAGTTCATTTCCAATGCATTTCACACACATAAAAACACTACAAACAGCCATGAATAAACATTTAGTTCACACCCTAACAGCCAACAGACGCCATATTACAAAAGATATAGGAAATGCTTCTAAACTAGTGCATTTGTGGTTAAACATGCAATTGAGCCACACGTTCAGTATAGTGTGGCGACGATCGAGCCTGTGGGCAGACAGCAGGTGGATGAAGGACTCATAGAGGTCACTCTTTTTTGGGTTTCAGCGAGTAGGTGCCGCTGAATTGTCCCAAAGGTACGTGCATCTGATTTTGTGTGTGTCTGAGACTGATTGTTTTGTCCTGGGGTGACAGAGCGTCAGATATTGTGACAGAAAAATTACAAAAGGATAAGAGGAAAAAAAATTTCAGCTGTCCTCATCGTCAGGTTTGGTCTTATTCTTACGAGGAATAAAATAAATTAAAATGTGTTGCTAAAGGCAAGGACAGGACAGACACCAGGATAACATGCAAAGAACAAATTCCTGCTCTCCTGAATCTGTTTGTGCCATCAGATATAGTCAAACACAAAAATAAAATGTGGCCTGGTCTCCTTTACAAATGTATTTTCTGTATATAGCTGCATGCAAAACCACGATTAAAGCACTGACGGATCATCATGGAGTTTGTGATGGCGCTATGCTAATTAGCAAACACAAATATGCAAATGTGTTTCCACACTTCAATAAAGCTGCACAAGAAAAGGAGCAGAAGGGGGTTTTAAGAGTAAAGGGGAGAATTTCATAACCACAGCGACCTTTCCACAGCTGTATTTCATTCATATTTAATAACAATTCCCCAAAGCAACTAAAAACCTGGACCGAAGACCCTGTAAATCCACAAGACGTGTCAAGCGGGACAGCTATGGGTATTCACGTGTGTGACTGATTGAGTGTGAGAGAGACCCTTCCTTACCATGGTCCAAATTGACTTTTATTGATTTTCTTTTTTTCTGTGCAGACTTCAAGCTTCACTCATAATGACATCATGTGAACCAGGGGCAGAAAGCAAACATGATAAAAGCCTGCAAACTTCAAAAGAAATTAAATATGGCACTACTTTTTTTTTTTTTTTTTGGATTTGGCTTTTAAAGCTTGACAGAAATTAATTCTAAAATTTATGAAAGCTTCATAAAGACTGTAAATTTTAAATACTGCACAAAGATAATATTCCTCTAAAGAAAAAAAAGTCTATGGATTTATAATGACATCAGAGTGAATAATTAATTACTATTCCTTTTAGAGATATAGGAGTGCATACTAATTAAATTCTAATTATTACACAATTTATTTTTATTTATTTTATTTTTTAGATATAACATTTTGAAAATAATTTTGTTAAATAATTGTGTTAAATATGAAAATCTTTATTTTATTTATTTTTATTACAGAAATAAATAATTGCATGCTCTTTCTTATTGCATGCTTTATTACAGAAAGATTTTCTTTTTGTTCGTGTGCATTTCTTTTTTTCTTCCGCATGCTGGGTGTATTACAGAATCTGTCTTGACTGCACACAATTGTGAAGCCAGGGTTGCATCTATCTCAGATGTCGAGCCAACAAACATGGAAATCAAGTCTCTGAGGGAACGCGCGCAGTGTTTGTAAAGCAGGACAATGAGGAAATAATAGTTCTGCAGAATGCCTCTGTTGGAATATCCAGGGATAGAGAGATATGAGATGACAGAAGCAGATGTAAAAGTAATAAAATAACCTGTAAGCGGGCGAGCTGGGCTGTCCGTGCCACAATCTTATTGTAAGGGTCAACGATTTTGGTCCTTATTCTGAGAAAGGAAGAAGACAGATATTCAGAAATGCATAAATAAAATACCACAAAGCATCTGATTAACTGGTGCTTGCAA
Source organism: Labeo catla (assembly GCA_012976165.1). NCBI lineage: Eukaryota > Metazoa > Chordata > Actinopteri > Cypriniformes > Cyprinidae > Labeo > Labeo catla. The sequence continues at coordinate 1,947,060 of VONZ01000025.1, forward strand.
TTTTTTATTCATAGTACACGAAAATGCACATTTTCTGATATCTTTTAAATGCATCATGCAATCATGCACCATTTCAGTGCTTTTAATGGAGTCGTTTACCTGTCCACAGCACTCTGGAGTGCTGCAATTCTGGTCTGCATCATTTGTAAGACACCTGGAAACAAAAAAAACATTATTTCCATGCTTAGAAAGAGCTAAGCTACATGCACTGTGCAAGAATCTGAGATGTGACAAGGGATCCCCCTGGTGGACAGCTACTAAATTGGATGTACATTTAATTCTACTCACATTTATTTGTGTAGCGCTTTTCACAATACATATCTTATCAAAGCAGCTTTACAGAAAATGCATTTTTCCATGTTACAATCAAAAGTAATCTATATCAAAGTAATGACCATGCATACATATCATGCAATTGGTTAACATTATCATTTAAGCAAAAACAATGAATGCATCAAAGCTATGATTACATGCTGTTATCATTATGATTGCAAAATAAGGATAATTTGGCAGTTTTGTTGATTATGTAGATTTAGAGTTGGCATCATTCAAATTCAGAGTGTTTTAATGTTAATTTTAACAATTATTCAGTATCCCAGATTATAATGCTGAGACAACTATAGGAAAGTCATAGATTATTTCCTTGAAAACTAAGGAAAACTATTTGTAAATGTACTAGAAGGAAAAGTTGCACTGTGCAACTTCTGTATATATAATCTCAGAATATTTCAAATGTCATTTTTACATGCTAGTATGTCATATATCAATTTCCTACATTTTCAAATTAGCAACCATGCAAACAAAAATGGGTTTGAAGCTAATATTACAATACTGCATAAAGTTAATGCAACTGATGATTGTGATCTTAAATTGTAAAGCATATAATGAAATATTACCTTCAAGAGATTCGATCCCTGTTGCCTGAGCTAGTAGATCCTCATGTCTGGCCACTACCTGTGTTCAAAAAAACAGAACAAAATATTGGTATTCAATTTATAATGTGTGTTATAATTGGTAGCTTTTTAGTGTTCATGTAGTTTCCAGTGCCTAGAGACAGTCTAAAAAGCATTAAGACGCTTTCTAAATGTATGACCATGATCCTAACAGATCTGCATTGAAACCTGCTCATCCTGACAGGTGTGACTCACCTGACAGTGCAGTTCTTTGTCCAGCTGACTGATGCCCTCTGCCAGCTTTGCCAGCTGTTCTGCAATGACAGCATGATGAATGGCTTGAGCTGTGTATGTCTTCACATCGAAATCCTCTTTGAGGAAGTCAGTATAGCACTCTGAAAGGTAAAAGGATCGGGATTTGTAAAACACATAACAGGAGATCGCATTACCTGGAGATCCGGCTACATTACAACCCACAGAGTATGTGTGTTACTGTGCTATTACTGCAGCTAAAGACGCCGATCGAGAGGATTCATCAGCATGGTTAACGTACAAACACATGCACATATACAGATCAAAAAGAGAAATCATAACAAAACTGTATTTACCATCTTTCAGCAGTGAATTTGCTGTTGATTCCGGACTGGCCTCCATCATTGCCACTTCATCAGTGACGTACAATTCCTGCGTCACAACATGAATGGAGAGCAACGGCGATTGGTCATGAATATTAATTAGTTAACCGACGTAACCTCATTATAAATTCGCGAACGGACACGTTTTTATGCTAGTATGAATTTAACTCATCTTAGAAAGATTTCTAATGTATTCTGTTCAATTAGTTCAATCCGCTATTACATTATAATTGCAAATAAATACGAATTTCGTTTCTTGTGAGTACAAGGTCAAAGGTAAAACACGCCCATCAACACTGAGACACGGAAGTGAGAAACTACTACGCATGTGAATCTCATGAAGCCGGTTCTAACCATGCGTGTTTTACTCTAATGTTTACTATTCAGAACTCTGTTTTATAACGGAATACGTGTATTCTGTTTGTAATGAAAATGGGATACATTTTAATGCGGGATTTAATATTAAGTAGTTGAACCGCGCGTTTTTTACAATGACTTCTTAGGACTGTAAACTGCGGAAAATGACAGAGGTCCACAATAAAATCCCAATGGACAATGGGAATATCATGGACCTTTTTAACAGGGGAAGGCCAGTCAGAGTGTGTGCACCCATGGTCCGCTACTCAAAGTAAGTTGAAGTATATTAAATTATGATTTATGTAATGAAGTTATGATTTCTGTAATGTAGGCGAATGTGGGGTGTGTTGTTCTGGTTTTCTATATTGTTTATTTTTGCTGTTTCAGGTTGCCTTTCAGATGTCTGGTGAGGAAATATGACTGTGATGTGTGTTTCACCCCAATGATTATTGCAGCCGATTTCATGCGCTCTGCAAAAGCTAGAGACAGTGAATTCACCACCAATAAGAGTAAGTTGTACTTCATGCAAGATGTCCAGCTTTTTCTTAATGTTGTCTTTTAGGTTGTCTTTTAGGTCATTAGGTGATTCTCAACTGGTTTGTCTTTAGTTTACATTGTACATCAAAACTGTCATACTGAATTAAAATTATTTATCATACAGGAGTAAACAAAACATTGACATCAAACATATGAATATATTCATATTTCCATAGAATACATGGTATGTTTTTTTATACCAGGACATTTTTTTAGGTGTTGTAAAATATGTCAGAAATAAATTATTAATTTATTTGTTTTTTTAATTTGATCATCACAAACAAACATTTTATATAAAATATTCAACCAGAATGTTTTTCTTTTTGTTTGTGTGCATTTATTATTATTTTTTTTTTCATGTTGGGTTTATTACAGTATTACAGCATGGCATTGGTTTAATAAGAACATTTATCATTTTGTTAATGCATGAAAAATGGCTTTTTTTTTTTACTTTATTTTTATAAACTTCAACACAATAACAAACAAACAACACTCCTTCATGGGTACATACATAAATATTTTTCCAAAGAAAAATGGCATCTTAACATATGCAAAAACAGTTTGCCAGATATTATTGTTAACTATATTATCAAGTGACAGTGGAGTCTGAGCATGTGTCCTTTGATATCAACAGCAAGAATTAAGATGTAAAGTATTTATTAAGTATTTTGCATGATTATACGCATGTGTTTTTCTATGCACAAAAACAAAAAAAAAGAAGAAGAATGTTGCTGCACAGTATTAACATTTTCCATAAACGTTTCCAGTTATTTTCCAGAAACATTTCCAGACTGGAAAACATTTAAGTGTCTGAATGTTTTATTTTTGGAAAATTTCCAACATTGCATCATTAGAGTTACTGGGAAATTTATCCTGTTTGCATAAGTTCTTCCTTGACATCAGTGAGACTAATCTGATGCAAAGCAACCCTTCACGATTCATTCAATGACACAGCCTTCTGCTCAAACATTACTCATCATTTTAACATTTGTTTGCTTCTTAGCTGACCGACCCTTGATCGTCCAGTTTGCTGCAAAGGATGCACAGACGCTGGCAGATGCGGCGTGTGTGGTTTCTCCTTTCTCAGATGGAGTGGATTTGAACTGTGGCTGTCCACAAAGGTAATTTCAGAGTACATAAATATACATAAATATTTACCCTGAATGACAGTTCACACAAGCCGTGTTTAAATATTAACTGTGGGTTTTTCTAGAGACTTTCTCAACATATATGTCAAAAGGTGTTGTGCAGGGAGAATCTGCTAATTGTTTTGTGCATTTTTTACTCTGAATATAATGCAAAATGTGGATTTACCTGTGTTAAATAAAGGTGAAGGTACTTGAATTATAATCAAATTACCCTAGAGGTGAAAAAAATCATTGTAAAAAAACGTTGTGTTGTATTATTCTGTTGAAGTTAGAACATTTTCTGCACGAATTGCATTTGTAAGATCTGCAAATGTCACTGTTTTTCATTGCAGGTGGGCCATGTCTGAAGGTTACGGTGCGTGTCTGATTAACAAACCTGAGCTAGTGAAAGACATGGTTCGACATGTCCGAAACCAAATCGACAATCCCAACTATGCAGTATCCATTAAAATAAGGTGAGCAGATGATTTGTTGACTTTTAAACAGCTCATGACAAGGAATATTCAAGGTTTCATTTACAAATGAAGCCATAGCATTACAGAGATTTACAAGTAGAAAATGTAAAGCTTGTATTTTTGTTGGAAAACGTATATTTATTTTTTGACCAAAAAAGTGTTATTTAATTCGGAAGTTGTTTGGATAGTTGGACAGTTTACAAAACAACATTATTCCACAAATGTCTGCCACATACAGTATAGCAAAATATAACTATTTTATTGGCCAGCTTTATATAAAGTTAGTTATATAAATATGTCTATCTTTATCTGCATACATACAGTAAACTCACATAAAGTCATTTATATACTGTATAACATATCTTAATTGCCTCAATTTTTTTTTATAAAAATGTAGCTAAATTATTATATAATTATTGTCCAGCTCTTTATATAAAGTTCAATATAAATATATTATTCTACATATACACTACCGCTCAAAGTTTGGGATCAGTAAGATTTTTAATGTATTTTAAATACATTTTTAATGCTCATCAAGGCTGTGTTTATTTGATCAAAAATATGAAAAAAAAGTTATATTGTGAAATATTATTACGATGTAAAACAATGTTCTTCTATTTTAACATACATTAAAAATCCAATTTATTTCTGTGGTCAAAGCTGAGTTTTTCAGCATCATTACTCCAATATTCAGTGTCACATGATTCTTCAAAAAATCATTCTAATATACTGATTTATTATCAGTGCTGGAAACAGCTCTGCTGCTTAATATTTTTTTGGAACCTGTGATACTTTTTTTCAGGATTCTTTGATCAATAAAAGGTTAAAAAGAACAGCATTTATTTAAAATAGAAAGGTGTTCTAACAATATACACTACTGTTCAGAAGTTTGGAGTCAGTACATTTTTATTCTTTCTTTTTTTGAAAGAAATTAATACTTTTATTCACCAAGGATGTGTTAAATTAATAAAAAGTGATAGCATAGATTTACATTGTTAGAAAAGATGTATATTTTAAATAAATGCTGTTCTTTTCAACTTGTTGTTCATCAAAGAATCCAGAAAAAAAGAATCATCTTCCAAAAAATATTTGGCAGCACAACTGTTTCCAACATTGATAATTCTAATAACAAATCAGCATATTAGAATGATTTCTGAAGGATCACGTGACACTTAAAACTGGAGTAACAGCTGATGAAAATTCAGCTTTGCATCACAGGAATAAATTATATTTTAAAGTATATTAAAATAAAAACCATTATTTTATATTGTAATAACATTTTGCAATATTACAGTTTTTTTTTCTTCTGGATTTTTGATCAAATAAATGCAGTCTTGATGAGCATAAGAGACTTCTTTAAAGACATTACAAGTCTTACTTATCCCAAACTTTGAGCAGAAGTGTATATACCATATATGTATCATATACATATGCATGCATAATATGTAATATAAGTTTATATAACTTTAATATTATACTATTAATACTTTAATATTTATTTATTTGTCACTTTATACAAATATAATTATGTGTATATGTATATATATATATATATATATATATGTGTGTGTGTATATATATATATATAATAACTTTAATATTTATTTATTTTTTAGTTATTTATTTTATACATATTTAATATATATATATAATAAAGCGCTAAATATACTATATAACATCATAGCAAATTACAACTGCTTGATTCCTTTTATGGAAGCAAAATGTTGACTGTATTATCACTAAGCTTTAATATGCTAAATGCAACTAATAAAGCATGAAGATATAAACATTAACATCATGATTTTCTGTAAAGCTGCTTTGAAATGTGTATAGCGAAAAGCACTATATATATAAAATATGACTTGTTTTTTCTTGTCCTCAGAATTCACAAAGATATCAGGAAGACGGTGGATCTCTGTCAGAAGGTAGAGGCAGCAGGAGTCTCATGGATTACAGTTCACGGTCGTACAGCCGACGAGAGGCACCAGCCCGTTCACTACGATGCCATTAAGACCATCAAGGACAGTCTTTCCATCCCAGTCATTGCTAATGGTGACATCAAGAGCATGCAGGATGTGGAGGCCATCTACGAGCTCACGGGGGTGGATGGTGCGTGTCATTTAATCAGCATCTGTTTTCATTTTTTTTCTTGTTTGTGCTGTATTTGTATCTGATTTTTTGGACTTCTGCAGGTGTGATGGCTGCTCGGGGATTGCTGGCCAATCCTGCCATGTTTGCCGGGTACGAGGAGACCCCGCTGCAGTGTGTGTGGGACTGGGTGGACATCGCTGTGGAACACGGGACCCCGTTCAGCTGTTTCCACCATCACCTGATTTACATGCTGGAGCGCATCACCTCTCAACCCGAGAGGAGAGTGTTCAATAATTTATCCAGTACATCGGCCGTCATTGACTTCCTTCACAATACATACGGCTCCACGTAGTTGTTTTTAAAGAATGCATTGTTTTATAAATTGTAATAAAGGCACAAATAAAAAAAAAAAATCTGAATCAGTCATACATTTTAAAATCATGTATATATACACTATCAGTCAAAAGTTTTTGAACAGTAAAATTAAAAAAAAAAAAAAAAAAAGTCTCTTCTGCTCATCAAGCCTGCATTTATTTGATCCAAAATACAGCAAAAGTGGTAAAATTGTGAAATATTTTTATATTTTAAGTAACTATTTGAATATATTTTAAAATATAATTTATTCCTGTGATCAAAGCTAATTTTTCAGCATCATTACTCCAGTCTTCAGTGTCACATGATCCTTCAGAAATCATTCTAATATGCTGATTTGCTGTTCAAGAAACATTTATTATTTTTATTATTATTATTATAAATATTTAAAACAGTTGAGTACATTTTTTTCAGAATTATTTGATGAATAGATCAGCATTTATATGAAATAAAAAGCTTTTGTAACATTATACACTACACCATTCAAAAGCTTGGAGTCAGTATCATTTTATTGCATTTTATATTATTTTATTGCATTTTATTTTATTAAAGAAATTATAGAAATTAATCTTTTTTTAGAAAGGATGCTTTAAATTGACCAAAACTGATGATAAAGACATTTATAATATTACAAAAGATTTCAATTTCAGATAAATTCTGTTCTTCTGAACTTTCTATTCATCAAAGAAACCTGAAAAAATTCTGAAATAATTTCCATTTATAATAATAAACGTTTTTTGAGCAACAAATCAGAATATTAGAATGATTTCTGAAGGATCATGTGACTGGAGTAATGATGCTAAAAATTCAGCTTTAAATTCACAGGAATAAATTACATTTTAAAATATATTAAAATAGAAAACAGTTATTTTAAAGAGTAAAAATATTTGTAAATTTCATATTGCAAATTATATTGTTTACCACTCATTCTAATGCTTAAATTTAAACAGCCTGTTTTTATGTTTATTTAAATACCCTTTTTGGATGTAAAATAGTACTTCACTGTTGGTTTGCTATTTTCTTTAATATAGTTTTAACTGCAACATACAATAATAATGGGCTCTTTGCAAAGCTGTGCATTACATATTTCCTCTTTAAATCATCTATTGCATAATGCAAGGCTCTTGAAGGCTTCAACCCCAAAAAAAATGGTCTCAAATGCAAGTTTTGAATTCTGTTTGAAACACATTAGACCTGCAGTAATGTATGGGTTGAAAGCACTTGGCTGGTAGCGCAGTTGGAAAGTGCACAAGACTAGAACCGTGTTAGTGTGGTTGTTGGTTCAAGTCCTGGTCAGTCAGGGTGATTATGTTTATTTCATATTGTCAAACGTCTTTCAAAGCGAACAATTTACTTCTACACCACATAGCTGTATTTAATAGGATACTGTACCCAAAATGTTTAAAGTAGCTACACTACAGTACAGTTTTCCATCCGCTCCACTAGGCGGCGCAAGCGAGTTTCACCTTTTCAGACTGAGTCTCACTTCCTCGGTTGTTTGACAACATGACGCATGATGACAATCACAACAACATCACGCTCAGCTCACGCAGATTATTTGCTTTTAAATGCGACTAACAGCACATATTTCAGCTCAGCTGCAAACGAAATCAACACACTGTGGGATAAAATGCTGTCAAGCGCCTCACATGTAAGTAACGTTACGTTAATTTTCTGCATTAAGTGAACTTCTCTTGTCTTACACTCACTATATGTAGTGCAAGTCTATTTTTTTTCAAAAGTTTCTGAACAGTAAGATTTTGAATGTTTTTAAAAAGTCTCTTTTGCCTACCAAGCCTGCATTTATTTGATCCAAAGTACAGCAAAAGCAGTAATATTGTGAAATATTTTTACTATTTAAAATAACTGCTTTCAATTTGAATATATTGTCAAAAATAATTTATTCTTGTGAACAAAGATAATTTTTCCGCATCATTACTCCAGTCTTCAGTGTCACATGAGCCTTCAGAAATCATTCTAATATGCTGATTTGCTGCTCAAGAAACGTTTTTGTTTTTATTAAAAAGCTTTTGTAAGATTATACACTATGCCATTCGAAAGTATAATTTTATTCATTTTTTGTTTTGGAAAGAAATGATAGAAATTTATACTTTTATTTAGCAAGGATGGTTTAAATTGATCACAAGTGATGAAAATTGCTTTTATAATGTTACAAAAGATTTCTATTTCAGATAAATGCTGTTCTTCTGAACTTTCTATTCATCAAAGAAATCTGAAAAAATCTACTCAGCTGTTAAATTAATAATAATAATAATAATAATAATATACTTTTTTTTTAGCAGCAAATCAAAATATTAGAATCATTTCTGAAAGATCATGTGACTGGAGTAATGATGTTAAAAATTCAGCTTTGATCACAGGAATAAATTTTAAAATGTATTCAAATAGACAGCAGTTATTTCAAATAGTAAAAATATTTCTAAATTTTACTGTTTTTTTTGCAGGCTTGCTGAGCAGAAGAGACTTCTTTGAAAAAAACATTAGAAATTGTAATGTTCAAAAACTTTTGACTGATAGTGTAGCCTATGTGTGTATGTGTCTTTTATGGTAATATAATGATGGATTGGATGTGTTGCATTTAGTGAGTCTTACCACAAAGATAACACACTTTGACTAAAAGCCTTTTTGATGAGGTCTTTAGCTCAGAGTCTCTGGTGATGTTGTATAAGTAGATGATAGAGAATAGTGTACTGTTAACTATCGCTTGTTAGACACTTAGATTATGCTTTTGGGTTTTTTTGGTCATTTTTTACAATTCACTACCTGCGATTTAGTGATTTAGCGATTCTAGAAACCCAGTGTGTAAATAAATATACACATTTATTTAGTCAAAAATGTCAAGGGAACTAAACTGGGGATAAAAAGTACCATGAACCAAAATATTATATTTACTGAAGTATAATATAGCATGCAATTATTATTATTCTTTTTACACTGCACAAGTTTAAGAGTCCAATTTATGTAGTCAGTTGTTTTTATGTATAAACAGTGTGTCTAATAATGTGTTTATTTCTGTGTTGACTCTCCAGAATAAGTGATGTCCTGTGGATTGTGAACTGGTCCAGCTGAAGCAGAGCTCTGTGACGTGTGGACAGACGTTGACTGTAATGATGCTGATCTGCTGATGGACAGGTAATGTATATCATGTGTGAATGTGTGTTCTAGTGCACTGAACATGTAGGTTAGCATCATTTTCTTTTTGAAGGGTCTTTCTTTGAAAAGCAAATGATGTTAACCTAAGTAGGTGGGGAAGGTACGGCGGATCAAAATTTTTATATATCTTTTTATGTTGTTTTTTAGTTTGTCCAAAAGCATAACCCCTGCTGGTCATGGTTCCAGAAGCTCCAGGGGGAGACTGTACTGGTCTCCCCCTTCTTTGGGCGCGCCTTCACACACACTCCAGCATTCACACGTAACGCAGAGATCCGGCTGGAATGGAACCAGCAACCTCTGAACCCGTGAGGCAGCGCTCTTAACCTGTGAGCCACAGATCTCGTGCTGAGACACATGAAGGAACTTGTATTTGTCTGTTTACCTGTATGTGAGCTGTGTTTTTCCAATAAAGCAGTTAAATTGAGTTGGGATTTGATCCAGTGTCTCCATCACAACCTCATCCTCAGAGAGCACATGTTTATCCACTGGACCATCATGGATTTGACATTAGTTGTTGGCGTTTGAGTAGTTTTGTTGGATGAGATGAGTTTAAAGTAAGTAATAGTGGGATTTGAACCTGGGTCTCCTAGATTAAAATACAAAGTTTTATCTCTTGCGCCACTGAGTGTGTGGAGTTGATGTGTGTTTTGAACAGGATTTTGTTGAGAGATTTGTATTAAATGATGGATAACTGTATCAAATGCAGGATTTGAACCCAGACTTTTGTGTTTGAGAAGGAAATCTTTAACCACTGAGCCACAGAGGTTGTGATGTTGCTTCAGCTTGGTTTTTAGGCTGATTAAGAGACAGTTACTTCATCTGTAGGATTTGACCACATCATGCAAATTCATGATACATAGATATTTTTTGGTAGATAAAACCTCAAGACTTTGTGCTTTTTGTAAAAAAATAAAAAGTTGGTGATTGTCAATGTCATTGTGGAAAAATACCCAATTACACTTGCGCCACAGGAGGGCGTAATACTAATTTAAATTCATTAGACTCGATTTGCAATGCTGTAATTCACAAAAATGACCACAGGAGGGCAAAACACTTCACTTTATTGCAGCATGTTTAGGTTAGGGTTAGGGTTAGGGTTAGGGTTAGGGTTAAGTTCACTACAGAGTCAGCAGACTTAAAACGGGCCCTCTTGTGGTGATTTTTGTGAATTGCACCGCTGCAAATAGAGCCTTAACTAATTCTCTTTAGCTCCACAGAGCTTGTATCCATATGTATGTGTATGAAATTATTTAGGCTTAGGATGGGTAAAACATGGTCACAACATGTGTGCGATGTAAACACATATTTTTAAATGTGCTCTTGGCACTATAACACGTACAGTAGAATGACAGACAGTAAAGTGCAGTTTTTCATCCGCTCCACTAGGCGGCACAAGCGGGTTTCAGTCCTTCAGTCTGACACCTTCAGCTGCTTGACAACATGACGCTTGATGACAGTCACAACAACACGTGCAGATCCTGCAGATGACAGCTGTTTATATCACTTCAGAAACACATATTTCAGCTCAACTGCACAGTAAAATCGACACAGAAACGCTGGAATCGAGTGTGACGCGACTCACCTGTAAGTAACTTCCGCTTAAAGCGGATTTCTCTCGTTAATTGACTTGCGTGCACTGTATAGCAGATGAATCGCTAGTTGTTGCGTTTCCTTTATCATCTCTAAACGAATCGCCCTCCGATAGTGACATTATAAGTGTAATAATAAGGAATCGCGCTGTTTGTCTCTGTTGATACTGGATTGATGTTGGTGAGAGTCAGCAGGTGTTTGTGAAGCTCTGATGTTTCCTGTTTTTTCTTCTTCTACTTTGACTGTCATAATAAGAGTACAGCACAGACGTTCAGATATTTTTTTAAGTGCGTCGTAATATTACAAGCATGCAGCAGTAAACTAAATTAGATGTAAGAGCAGTTTACAGGCAGTGACTATTGGTTTTTACTGACGTTTCTGTAATTTTGCCTGTAAGTCAATTAATACACTAGCAGTCAAAAGTTTTTGAACAGTAAGATTTTAATGTGTTTTCTTTTCAAGTCTCTTCTGCTCACCAATCCTCAATTTATTTGATCCAAAATACAGCAAAAGCAGTAATATTGTGAAATACTGGAGTAATGATGCTAAAAACATCAGCATTGAAATCACAGGAATAAATTGTTATTAAATATATTCAAATAGAAAACAATTATTTTTAATAGTAAAAATATTTTAAAATTTTTCTGTTTTTGCTGTACTTGGTGAGCAGAAGAGACTTCTTTAAAAAACATTAAAGAGCAGCAGATTGAATCAAAATGATTGTTACAGCATTACTGAAGTCTAATAGAGTCTGCAGTGTTTTATAAATATGTAACATTAATTTGGTTTTATTAACAGTTTTAGACTGGATTTGAAATATGTCTAATAATGTGTTTATTTCTGTGTTGACTCTCCAGAATAAGTGATGTCCTGTGGATTGTGAACTGGTCCAGCTGAAGCAGAGCTCTGTGACGTGTGGACAGACGTTGACTGTAATGATGCTGATCTGCTGATGGACAGGTAATGTATATCATGTGTGAATGTGTGTTCTAGTGCACTGAACATGTAGGTTAGCATCATTTTCTTTTTGAAGGGTCTTTCTTTGAAAAGCAAATGATGTTAACCTAAGTAGGTGGGGAAGGTACGGCGGATCAAAATTTTTATATATCTTTTTATGTTGTTTTTTAGTTTGTCCAAAAGCATAACCCCTGCTGGTCATGGTTCCAGAAGCTCCAGGGGGAGACTGTACTGGTCTCCCCCTTCTTTGGGCACGCCTTCACACACACTCCAGCATTCACACGTAACGCAGAGATCCGGCTGGAATGGAACCAGCAACCTCTGAACCCATGAGGCAGCGCTCTTAACCTGTGAGCCACAGATCTCGTGCTGAGACACGTGAAGGAACTTGTATTTGTCTGTTTACCTGTATGTGAGCTGTGTTTTTCCAATAAAGCAGTTAAATTGAGTTGGGATTTGATCCAGTGTCTCCATCACAGCCTCATCCTCAGAGAGCACATGTTTATCCACTGGGCCATTGTGGATTTGACATTGGTTGTTGGCGTTTGAGTAGTTTTGTTGAATGAGATGAGTTTAAAGTAAGTAATAGTGGGATTTGAACCTGGGTCTCCTAGATTAAAATACAAAGTTTTATCTCTTGCGCCACTGAGTCTATAGAGTTGATGAGAGTTGATGAGAGTTGATGAGAGTTGATGAGAGTTTTGAACAGGATTTTGTTGAGAGATTTGTATTAAATGATGGATAACTGTATCAAATGTAGGATTTGAACCAGGACTTTCATGTTTGAGATGGAAATCTTTAACCACTGAGCCACAGAGGTTGTTATGTTGGCTTGCATTTGTTTTTAGGGTCAGTAAGATTTGTAGTTGATTTCAACATGCATTTAGGCATAAGAGACAGAAATCTCCAGTATGTAGGTTTTATGTAGAGATTTGTGTTAAATGATGCATAATGCAATCAAACGTGGGATTTGAACCTGTACTCTCATGTTTGAGATTGACCTCTTTAACTACTGAGCCTGTAGTGTTTTGTGGCTTCTGTTTTTAGGGTCATTTAGTTGTTAGCCTAATATAGGTTTAGACTAATGAAATGACAGTGATAGCGGGATTTGAACACATCTGTGTTGCAGCTTCATAATTCAAAGTCATGTGTTTAATCACTGCTCCACTGGGCTTCACATAAATTGAGTGGATTTCTGTTTTCAAGTTTCAAGTGTGAACAATTATCCTCTCTACAACAGAGATTGTGTTTGATCTTTTATATTATTCATTATAATAATTTTTTTAAAGACTTTGCACTTTCTTAATTAAATGTTTATTGTTGTCACCGTCATTGTGTAAAAATACCCAATTACAGTCATCGATAGTCACTGGCATTGCAATTATTATTATTATTTTAATTATTAAATGTTATTATCTGATTAAACAAAAATAGCTCTTTATGCTATTTTTGATTAAATGTTTTTTGCTGAATTTAATAAGATTAATAAGTTATTGCATCCCTTTGTGATGATTTTTGTAAACGCATGAAAGTACAAAGGTAACTTAACTGCGCTTCTCAAAGACGGTGAGATCAGAACACCCATAATGCTTTGCAATATGAACAGCTAATCAGAACTAATCACACTCTCTACGCTTTTGTCTTTTCTGTTAAAATAATAAAAAAAAATGAATATGTAACTATCCAGAAAAAAAAAAATTAAAGACCTAAAGCATGCACCCCCTGTGGTGTTTTTGTGAATTACACAGCTATAAGTTCAGTGTACCTTAAAAATCTGCTATACTTCTGCAAGAGGGTGAGAGCAGTAGAGCATATGACAGACTGATGTTTGAACAGCCAATCAGAACTTTATATGTCCTCTGTACTGTTAAAAGTAAATAAATAAATGAATTATGAACTTAAATGAAATTAAAATGGGTTACGCCCTCGTGTGGTGAATTTTGTGAATTACAGCACTGGTAATTGAGTCTAATGAACTTAAATTGTTTGTGCCCTCTGCTGGTGATTTTTGTGAATTGCAAGTGCTGCAAATTGACTCTAACTTAAATGGGTTGCGCTCTTGTGGTGATTTTTTTTAAATTACAAGTGCTGCAAATTGAGTCTAATGACCTTAAATTGGTTGCGCCCTCCAGTGGTAATTGAAGTGAATTACAGCGCTAGAAATTGAGACTAATGAACTTACATGGGTTGCGCCCTCCTGTGGCGATTATTGTAAATTACAAGTGCTGCAAATTGACTCTAACTTAAATGGGTTGCCTCCTGTGGTGATTTTGTGGAATTTCGCCATGCTGCAAACTGAGTCTTAATGACCTTAAAATTGGTTTGCCTCCCGTGGTGTGTAATTGAAGGAATTCATGCGCTGTGGTGAAATTGCAGACCAATGAACTTACACATGGGTTGCTCCGTGGCAAGTACCTCATTGTAAATTACAAATGCCGCAATTGAGTCTATTGACCTTTTAAATCTCGATTTCCTCATTCCCGTGGTAACTGAAGTTCGCTACCAGGTTCGAGAGAGACCAATGAACTTAAACCGGGTTGTTCTGTGGTGTGATTTCATTGTAAATTCGCGCTGCAAATTGGACTCTAACTTGAAATGGTTGCCTTTTGTGGTGATTTTAATTTAGTATGCTGCAAATTGAGTCTTAATGACCTTTAAATTGGTTAAGCCTCCAGTGGTAATTGAAGGAATTCAAGCAGCTTAGAAATTGAGAGAGACTACAATGAACTTTTACATGGGTTGTTCTGTGTGATTTCATTGTACCATAAGTGCTGTAAATTGACTCTAACTTAAATGGGTTGTTCGTGGTGTGATTTTGGGAATTACAGTGCTGGAAATTAAGTCTAATGAACTCAAATGGTTGTTCCGTGGTGATTTTGTGAATTACAGTGCTGGAAATTCAAGTCTAATGGACCTTAAATTGGTTGCTCTGTAAATTGAAGGAATTACAGCCTAGAAATTCGAGACTAATGAACTTACATGGGTTGCCTGTGGCAAGTACCATTGTAAATTACAAATGCTGCAAATTGAGTCTATTGACCTTAAATTGATTGTGCCCTCCTGTGGTAATTGAAGTGAATTACAGCGCTAGAAATTGAGACTAATGAACTTACATGGGTTGCGCCCTCCTGTGGTGATTTTGTGAGATTACAGTGCTGGAAATTAAGTCTAATGACCTTAAATAGGCTGCGCCCTCCTGTGGTGATTATTGTAAATTACAGTACTACAAATTTAGTCTAATGACCTTAAATGGGTTGTGCCCTCTTATGGTGATTTTTGTGAATTACAAATGATGCAAATTGAGTCTAACTTACATGGGTTGCGCCCTCCTGTGGTGATTTTTGTGAATTACAACGCCGCAAATTAAGTCTAACTTATCTGATCAAACAAAAATATTTTAAACATTAATGTTTAAGATGAAAATAATCATTCTCCATGACTGTGTAGTGTTTTTAAACTACATACTTTAGGTGTTTTTCTTATATTAGTTGTTGGTTTTATTTACTATTTCCCCATTTCTGTGAACAGCAGATTACTAATAATCATAAGAATGGAATAATTTCGTGTGAAAAACTCTTTATTCGGTATTGTTTATTCATTTTCGTCTGTTTAACATTCCCAATGATAGACAGGCGCTCGTGCACGATGCAGAGTGCGCGGTATAATGACGTCACTCGCGTGAGACGGTAGTGCTGCGCCTGTCTGCGTTTAGTTTAGTTTTCCTGAATTGTGTCGTTGGTCTGAAATTTCTTTGGAGGTTTTCTTCGAAAGCAGGTGAAATGTAAACAGAACGCTTTTCTGCGACTGCAGCTGGTGTCATAATTCTTAGTTTATCTGCGTTTGAGTTTTGTCTCGACTTGCCGTGTGTTCGTTTCCTGTTTGATCTCATCTTATTTACACATTATGCTTACTTTAACTCAACTATTATGCATTTTTACTGGTTAATTAAACAATGCACTGCGGTCTTGTAATTACACTGTACTTGTAAATACTGTTTTTATATGTTGTGTGTGTAAAACATATCAAATGTGTTATGTTTTGTGTGGTAAAAACACGTATTTTGATAGTGAATATTGTGTCAAAGTGCGTAGCTACAAGATGCAGGTGAAATGTCACTGAACAAGACCTTTGATCCAGGCATAATGCCATAAGTAGATTATCTGAGAGTAATAACAGCTTTGATTAGTAAGGAATTATACAGTTTTTTTCAGTATGGTATCTAAACTTGTATGTATAAAAAAAACTAACACGTTTTTGTTTCTTTATTACTTCTTTTGTCATACAGCTGAAATAAAATGACATTGCAGTGGACTGCGGTTGCATCTTTCTTGTATGTGGAGATTGGCGTCCTCGTCATCTTGTGTCTGCCTTTCATCTCTGCTCAAAGGTAAAATGTTCCCTTCCAATCCATTTGTGTTTGCTGTTGTCCACTTGCTCTTACTGACTCCTATGTTTGTAGATGGCAGAGTATTTTCAAGTGGAGCATCTGGAACCGTCTTTCTCAGTTCTGGAACAAAGGCTTTCTCACTATGATAATAATCCTCATCGTACTCTTTCTTGGTATGTCCTTTCTAGTTTTAGTGACATGTCTTAAAGGAATAGCTCACCCAAAAATAAAATTTGCTGATAATTTACTCACCGTCAGGCCATCCAAGATGTAGATGAGTTTGATTTTTCATCAGATTTGGAGAAATGTAGCATTACATCACTTGCTCACCAATGGATCCTCTGCAGTGAATGGGTGCCGTCAGAAAAAGAGTCCAAACAGCTGCTAAAAACATCACAGTAATCCACACAAGTGAAAAGCTGCATGTTTGTAAGAAACAAATCCATCAAGATGTTTTTAACTTTAAAAGAAAAACATGAGTCCATAATCCATCTTCCTGGCTTGTAAATGGTGCTTGATTTGTGCATACACTACCAGTCAAAATTTGAACAGTAAGCTTTGTAATGGTTTTTTTTTCATTTGTTTATTTTTTAAAGAAGTCTCTTCTGCTCACCAAGCCTGCATTTATTTGATCCAAAGTACAGCAAAAAAAACAGTACAATTTAGAAATATTTTTACTTTTTAAAATAACTGTTTTTTTATTTGAATATATTTTAAAATGTAATTTATTCCTGTGATTTCAAAGCTGAATTTTTAGCATCATTACTCCAGTCACACGATTCTTCAAAAATCATTCTAATATTTCGATTTGCTGCTCAAAAACATTTATTAATTTCTGTAATTTAAAAAAAAAATACTGACTCCAAGCTTTTGGTATATGTATACTGTGTGTATACTGTGTAATACTACAAAAGCTTTTTATTTCAGATAAAAAAAAAGTAACTGTTTTAAATATTAAAAATAATAATAATAGAAATGTTTCTTGAGCATCAAATCAGCATATTAGAATGATTTCTGAAGGCTCATGTGACACTGAAGACTGGAGTAATGATGCTGAAAATTCAGATTTGATCAGAGGAATAAATTACATTTTAAAATATATTCAAACAGAAAGCAGTTATTTTAAATAGTAAAAATATTTTACAATATTACTGCTTTTGCTATATTTTGGATCAAATAAATGCAGAAAGGTGAGCAGAAAAGGCTTCTTTAAAAAACAAAAAAATCTTACTGTTCAAAAACTTTGGACTGGTGGTGTATTTCTTCTGATATTTTAGATGGAAGCAATGGTTTAAAGTTAAAAATGTGTTAATGATGGATTTGTTAATTACAAACACACAGCTTTTCACTTGTGGTGTGGATTGTGATGTTTTTATCAGCTGTTTGGACTCTCACTGCAGAGGATCCACTGGTGAGCAAGTGATGCAATGCTACATTTCTCCCAATTTGATGAAGAAACAAACTCATCTACATCTTGGATAGCCTGAGAGTGGATAAATTTAGATCAGAAATGACTCAAGTTGTGTTGTAATCCACTGCAGATGCACTGCGGGAGGTGAGGAAGTACTCGAGCACTGACCAGAGCAAAGACTCCAAACTGCACCCCAACATGTTCGACCACATGCACATGAAGCTCTTCAGAGCCCAGAGGAACCTCTACATCTCTGGCTTCTCGCTCTTCCTGTGGCTGTAAGCATTAATCGACATGAATGACATGGCCGCTGGCAATGTGTCTTGTGATACTGAACTCTGCTGCTGTTTTCTCACAGTGTCATGAGGAGAGTCGTCACTCTGATAAACCAGTTGGCCACGGCCGTCGGCACCAGCACCGCTTTGCAGACTCAGGCTGAAAGTGCTAACAAAGCTGCCAAGAAATACATGGAGGACAATGAGATGCTCAAACAGGTTAAAAGCCTGAAATCCCATGAAACCTGCACCACATTTCACCCCAAAATCAAAAGACTGATAAATAGAAATAGTATTTTTACTTAAGAATTTAACTTTGATTAAAATAATGTAAAAACATTTTTACTTAAATGAAACCTGCACCATATTTCACCACAAAATTAAGGGACAAATTTATAGAAATTATATTTTCTATTAACAATGTTGTTTTCATGAATTTAATTTGAATTTTTTTTTTTTTTACTTGGATTTTGGGGTGAAATACAACCGAAATCATATTTTATTTAAATTGTGGTAAATACTGCAATTTGTATTTAAATGAAATCTGCAAAACATTTCACCCCGAAATCAAAAGACAGAAATAGCAAATAATATTTTTAATCAAGCATTTAATTTTCATGAAAATCTTGCATAAAATATTTTTTTTTCCCTTTTGATTTTGGGGTTAAATGTGACCTAGACATACACTTTTTACAGCAGTCACAGCTCTATAATTATCACGTTATTCAAGTGATAAACATTAATTATTACATTAAAATATTACATTATTAAATCTAATATTTTCAATGAAAAAGTTGTTAGGAAAATAATGCAGATTTTACTTCAATGAAACCTGGACATTTCACCCAAAAATCAAAAGACAACAATAAAGAAAAACATTTTTCATTAAGAATTTAATTGTCATGAAAACACATTTTTTTAATTTTGGGGTAAAATGTAACATAATAATTATAAATGCATATTAAGTTATTAAAGTAAAAAAAAAAATCCTGGTTGAAGAGAAATAGAATGAATTATTGTAGTGTTTTAAGGAACTGGTGTTTTTAAAGACCATTTAGTAACAGAAGTACAAACCGTTGTCAACCTTAGGCACTTACAGATGCTAAAGGAGAAGGAGGGAAGATACAAGATCCAGAAGAGAACAAACTCCTGAAGAAAGAGGTGCAGAGACTGACGGAGCAGCTGAAGAGCAGCACAGATGGTGAGCACAGGATGTACAGACACTCCACGCTCATTCTGTTTCACAATTACAATCAAACAAATGATCTATGGCTGTTTGTTTTTCTGTAGCTCTGAAAAAGTCAAAGTCAGATTTGGACACCATGAAGAAACAAACTGAAGGACTGACCAAAGAATACGACCGTCTCCTTCAAGAGCACCAGGAGCTTCAGGTAACACATTAACGTCTAAATTTCAAACCAACCGTATATTATACAAGTGCTTAGAAATCAGCGGTTATTATTAAAATGTAATTAAAAATAATTGAAACCAAATTAAATTAAATAAACAACAGTTTTAAATTTAAAAAGTATTTTAATTTAAATAAAAGAAAATTAACTGAAAATATATAAAACAAGCTGTAAAGTTGAAGTACTAAAATAAAAAAAAACATAGATTTAAATATATATTTAATAAATAAATAAATAAATGACAAAAAACTAAAGCTTTAAAAATGAAACAGAAACAGAAAATGTACATGTCCTGTAACAAAAAAACAAACCTGTCTTTATTTGAAATATTAAAACAGCTAAAACAAAAAAAAAAAAACCTCTAGACAATAAATAAAAATACAAAATAAATAAATAATAAAATAAAATAGACAAACAAAATTACTAAAACTTTAAAATTAAAAGGAAAAAAAGAAAATATCATATCCTAAAAAACAAACTTTCCTTTAAAGTTGAAGTACTAAAATAACTAACTCAACTTTAATATAACATTTACAATGTATGTTATAGATGTTTACAAAAAGAACAAAAACAAAATTAAACTAAAACTTTAAAATTGAAATAAAAACAGAAAATAACTTTGCTGTAAAAAACAAGCAATACTAAAACTTAAAAAAAAAACAAAAAAAAAAACCAGAAAATATACATTTTCTGTAACAAAAAACAAACCTCCCTTACAAAAATAAATATTTAAGTAAACAAAAACAAAATTACTATAACTTTAAAATTAAAAGGAAAAAATATATAATTTACCTATAAAACGAACTTTCCTTTAAAGTTGAAGTACCCAAATGACTAAAACTTAAAAACTAAATAGACATTCACAAAAAAAGAAAAACAAATGTACCAAAACTTGAAAATTAAAATGAAAACTGAAAATATAAACTTCCTTTGAAGTTGAATTTCTAAAATAATTTTTTAAATAATTTAATATGCATTATATAGACATTAACCATAAAAGCAGAAAATATATAATCTAATAATCTATTTTATTATCTCAATGATATTAAAATAACACAAAGTAGTAGATAGATCAGATATTTTGAATATATATTGTTTTGCATATTTTAAACAAATACTGCATGACTACTTCCATGTTTCAAATATATCCATTAAAATGTTATATTAAAGTAATAGACAATAAAAGATTATAATGTTGTTTTGCATGTTTTAAATACTGTATGACTACTTATGTTATATATTAATGTTATATATTAAAACAATAAAAAGATTAATTATAATTTATCATTTATTTCTTATATATATATATATATATATATATATATAAAATATAAATAAATCAAACAAATACAAATAATAATTTAAATGTAAATTTGTAATGTAATGTAAATTAATTACACTTATACAGTCAATGCAAATTAGTATTATTGTGCATCCCAACAAAATTAGTAAAAATAGGTTGTTTGTTACAGTAAGGAAAATGACGTGGCCAAGAACAATACGCAATGCCTTGTTTACATAAGCCTTTTTTTTTTTTTTTTTTTTTTAGAATCAGCTGGACAGTGGAGACAAAAAAGACAACTAAGCAAGTGGACGCATTGGAAACCTGTACGTTAATGCACGATAATCACGATCATGCTCAGTTCCTCCCACCCCAAATACACTCACCTGGTAGCATGACATGCAAACTGTTACAAGTTCTTGACAGTCAATTCATGATATCACATCCTGTCAGGTTACCTGCTCACCACACATCTGAAGTAGCAGTTTTCACAGTTTTCCGGCTTTGATCCCTCTGGTTTTGATGTTGAAGCACTGCAGTGCTGTATTTTGAGATTGCTGCATACTGCGGCTGTCTGCGAATACAGCCACTGAAACCCAACACTCATTGATGTGTTTACAGGAAACCGTAGGTTATTTAGTCAAAAAAGCCATAGTGACTGATGTTTGCATGTTGCATTGAGATACCTTGTGTCGCTTTCCTTCTCCTCTGCTCCATTCTCTCTCTATTATTTTGCTTAAAAAGTGCATATCAAACCAGGTTAGTCACGCAACATCCAGAACATGCAAACATGAGTCACAGTAGCTGTAACAGTAGTACTTTTCAAGCATATTTCCACAGCAATATTTCCATCCAAAGACGACATAATGGAAGCCTATCTAAGATGACATACATTACAGGCTACGTTAGTCATTTGATCAACTTTAATTAAGAAGAATAAAACCGTTTACACATAAACAACAGGTAAGAAGTAAACACATCACAATGAGACCATTTATTTCTGGGCTGAGCAAACAGTCTGTTAACGAGCGGTTAGTGTGTTTGTTCTCGAGTTCTTGAGAGGTAGGTCAATTACACCTGAGTTCAAATGCTGTTAGTTGTTAAACAAATGCTGAAATGTGAAATTTAAACTGATTTCACAGTCCAATAGAGATAAGTGAGCATTTCTTAATTTCGAGTCCATTTGAGGTAGATGCTTTTGTGCTATCGATGCTTACTAAGATAACATTGGTGAATCTTACAAAACATGTCCAGGCCATATTTCACTCAGAAATCAAATTATATTTTGCATAGAGAAAATTAAACTATTAAGATTTTTTTTTTTTTGCATTTATATTATTATTTAAAAATGTTTCATTACAATTAAGCACATTTTTATGGATGCTTGTTTCTGCCATTGGATTTAAAAAAAAAAAATAAAAAATCTCACAATTTTATCTCAAAATTCTGACTTTTTTTCTAGACATAAACTCTGAATTTCCAAGAGGGGGAAAACAGTCAGAATTGTGAGATATAAAAATCTGAATTATGAGCTAAAAAGTCACGATTAAATAAACTCAGAATTTTGAAAAATATTATATTTTGCAATTCTATTTATAGCTCTTCACAATTCTAAATTAATATTTTACAATTCAAGCTTTTTTTTTCTTACATTTGCAAGGGACTAAAATAATTACAATTTAAACTTAATAAAAACTATATAGACAAGCAAAATTACTAAAACTTCAAAATTAAAATGAAAACAGAAAAAATAACTTAAAGTTTTCTTTAAAGTAGAAGTACTAAAATAACTTAAAAAAACTATATAGACATTTATTAAATAAACAAGCAAACTAATAAATGATAAAAACAATACTAAAACTTTTACATTTTCTGTAACAAAAACCAAACCTGCCTTTACATTTGAAATACTAAAATAAAAAAAGAACTATATACATATTTACAAAATAAATATAAAAAACAAAATGACTAACTTTAAAATTAAAATGAAAACAGAAAATGTAACTTCCTATAAAAAAACAAACTATCCTCTTAAGTAAAATAAAATTAAAACTTAATAAAAACGGTATAGACATATTATCAAACAAAATTACTGAAACTTCAGAATTAAAATGAAAACAAAAAAACATAACTTTCCTATAAAAATAGTTTTCTTTAAAGTTGAAGTACTAAAATAATTAAAACTTATTAAAAACGATAAAGACGTTTACAAAAAAAAAGAAGAAAGTTCCTAAAAGTTTGAAATTGTAATGAAAACAGAAAATATAACTTTGCTATAATAATTTTGCGAGAATTACGAGATATCAAAATCTGAATTGTGAGCTAAAAAGTCAAAAGTAGTTTAAAAAAAAAATAGTGAGGGGAAAAAATTTATTGAAATTATATAAACTATATTATATTTTGCAATTCTAACTATTTATAGCTCTTCTAACTTGCAAAGTTATTCTTACAATTCAAACTTTTTTTTTTCCTCAGAATTGCAAGGTAAAAGTATGAATTGTGAGATATAAATGGCAGAAACGGGTTTCCATCTATTTTCCCTTCAGTTCTTAAGACTGAAAGGGAAACATTGTTACTGCAATGCACAAAAAAGTAATGCATTTATTTTAGTGTACTACAATAATCTAACACAACTAATGTCCAGATGCATTACATTGAGAATTATTATTTGATTATAAAACTTGCATTTTTTCCCTTTTGATTATAGGGTTAAATCTGACCTGGACATGTATTTGTACTCTGTTATTGGATGAGGGCTAGATATTCGATGTCAATGTTCGCCTATTCTAGTAACAAAATTGTACAATGAAAACTATTTAGACTTGTGTGACAATTATAAGACTGTGAAAATTATCCTGCACTGTAAGAGAAAAAAACGACGCGGCTAAATCTGATTTTTGTAATAAATTATCACTTTTTTTTTTTTTCATTTACCAAGAATGAGCCGTCATCCACCATGTGGGTGTTGAAAAGCATGCTGTCAGTACATGTGTCTGATGCATGAGGCTTCCACGCTCACTTCCTCTCCCTCAGATGCAGAAAAGTTAGGAGAAAAATGAACATGTTCTTTCTTATGCAAGATTATATGGTTGGCTGCTTCCCTAAGGATGGAAAATGGTCTTATAAGGAGGATGGTTTATGCTTTCGTTATATCGGTTGTATTTTCCTGTCAAATGTGGTCGGATATAGCTATTTTTTAAATCTTATGTTTATCTAGTGGGTGCAGAAATCACCTGCCTAAGTGCCTCGTTTACATTTTGCTGTGATTGTATATGCCATTTTCACAATTAAAGCCAAAAACGGTACTGATTGTGGATCTTCCTCGAAATGTAGTAAATCATTCAGTTTATTTTTAAAAGAATGTATCTAATCTTTCACATAAATGCATTTTTTTTTTTACACATCAGGATATTCACTTTAAAGTATACAAAAAACATATCAGCAAATAAAATTATGTACTGTCTAACGTAAAAGCAAGTAATAAATGCCACTCGTTTTATTTGCTTTACAAGTCACAAATAAAAATCCTTTGCTTGGTCGTTACAAAGGAACATTTCCGCCAGCTGAAACCAGACAACGATTTATACAAGTATATAAAAGAATAATTATTTGCAAATTTGAGGAACAATTGATTGAACGACCTGAGAATAGACCATGTTGACTTTGCCTTCTTGCACTTTTCGTGTTTTTTTTGTTTTGTTTTGTTTTTTTTGGCACAGGAATGCACCCGTTCACACGTAACGACACACACGCACAGTGACATTGCACAACATCGATCATGAAGATGATTACTTACATACCCACGGCGTCACGCACAGTTCTGGGCCCGGTTCTCGGGACTTTCTTAAATAGAAGGAACTGCTGTCAGGTGACACTGAAAAGCACAATGGTGAGCATTTCGTTCCTTCATGACAATACAAATGGGACGCAATTCGAGATCTCCGACGACATAGTCAACCTATAGCCCGCTAGGCGAGGCCTACCTATATTAAGCACACAGTGTCGTGGTCAACTGTTTCAGGCATCTATCAGTGTGTATGGCAGGAGAGAGAGATACGACGGACGTGATCATGTACCCAACAAGGTGTTATCCTTATAGGGCCCGTGCACGACGATGGCTTAAATGAGAGGAAATCCAATGCTTAATTGCCTCTAGTTGGGCTTCTAAAAGCATCCAAACAGGTTAGGTAGATTGTAAGACATTCTTCTTCTTCTTCATCTTCCTCTTCTTCTTTTTTTTTTTTAACCCAAAACATCATGTACATTCAAGAAATAAATCTACTATATCAAAAACAACTTATTTCACATCATTTACACAAGTCCGATAGAAAGTGTCAAACAGACGGCGCTGTTGCTCCCTGCGCAGGTGTGCGTGTACATGTGCGTGTACGCGAGTCACAGACGCGTCTCCCGTTCCGGGTCGTAATCCGCCGTCCGCGGGCACTGGTCCGAGTTACAGCTGTTGTTTTCTTCTTTCCTGAGGGCTTGCAGTTCGCCGGCCGCGGCCCCCGTGCCTCCGTTCGCGAGCGTGTTGCGCTCTTGTCGCCGAACGTGCCGTCGTAGCACCACCAGCCCGAGAATGCACAGGAAGAAGGAAACGGTCCTTAAGCCCAGCGTCAGGCCCAGATATGCTATCCTGAGCGACGGAGAGGAAAAACACAGGATAGTAATAAACCGAACACAATTACAAGCCTAGACATACCAGGGCTTCTGTGGGTCCAAAGAAGTTTTAAATTCAAAAACTCGTGGCATGAAATGTTGCATGCATTGCATAAAATAAATGATCTTTTCAGTATTTTTGCTTTCCACAACTTGCTAAAGATATGTTTGCTTGAGATGCAAATGGAAAATGTCTTAAAACAAAACAAAACGAAGTGCTTAAAACAAGAACAATCTGTCAGTAGGATGTGAGAACTCCTTTGAATTAGGCCGTTTTGTCCTTGTTTTAATGATAAACCTACTTCATCTCATCTTATGTCACTTTGCTTCTCAAGTAATGCTGATTTAATAATCATTAGACATTTGCAATGAAAAACAACAAAAATACTGAGGAAAAGCATCACTTTTTTTGCAGTGTGATCACAAATGCATTTGTTTTTATTTTTGATTTGGAGCACAGCTATTCAAGCTTCAAGCTATTTTTTTTTCTTAAAATTAATTAAAAAGTATTGGAGATCTGTTGGAAGTTGTATTTTGCGCTCCCTAGATCTTTACATTTAGAGAATACTCTGACATTTTGCGTATTCGTCAATTTATTCTTTAAATTTTCTTTACGTTGTCTGGAAAAAAGTCTTAATTGACCTTCATCAAACCTGCAAAAACCCTGATAAACACGAACTAATGTACACAGGAATTTCAGTTTGTTGTATTCTCCTTGTCATGCAATAACCCTAAACTAAACCCTGATGCTAAGCCTATATGCTGTTAATTAATATTATTGTGTACTTAAATGTGACCCTGGACCACAAAACCAGTCATAAAGGTCAATTTTTTGAAATGTAGATTTATACATTTTAAGAAAGTTGAATAAATAAGCTTTGTTAGGATAGGACAATATTTGGTCAAGATACAACTATTTGAAAATCTGGAATATGAGGGTGCAAAAAAAAAAAATCAAAATGTGGAGAAAATCACCTCAAGCTGTCCAAATGAAGTTCTTAGCAATGCATATTACTAATCAAAAATTAAATTTCGATATATTTACAGTTGGAAATTTATAAAACACCTTCATGGAACATGATCTTTACTTAATATCCTAATGATTTTTGGCATAAAAGAAAATTGATAATTTTGACCCATACAATGTATTATTGGCTATTGCTACAAATATACCCGTGCTACTTAAGGCTGGTTTTGTGGTCCAGGGTCACAAATGCACAATTACACGTAAAATAGTGTATCTGAATTTTATACTACAGCATCAAACTACACTTTTCTAAATGAATTCAATTCGATTTCAGATTCTGAAAGTTCTGTTTGTATGAACTCTAAATGTTGCCATCAATTTGCATATTCATTTACATGTGCATTACATGCATTGTGCACAAAACTTCAGTACATGCGCTTTAATGTCATGTTTGCCTAAAAAGAAAGCTGACACTTGTCAAAACAGTGTTTTTAGCAAATATTTAGTAAAAATTAAGTACAATATTTACTGGGCAGTTTCACAGAATGTGAGGCGGAAATAAACACATTTGTAAGACATAAAATGCATGCAAACATATGCATCGCTGCATTTTTGAGAAAATAGTCAGATTCATGCATTATTTTTTTTTCCTCAGGTCTACATCTAAAACTAAGCTCAGTCTAATCGATTAAGGTGTTTATTTGAAGGCTTTTCGATCTGATTGAGCCATTAATCTGAATCCTGAATAATAACAGCTGTAGATGCAGCTACTGATAAAAACAGTGTTTTTTTTTTTTTTTAATTTGAAAAAACCTGTTTTTGAATTTGCAAAAAATATACACTGCCGTTCAAAGTTTGGGATTTCTTATGCTCATCAAGGCTGCATTTATTTGATCAAAAATCCGGAAAAAACTTAAATGTAAAATAACCATTTTCGTAAGTCAATATATTTTAAAATGCAATTTATTCCTGTGATCAAAGCTAAATTTTCAGCATCATTACTCCAGTCTTCAGTGTCACATGATCCTTTAGAAATCATTCTAATATGCTAATATCATCAGTGTTGAAAATAGTTGTGCTGTTGTTTTACAGTATTAGTTTTTTTCTGTATTTTTGATCAAGTAAAAAAAGAATTCTTAAAAAAACATAAAAAAAAAAATCTTACTGATCCCAAACTTTTGAATAGCCATGTAAGCAGTGTTACTTTTGCTGATTCCAGCCCTAAACTGCACTGTAAGTCTGTAAGTGGAATGTGGTGAGATGAGCCGAATACCTGTAGGCAGTGGTGTTGTAGATTCGACAGGCTCCTCTCCCACCGCATTTCTTCTGACCCCATTTCAGACAGGTGGTGTCTATGATGGCTCCGAAGTATATAGGAGCTGGAATTCCAGCTGTGGAAGACAAAAAACAGCATAGCATCTACTACTGCTTCAAAACAAATCATCATTACCAGTGTGACTGCAAAATGATTCAGCAGAGACGTCAACAGCACCAAAGACCACAGCGTCTCTCACCTAGAGTGCGTGTCGTCAATGTGTGAAAACCCAAAGCTAAAGACTTCAGCTGAGGTTTGATGCATCTGTTGATGAAACCAGAGAACGAAAGGATAGATTATCTCCTCCTCGAATCATATGAAAACATGTCTGACAGATGCACTGCGTACAAGAAATACGACATACCAGTAGTTTAAGATTTCGCATAGCAAAAATAATGCAAATATAATAAAATAGAAAACAGATACTGTAAAATAAATAAATACAATACAACTAAATGTACTACTACAATGGCTACTTCTAATGGATTAAAAATAATTGAATAGGTTGCATATTATATAATTGCACAAAGTGATGTATTGTGATATTTTATTTATATTATATATTAATAAATGTATTATTTTGCATGTAAAAATCAACCCCCTATTTTTGTATTTATTTCCATAATAAACTGAATAATCATTGTATGTTATTGAAAATATATATATATATATATATATATATAAAATTTGTGTATATATCTTTTATGCACTGAAAAAAAATCTGGTTGATTTTGCAAAGTAACGCAAAATAATGCAAATCAAGTAGAAATTCTATTTTGTGGGGAAAAAATAAAAAAAATTGTAGAATAACATGCATTGATTGTACAAAATACCAGATTTTTTTATGAAAATAAATAAGTTGATTTTTTTTTTTTTACACATCTTTTATGACGGTACCATGAATTGCTAACACTAGACAATCTAACATCAGCGTATTTTAAATTAAGAAATTTAAGAAACATAATTTATCATGTGTAAAATAATGCCGAAAAAATAAGTTGCATAAATATATTTATATATTAATTGGAATATGGAATAATTGCATAAAGTGATGTATTGTGATATTATTTTATTTATATTATATATTAATAAATGTATTAACTTTTGTATTACTACAAACATTTCAGTAACCATAATAATGATAATATATATGGAAAATCAATCCTATTTTTTAATTTATTTTTATAATAAATTGAATAATCATATTATATATATATTAATAAAATATTGCAAGTTATTTTTACTTTTATATGCCAGCAAAAAAACTTTTTTTAATTTTTAAAATAACACGCATTGATGAATTGTACACAAGACCAGAAACAATTATTATGAAAATAAATAGGTAGATTTTTTTTCTCACATTAATTTTAATCTAGACAACCTAACAGCAGCGTTTTTAAATTAAGAAATGTAAAAATAACATAATTCATCATTCATAAAATAATGCAAAATTTAGACTGTTACTATTGGTTATTTGTATTTTTAAACACAAGAAAAAAGTAGCAGAAATCATTATAGTTTGTTAAAATAAAATCTTTAACATACATTGATGCCTAATACCAGAAACATTTCTTATCAAATTAAATTTTATAATTTTATATTTTAGTTTTATATTACTAACATGATGAACAAAAGTGAATAGATCGATTTCTTTCAAATCCAGGCCACTAGACGACTTCAGAACAGCAATATGCAAATGACTTCATCCAAATGAATCACATCTTCTCTCAAAAGCTACAGACACACAGGAATTTTTATTTCACCAAACAAAGCCGGGCCAGCGCTGCTGCTGCTGCTGCCGCTAACCTAATTTAGCCCGAGGGAGGCTGAGCATTCCAGCAGCGTCAGCTGACTGAGCTTTGGGAGAAAGCTGACAGTCCCTGGTGCTAAAGCTTTTCCTTTCAAGACACAAGTCTGATTACCGAACCTCACAACTGACCATAAACTTGTCTCCACTGATTTCGCATTCAGTCGAGCGACAGTTTTGACTGGCTTACAGTCCTCGACTAAGACACGGAATAATGAGGGGAAAATCACATTAGCGCCGCCGACACATGCAGTCAGTTTTCATCTGTAATCTGCTTGAACTGAGAGAAAAAAAACAAACACATGACTGGACGACCTTTCTGTGCTTGCTTTCTGTTTTCTATGAAACGATAATTCGGGATGTAAACAAAGCACTCACTTTCACATGACTTCTCAAAACTGGAGAAATGTAGCATCACTTGCTCACCAATGGATCCTCTGCAGTGAATGGGTGCCGTCAGAATGTGAGTCCAAACAGCTGATAAAAACATCACAATAATCCACACCACTCCAGTCCATTGATTAATGTCTCGATTAACATTCATAATCCATAATAACGCCTCCTCCAGTGAAAAAGTCATGTCGTTTGAAGAGAAATATGCACAGGGGATGGACTTTTTCACTGGAGGAAATGTTATTATGGATTACAGACTCGTATTTGGTAAGAATCAATGGTTTGAAGATAAAAAAAGATAGATGTTAATTGATGGACTGGAGTGGTGTGGATTATTGTGATGTTTTTTTCAGTTGTTTGGACTCTCATTCTGACGGCACCCATTCACAGCCATTGGTGAGCAAGTGATGTAATGCTGCATTTCTCCAAATCTGATGAAGAAATAAACTCTATATATCTATATCTTGGATGGCCTGAGGGCGAGTACATTTTCAGCAAATGTTCATTTCTGGGTGAAAATGAGTTCAAGTGAGCTGTAACTCTCCAGACTACCAGCAGTTCCTGATCAATAAATCACGGTGAGATATTCACCTGATGAGCAGCATGTATCCCGGCGTTCCGCCCAGCGAGATGATAAAGGAAGTGATGACAGACAGAGCCAGGAAGTAGGGGAAGACTCGATGGCAGCTGTCTCTGTTGTTGCACTGGCCCGCGCTGGCCGTATGATTCCCGACTGCTATACAACTGCACTGCTCGAACACCTAAAACACACAAAACACACCACATCATGAAAAGTCCCAAGGACTTTTCAAGACCTACCATTGCATTTATGGTCTGAAAAAGTATGGGCCTTAAATCAATAATTAAAATTTTTATTCATGCAGTTTATGAGCTCATATTAAACGGCAGTCACCCATTTTTAAAGCAGCACTGGCTCTATTATTCCTCACACTCTTTGATTTGAAGCAAAAAATGTATAAAAAGCAGACAAAAGGTACAAGACTCTGTAACTTAAATTCTTTATGAGGGAATGAGCTACTCATCCCATGAAACACTGAAAATGACAATGTTCACATGATGCACAAATTCCATGATTGATGATTCTATGATTCTCTCTTGGGTTGTGGTTATTGCAGTTGTTTCTAAATAAAAAAATAAATGCATAATTGTTTTGATTATTTAAGTTAACTATGTTTGAATAATTTTATTTATTTATTTATTTTTTTTCATTTTTCTATTGTGGAGTGCAGAGCATTGATAAACATTATTGGTAAACAAATAATAATGCATTATTTTATCCAATCATAATACATTTTCCAATGAACTTCACATGCAAATCTAAAATGTCAAACTGCAAAATTTGCACATTTGCAAAATATAAAGTGTATTTTTTATTTACCTATTATCCTTTTTCCTTATTTTTCTATTATGGAGTGCACTGCATTAATTATTTTTATGTTATTTTGGTAAAAAGCTGAAATGAAAAAAGCTATTTTACTAGTTATTGTAGTTGTTTATAAACAAAAATAAATAAATGTTATTTATTAAACTTTATTTATTTATTTACCAATTATATATATTTTTACATCTTTTTTACATTTTTATTTTCTGCTTTGACTAAGTGCACTGCACTGACTATTTTTAATGTGGTAAATGAATATTAATGCAATATTTTGCCAGCTTTAATACATTTTCCAATGTACATCACAGGCAAATATAACGTATAAAGATGTAAAATTATTGTAAATGTAAAATGCTAAGAAAAAGATATTTTAAAAGATACTGTAGTTGTTTATAAAAACAAAAAACAAATTTAAGTTGAAATCAAACTGACTTAAGGCTTCAACACAATAGTCACAATGTGCTGTTTGGTTGACCTCACTCATCTGAAATTAAAGTCTGAAATTACACCAATTCTTTGTCTGAAAGGGACAAAAGACAGTACGTATAACAGATGCTTGAGATATGAAATGGACACACAGGAAGGGAGGGAGGAAGTACAGTCTGCAGACTGAAGTCCCAGACTGTCCCAGCCGTTCAGATGCAACCAAACTCCACAATGTTTAGACAGAACTGACCAGGAACTGTCTCAGGAAGTTTCAGAGAAGGTTCGAAAATTCAATATAGCCTTTGAGCTGAAGACAAACAGGTTGTGCACACCCTTCAGAGAGCGCTGGGAAAACCCGAGTTCAAGGCATACGAAACACAACACAATGTCGCCCGCATTCTTTGAAGGGACAGGACAACAAACACACGCCATTGTTCCAGAATCACGCTCTCGGTTCAGAGGCCGCGCTTACCGTGTCCATTCCAGAGCCGTGGGACGTCCGGCATCCAGCCAGGCAGGGGGAGACGTAGGTGAGGCCGTTCTCACCGCACACGGGGTCCCAGCTCGTTTCAGGACACTTACAGTTTGCATTGCAGGACGCCCAGAGAGAACTGTCCGCTTTGTACAGACTTTCCGTCCTGTTTGTTAGACATAACAAGGAGATTGTTACCGGCTCATCAAGCTTTTGTCTTTTTGCAAATGAAGCACATCATAGAATTCATACGTTTGTGTCATACAGGTCAATTAAAACGTCAATGCTGATCTGTACTTTAATAAAAAAAAAAAATCTGGAGAGGAAACTTCACTTTCATCAGGAGTAAAAACTATTTTGATAAAGATAGTTTATAATATACACATACATGAAATTCTAATGATTGGTGTATATATATATATATATATATATATATATATTTTTTTTTAAGATATTGTAGTTGTTTATAAAAAAAAATTCAATTCGAAATCACACTGACTTATATTTATTATATAACATTATATTTAACTAAAATTAAAAGCATTACCACTAAAACATTCTGTTACTTGAAATAAAGATGAACTGAAATCAAATATTTAAAAAAACAAAAAAAAGGTAACATTTATGCATTAATAATGCATTAACTGACATGAACTAACAATGAACAATACATTTTTACAGCATTTATTAACCTTTGTTAATATTAGTTAATAAAAAAAGTGTATATGCAATTCACAGTACATTAACTACATCTGATAAAAACAATGTTTGATCTTAAAATATATTGATAAATGCTGATATTAATATTAGTTTTATTCAAATGTTAGTTCATGTTGACAAACTTAGTCACCAAAAAAATTATCATTTTCATTTTGACATACTAAAACTGAAATGAAATAAAAAAACTACATACAAAGACCTATTAAATAATGACAAAACAATAAAATGACAAAAACCTGGATAAAAATGGAAAAATTAAAACCAATTTAAACTATTAATAAAAAACTATGCATTAATTGTGCTAATTATTTGTAATGTGGTAAATATGCTATTTTTTCAACCTTAATTTTTCCACGAACTTCACAGGCAAATGTAAAATTGTTGTAAATGTAAAATGCAATGCAAAATTATTCATATATATATATATATATATATATATATATAATTCATCAACAACAAAAGATATGCAAAGCACTGTCCTCTCAATGATTATCCTATTTATTCTGCTATTCAAACGATGCATGATCATATAGTTTCATTTTATTATTAGCATTTAGTATTGTTTGCTTGACCCAATTAGGCCACTTAGTCATTTAGATCAAGATTTTTTTTCAAATAATTTTCATAAAAATGTAGCTCCTGTGTCAGACTAGTTAAGACACAGTCTTAACATAATGGCTGTTTTTATGCAACCTGCCCCTGATTTGAGCGGAAGCACCGCTGACCGAAGTATAAACTGAAAGTCTCGTCCTACCCATTGTACGACCTGGTGATGCCGGCCACGCTGGCATTCTCACATCCCATGGTGAAGAAGAAAAGCGACAGGAAATAGCCCAGAAGAGACGTCCCCAGCGCAAACTTGGCTGCTCCCATGATGCTCAGCTTGAACTTCTTCATGATCACACCCCCCGAGAACATTCCCAAGGCTACGGCTGGGATGTTGATCACTCCTGAAAAAACAGACGGCATCAGGAAAACCCGGATCAAAGCGTCAGCGTCACAGATTTGAAACAAAGGCACAGGCTCTTCTTGTGCTCGAAAGGTTAAGGGATACAGAACAGGCCTATTTGTTTTCCCTCCGTCTGATTTTCAAACGCTAATGCCGTTTCCCAAAATGTACAACAGTCTCCGGTGTCTGCGTATTATTTTTGGATTGCGTTCTCTTTCATACGCAGTATTGGGCCATATCATACTGTGATTTAACCGAGCTATAAAAGCTTTTAGATTTGATATCAGAGCCACAGATTAATATTTAGCATGCATTAATAAAATCCCCCAACATACAATCAAAACATTAAGCTCTGAGGTCACAGCTGCACCGTGAACTGTAATATATATGTGTGTTTAGACTAAGACGACGTACCCATTAAGAAGTTGGCTTTGGACGCTGACTGTCCGTAATGTTGCTCGATGTATTTTGGCTTGTACGTCACCATACCGATCAAAGAGTTGAACTGGATGATGGTGACGCAGAGATACAAAAAGTAAACTGGGTTCCCCAAAAGGGATCTCAGCGTTGGCAAAAAGTCTGAAAAACATGAACACAGAATGCAAATAGTTAAGGTTTGTTTGTCAATCTACAGCATACATGCACTAACTGAAATGAATCAATATCAAGAGAGCAAACAAATGACTCTTCTTGTTAATTTGTGACAACCAGAAGGGGTCCAAATACATGTTAGCTGAGTTTGGAACAGGATAATGCCATATTTCCTGTTTTATTTATTTATTTATTTATTTATAAAAGTAAATATATTGTTTTGACACTTTAAATCATTTAAAATCTTTTTGCGTTAAAAAAAAAAAAAAAAAAGTTTGGATGAAAACTTTGCTAATGTTATTTTTTTTAAACCCTGTAAAGCCTAATATGTGGAACAATAATAAAAACAAACAAACAAAACAAACAATAAACAATTGTTTGATCACGCTCAAAAAGCAATGCAATTCAGTGACGATTGTGAGATGAACAAATAAACATTCCTCAACTGAGGAATAGTGAAAGTAAAGCTTCTGATGGAAATTTGTCTTAGA
Organism: Labeo catla; assembly: GCA_012976165.1. Classification (NCBI taxonomy): domain Eukaryota; kingdom Metazoa; phylum Chordata; class Actinopteri; order Cypriniformes; family Cyprinidae; genus Labeo; species Labeo catla. The sequence goes on from VONZ01000025.1 coordinate 1,982,225, forward strand.
AATTTGCTTATCAAATCTGATATAGTAGGTTTCATAGGATTAAAGTAAATGCCAACTGGTTTGATTTTTTGTTAATTAATGCAATGAAATTCCAGCACTTTATATGGGTCATCAACGTTCAAATACGCTTTTTAAGCAGCCTAGACCAGCGCAGACGTCAAGTATTTCAGAGCGTGATTTATTTCTGTGAATTCTAGGTGGTTTACCTTTGGCCATTTCTAGGAAGTTAGCTGGCTCATCCGCCTGGTACTTGTGCTCCAGGAGGGGCGAGTCTTTGATGAAGCTGGTCCGCTCTGGAGAATACTTGGCAAGCCGTCTCTCTGGCAGGGGCAAAGACTTGGGCAAGAACCAAAACGGCACCGCCGAGAGCAGGGTGATGAGTCCTGCAATAAGGTATCCCAGCCACCAGGCGCCTACCCAGCGCGCATCTCCTGGGGTGATGCTAATGCTCTCTGTGAGAAGACAGTCACACACACACACACACACACACACACACACATATGTCAACAGTGAGAATACAGACGCTACGAGGCTCGCTGCAGCTTGTCACATGTTCAGAATATTTGGGCCAGGAAGACAGCCGAGGCAGACGCAGACTGTGATCCACAGACAGTCTTAGATGTCTCGCGCTCTCTCTCGACGCTCGAGCTCATCGTGTACGCTCAAGACAGCCTCCATGTTGTGCCAGTAGATTGAAATGTTTGTAGCATTTCACATAAACAAGGAATGGATCAATCAAATGCATTTTTGACACATTTAATCCTGAAACACAAAACCAGATGTTGAGCAGAATGTACAAACTGCTCTTTTTCATACAAAACCATGGTGATATGTACTGTCAAGATAAAAAAAAAAATAAATAAAAAAAAAATCTCTGCACTATATTTTGCAAGTCTTTTGAAGTCAAGTGGATTACGAAGATTTAGGTGGAAAATACTAAAATTTAGCTTCTTAAATAATCTAGTCATGATTAGGTAGCAGAATGACTTTTTTTTCTCAACCAAAGTGTGAATTAGCTTTTCAGAGTTTGGAAGTATAAATCAATATTCAACATTAAAAAAAAAAAAAAAAAAGTTTCACAGAAGGGGGATAAATAACATGTGATAATGACAACATGATCGTGAGTAAATGTTCATTTTTATTTAAATTAAATTAAATTAAATAATTACATTTTAAATTCTTTAAACTACATTTTTTTTAATTTAAAAAAATTGCAAAGAAAAGCCATATGGATAATAAGAACGAAAAATGTTATTTAGTACAAAAAAATTTGAATATTTTATATATTTTTTTAATGTTTCTGAAAGTATCTTATACTCACCATTTGCTGCCAAATTATTAACAATTATTATGAGTTCTAAATTATTAATAATTGATCTTTTTATACATGTTCATAATTTTGCTGCTTAATATTTTGTGTAAACAGTAAACATTTTTTTATCTGTGATTAGTTTATGATAGAAATCAAAAGCATTTATTTGAAATAGAAATTTATTTTAAATGGAAATCTTTTTGTAAGATTATAAACGCTTTACGGTTACTTCTGATCAGTTTAATACATCCTTGCTGAGTAAATCTATTAATTTCTTCTTTTTCCAGCGTATCACAGTTTCCACAAAAATATGAAGCAGGAAAAACAATGTATTTAATATTAATAATAGTAAGAAATGTTTTTGAGCGGCAAAGCAGCATATTAGAATTGTGCAAAACCAGCATAGACCAGCCGAAGTTGCTGTTTTGTTTATACAAAAAATTATTAAGTAGTAACATGACTCAATATTGAGGATCATAAAAAATGTTACTTGAGCAGCAAATCAGCATATTAGAATGATTTCTGAAGGATCATGTGACACTGAAGACGACTAATGATGTTGAAAAATCAGCTTTGATTCACAATATATTCACATAGAATATAGCTATTTTAAATGCTAATAATAGGGCTGGGCGATATGGGCAAAAAAATTATCACACAATCCATAATCGATAATTATCACGATAAATGTCAAATCTTTATTTCTTTCAAGTTTATAGTCAGATTTTTGCATAAGAGACTGTATTCAAGAATCTTAATTCTCTATAGAAACAATATTCCTGTAAGGACTTATGCATGTACTGCAGATGTTCTAGTCTGTATTTTGTTTTATCGTCCATTAAATAAAATGAATGCCTAAACATTTGATTTTAAGGTATGTGATATAGTTTTTATTGGCTGAATATTTACTATACACTATCTTATGGTTTAACTGTACTGCCAAATGTCTTGACTTCAGGGTGTAACGCTACATTATCCATGAAGAAATGGCCTGTATCTCCGGCACGCATTATTTCACACACATACATAAACTTTACCAATGCCAAAAAATGTTCTGAAAGGAATCAGCTTTGCACATCACGATGTGCTGATCACCGTTTAACGTCGCGCACACATATCTAATATTAACATCATGCAATTTAAGGATATTACATGTTTCAGCCTATGCCCCGTTTAACCTCTCAGTCTCATTTCACAGGCACATCTCATCCAAAACAGCTGTTGGATAAATCGCAGCTTAACATTTATGACCCTTTACGTCGTCCCCAGTCAAATAAAGAGCGCGTTCGGATGCCAAAAACGCACTCAGATCCAACATAAACAGCCTTCGCGGCTTTCAAACAAGAAACAACAAAGTTTCTTATTTCCTCCTGCTTTTGTCTGAAATACAAAAATAAGATGAATATGAATAAGCTGGATGTTCTCCAGGTTTGAGGAGCGAATGCTCGATTTCACAATGAATTGCTTCTTTGAGACCTTTAACGAGTTTTTGATTCTCTAGTCTACTCGGACGTCTACTCAAACAGAGAATAGAAGTACTTTCTATTATTTTCTGCTGTTTTTATTCGAGAAAACCTTGATTTATACATTTCCAGAGATGCATGGTACAATATTCAAGCCATTCAAGTGATCCAGTGAAGATGCAACTGAACTCTATGACTGCTTTAGGAAATAGTGAGTCACACAACAGCATCGTTTCACTCACCCATGTTGACAAATCCAACGTCCACGTATATCTTGGCACAGACAGACCCCAGAATGTAGCCAAACACCGGACCGACGACTGATATCGTCTGGACGCATCCTAAAGCAGACGGCACGAATTGATTAGTCTGGGCTGTTTACCAAGAAAGACAATGCTCTCTAGGAAAAACAATTCATTCCAGGAAGCCGTTAAAGGGCAAACAGTCTGGGATTCTCACTGAATACATGGTAATTGATGATGCAGCAAATGCATATCTGTCCTATAGTCACAGCATATCATAAATGCATGAACAAACATGTAGATGTACCGATGTAGAAGGCTGCGTTCTCCTCCAGAGCGTGATCATCGATGTATGAGATTCCCAAAGGTTGCACCGGGGTCTCGCCGATTCCTCGCAAGATATTCCCTAGGAAAACGTAGATCCACATGGACAACCTGGACTCGTGTTCGCAACCTGATAAAGAGGGAAGAGAGGGTGAGAGAGGTTGCAAATGTTTGCATTTCAAGGAATTGAAACAAAACAAATATACAGAACAAAATGAGACAGGATAAACAAGCGAGAATTGAACCAACAGTTGTAATCTGGCTCAGATGAACAGGAATCATGCAATCAATACAACAAAACGCATACATTTTCTAAGAAAGTGTGTCGTGCTTGAGCAAAACAGGCAGCATTTTGGGAATCAGCACCTAAAATTACTAAGAAACAAGTATTGGATTTCAAATATGATGCATTAGCATAATACAGACAAGCAAGAATATATTAAAAGCTGTATGCTGCACTGGCGAATGTTAGTCCCAGTCGGGGTTTAAAACTAGTTTTAACCAGCAAGACTCCAATCTAACACAAGCTGTAGGTGGTTTTGTACCTGAGCTTGGTCCTGAAGTAGGGCTGGGACCTGTGGCCAGATTGCTAGGCCTCACTGGACATGGAGAGAGGTTACTGCTGGAGTTAACTGACGATCGGATCGATGTTTCAAACTTGTAGCTGCATATGAAACATCAACAAGTCAGAAGCAGAAATCAGAGATCGTGTCACATGACACAACAAAAGGGACAGAGTCTGATGAAACGTGCATATCTTGTTAGGAAACATGCATATTTTGTTCATGTTGTTTCATGTTATTTTGTGATGCATCCTAACAATAACAATAACAATGTTATTAATATATATATATATATATATATATATATATATTTTTTTGTCCACAATAAGGACAGAAAAACATCAATGATAATTAAATAATAAAAAAATGATTAAATAATTGTAAAAAATAATTGTACTTTTTTATAATAATAGTAATAATAATAATAATAATGGAGAATATTATGGAGATAATACTAAAAAAAGTTATTAATAAAAAAAATATATTCTTTTGTCAACAATAATGAAGATAGAAAAAAAAACAATGATAATTAAATAATTCGATTTCTTTTTGTCAATAATAATGAACATGGAAAAGATGCATCACAATAAGTAAAAATACTTAATACAAATACATTTTATTTTGTCAACAAGAATGAGGACAGAAAAACATATCATAATGATAATTAAATAATAAATGAGATTTTTTTTGTCATGGAAAAGATGCATCATAATAAATAAAAATACTTAATATGAAAATTAAATACGGTTAAAAATATAACTTTTTTGCCGTCAACCAAAAAGATAGAAAAGAAGAATGATAATAATTAAATATATATATAAAAGTATATAAAAAGTATAATATATAATATATATAATAATACATATTTTTTATTTTGTCAACAATAATGACAATGCAAAAAGATAAATAAATAATAACAAAAAAAAAAATATATATATATATATATATATGACAAAAACATGACAAGAAAAAGTAATCCAGTCATAGTATTATCATATATTTTTGGTATTACCCTGCTTGAGGAGACAAAGCTGAACACTTATAAACTAAACTAATTTGTCCAAGATGAATCAGCTGTATATTACAACCCACATCTGCACAGACAGTGAATAAATGAGCAGGTGAACTTCAAATAAATTGAGCAGTTCACATTGTGAACATGCTGTTGCCGTGAAAACACGATGTAATGTAGAATGCATCATTTCTATAAATAATGCACTTCAAAAACATGGCCTACATACGAAACATTAACATATAAAATGCAGCATGTCAATCCATCACGGAAAATCGCACTCGAGTCACTTTAAATACATCCAAGCTGTGGTGCCTTCGAAGAGCAGCATGTGAAACTGAAAACCTGGCATACTTTCAAGGTTGAGATTGCTTGTCGATTTACAAGGATGAAGTCGAATTTGAATGAGCAGAGCGAGGTCATGCAAAATTCTGTTTGTTCTGTATATCAACTCAAAATGTTTCCTTGATACAGCAACTTTGCGATGCCAAGAAACACATCTGATAAAGAAACAGCACAGTGTCTGACCACAAACACACACTGAAGACAACTCAATGGCATTCGTAGAAACTTTAACAAGATTAAACTGGATACATGTGACCCTTCAAAACAACTCGCCCTGCTGACATCACACACACTTTCACTTACGGATGAAACTTTGGCTTACCGTCCAATTATAAAATGGGGCAAGGCAATTAGAAAAGTCCCAAGCGACATCAACAGACAGCCCATGGCGATGATCTTCGGACGGTGAAGTTTGGCACCAAAGTAACTCACGAAGGCGATCACTAACAAGTTACCTAGAAGCAGAGAAGAGGAAAAACTGTTCAGATAAACATTTTATGATGTGAAAACTGCAAATGAGCTGAACAGGCTTTATGCATTGAGCTTTTTCTCAGAAAATTCCAACAAAAAAAAAAGCAAGAACTAAACGCGACAGCATAGTAGTAATATTGGAACATAAAAGATGATTTGAAGAATGTTGTTGACGTAATAGCTGGCGGTATCCATTGACTTCCATAGCATGGAATAAAATCTGTTTAACAACATTTTTCAAAATATCTTGTGTGTTCAACAGAAGATAGAAACTCATACAGGTTTGGAACATGATGGTGTGTGAATGATGACAAAATTGTCATTTTAATGCGAGTTTAATAATCCACCAATGGATTGCTTACATTTTCTGTTTCCAAGAATGTTAGTGAATATTAAATGAAAATTTGCTAAAATGAAGATGTTTTTGGAACATTTGGAGAACAAAATAGATTTGAAAAAATGTAGTATTACATCACTTTCTCACCAATGGATCCTCTGCAGTGAATGGGTGCCGTCAAAATGAGAGTCCAAACAGCTGATAAAAAAACATCACAATAATCCACAAGTAATCCACACCACTCCGGTCTATCAATTAACCCCGTTTGTACTACTGAATAAAAAATGTAAAAAAAAAGTAACGACTTTTTAATCTCACAATTCAGAGTTTTTTCTCAGATTTGTGAAATATAAACTCATAACTGCAAGTTAAACAGTCAGAATTGCAAGATATAAACTCAGAATTGCGTAATACAAACTCGCAATTCTGACTTTTTCCTTGGAATTGCGTGATATAAACTTGCAATTTTTTTTTTTTTTTTTTGGAATTGTGAGATAAAAAGTCTCAATTACCTTTTTTATTCTTTATTCAGTGGTGAAAACAGGCTTCTTCTGACCAAAATATGAGTCCATAATCCATAACACTTCCTCCAGTGAAAAAGTCCATCTCCTCTTGTCTCTCATATCAAAAGTCACCCTGTAACTGTAAACGCTCCTTGATCTCTGCATATTTCTCTCCTGATCCAGTCAACGTTTTTACTGGACAAATCAATATTATGAATAAAGGACTGTTCTAGCCGACTTAAAGTTAAAAACATCTTAATGATGGATTTGTTTCTTACAAATATGCAGGTTTTGGCTTCAGAAGAGATTAACTGATGGGCTGGAGTGGTGTGGATTATTTGTGGATTATTGTGATGTTTTTATCAGCTGTTTGGACTCTCATTCTGACGGCACCCATTCACTGCAAAGGATCCACTGGTGAGCAAGCGTTGCAATGCTACATTTCTACAAATCTGATAAAGAAACAAACTCAATTTTCCCTTTAATAGGTGAACAAGTGTAAAATAAAGCAATTGTGAGGGCACATTATTTAGTATTGTCCATCAGGCAGTAAAGGTCCAATAACACTGACCCGTGAGCGCATGTATCCGCTCCACAGATTCTCTGAACATGACGCTTCCCAGCTGATTTCTACACGATTGACCTCTTTGTCTGTGAGGAACATTTATTGGCAGATTTATTTGGTTTCTGAGCTTCACGGCTCCATGAACGGAGGTCTTTGTGAGGACGATTATAGCACAGCTCTGTACCCAGTGTGGCGTTCAGGACATTTCACGGCTTTAAAGGGAACAGGAATTCTCAGACATTTAGACCATGGCTCAGTGTGTGAGGAGGTCAGTCCAACCAAAAAGAACCAACTCACCCAAACATTTACAAAACACACACAATAACACACAGCGGCCTTTGTCCGGCTTTTTCCTGAGCACTTGTTGATAACGGGGACGTAAGACAGCTAGACAGTGATGCTAACTCTGACACACGATCTCCACGAAGCTGCGTGCCGTTTCCCGTTGCCATGGCAACGCTCCTATGGAAACACTGGTTGCTAGGGCCACGTGAGTGGCGGCTGCAGCAGTGTGAGCAGGGTTTAGCCTCGCTTTCATTACTCTAGATTATGATTTTACAGTGTTTTAATGGCTGTTCTGTGACATCCTGCACACCTGAAAAGGTCAAAATATTAAGATTTTTGGATAATCAGTATATATATTATTTATATATATACACACACACTTTTCTAAAATATTTTAATTTTATTCAAGTATGAGTAGATTAATATTTATAAATCACTGTATATATTATCTTTACACTTATTCCGCAAGAATGCACTGAATAGGTTATTATTTATATTTTATTTCTTTTGTAAAAATTATATTTATTTTCTACATATTTATAATTTTGTTCAGCAAGAGTCAATATTTATATAGTATTTTTGTAAATGCTATATTTGTAAATATTAATATTAGCAATTTTATTAAGAATGCAATTTTTTGGTAAATATTACATTTGCGTGTATTTCTTTATATTACATTATTTATATTACATATTTATACTTTTATTTAGCAAGAATGCATTAATAGATCAATATTTATATTTTTTGTAAATATTATATTAACATTTTCAACATATTTGTAATTTTGTTCAGCAAGAATGCATAAAATAGACCAATATTTATGTAGTAAATATACAAAATCATGTGAGATCATAGTAAATATGCATTGAATGGATTATTATTTTAACATTTTCTTTCTATAAATATTATATTTATATTTATCAAATATTTACTAAATATTTTTAATTTTATTTAACAAGAATCCATTAGATGAATAATTATATTTAAAACATTTTAAAATGTATTCAGCAAGAATGCAGAAAATAGACCAATATTTAAATTTTTTGTAAATATTATATTTACATTTATTATATAAACATTGGCACATTTATTCATTATTATTATTTAGCAAGTATGCATTGAATAGATTAATATTTTTATTTTTGTTTTTGTAAATATTGAATATACATTTATTATCTAAATAAATACCATGTTTACATTATATTAATATTTGTAATTTTATTCAGCATGAATGCATGAAATAGATGAATAGAATTTGTTTATTTAATGTTTATTTAGTAGATATTATATTTATTTATTTATTATATACATTTTTGTACTTTTATTCTGCAAGGATGCATTAAATTGATTGATTGATTGAAGACATTTATAATAGATAAAGCTTTATACTTCAAATAAATCAACTTTATATTCATCAAAAAAATCAAAGTTTACAACTGTGATGCAATCAAGTACCATATTTTCTTTGGCACCATGCTATACAGCAAATTAAAGCATTTTATTGCAATGTAACAATTTATGCACGTGCAAACGTAAAAATGCAGTTTGCATTTGTGAAGACGAGCACTCTTTACACTGCAGTTGTGACTTGTTAATCGCGTTTGCAGTTGCATAACCGTCTGATCTGTCAGACGACTGCACTGCAGACGATGACAGATGCAAATTGCAGCACACATGGCGCGTCTCAGTATTATTTCGCACCGGCGCAAGGAGCGCCACGGATGCCGCGAAAGCCTAAACGAGAGCCTTGGCAACTAGTTGGTGGAGGTGACGGGATCGAAACGTACCGAAAGGTCTGCTGACGCATGAAGATCCGGTTCTTACCTATTTCAAAGCTGCCATCAATGACACCTATTAAGTAACTGGGGATGTCGAAGCGTCTTTCCAGCTGAGTTATTGTGCTTTTCATATAGCTCCCGGATAATGCCTTGGCGAAGTAGGCAAAGGACAAGGCCACGAGGAACATCTGTAATGAGACACAGAAAGAGAGAGGTTTTATTCAGCAGCGCTTCGTCAGATGCCGCATGCACAACTCGCACTCTCCCTCATTAACCTATTTTTGGACATGGAAGCAACTCTTCATTAATATGCATTTAAAATCGTAGGGGATAAGAGAACCCGAGTAGAGATGGAGAGATGGGGGGGGGTGCATTTCTCAAACTGCACTGCATTATGGGTAGTGGGGACAAAAAGCGGATTAGGGGAGCTTATGTCACGCTCTTGAGCGATGCTACTGCATTCAACCACAGTGACTTAAGCCTCCATATGAGCAAAACAACGGGAAAAAATGACTCGCTGCTTTTGATGATGAAACACAGACACTTTTATCGTCTGTTGCTGGGGTTTCTGGGCCAAAATCATCAGCATTCGCAGAGGTTTCGCCTCGACGCACTGGCGCATCTTCACTCTTGTGGGGTTTCCCGCACGTATGCGTGCTCCCTGCATCCAAATTAATAATCAACGGAAAGGTGGAGAAGGAGAGAAGGGTGAAGAAGCAAAAAGAGAAGATGGGGGAAAAAAAGATGAGGCCAGAAGAGACGAGACGAGAAGCCTTTGATGATCAAATCGTCAGCTATACAGTCATCTTTCAACCCACACTCGAATTTTACATGTACAAAGACTGAAAAAAAAAGAGCTGAATCACTTTTTGAAGCTCAGCGGCATAAAACTTTTGATTAAAACAATCTTTTTATGACTGCATAAAAACTGAATTTTTTTTGCATCATTACAATATTACAAATAATTTTTATAGTAGATTAAATTGCATATTTATATAAATATAAAAATTATAAATTATTATAATACATTATAGATAATGTAAAAATTACTTAATATTATACAAAATTATAAATAATATTTATAAATGTATAATTTTTTCTAAATATTTTATACATTTATTAAAATAATTAAACTATATTAAAATACTGATATATTATTATTAATGTTCAAATGCTGTGCTGCTTAATTAGCAGATTTTTTTTTTTGATTCTTTCACCAATATAAAATTCAGAAGAACAGCATTTGTTTGAAATAGATATTTTGTGACATTAAAAATGTTTTTACGGTTTACTTTTAATAATTTATTCAGCAAGAATGCATTCATAGATCAAAATTTATATTTTTGTAAATATATTTACATTAATAAAATTATAAATAATTTTACAATTATTTAGTAATAATATACAAATGATAAATAATATTTCTAAATGTATGAAATATTTAGAATAAATGATACATTTATTAAAATAATTAAACTATCAAAATACTGAGATATATATATATATATATATATATATAAAATTTATATAATTAATTTTATATTTATATAAATATATATAATTTAATCTACAGTTGTGCCGCTTCATATTTATGCAGAAACAATGATACACTACTATTCAAATGTTTGGGATGTGTGAATTTTAATAGAAAGTTTATTCAGCAAATACACATTAAATTGATCAAAAATGACAGTAAAAACATGTTTAATGTCACACAATTTCCATTTCAAACAAATGCTGTTGTTAAGAATTTTATATTTAATCAAAGAATCCTAAAAAATAAATAAATAAATAAATAGGCAAATTAATAAGCAGCACAGCATTTCAACATTGAAATATAATATAACATAAAATAATATAAAATTAATTAATATAATATTGATGTTTTTTGAGAGGCAAATCAGCAGATTAGAATGATTTCTGAAAGATCATGTGACACTGAAGACTGGAGTAATGATGCTAAAAATTCAGTTTTGATCACAAGAAACAAATTCAATTTCACAATACATTCACATAGGAAACAGTTATTTTAAATTGTAATAATATTTCACAATTTTTACTGTATTTTTGGTCAAATAAATGCAGAGACTTCTTTCAAAAACATAAAAAAAACCAGCCCCAAACTTCTTTCCACACATTTCAGCCCAAATGAATCATTTGACAAATCCAAAGATGTCTTTTATAACATCTAAAATCAATCAATCAATTAGCCGAGGCTAATCTTCTCATAAACGCTGCAGCGTTTACAGTCTGCGTCCTTCACTTAACCAAGTTATCACAACTTTGTCCTGGGTCACGCAACCCTGCGTCATAATGGATTGTGTTCTTCGACTGGGACTCGAGCACTCACATTTCTGAAAGATTTATGCTCACTTTGGGCTACAGGGGATAGCGCAGAGCATGCTGGTATTCGGGAGGTTTCTAACGCTGAGTGAAGAAAGCCGTATCTAAAGACTCAGTATCTTAAAGAAGGATAAAACAAAGAAAGGGAGTGTGAGAAAGTGTACGTAAAGCACACTGGAAGTTTCAGGCACGCCACACGTTCTCCCATGACGGGACGCTCAGAATAGAAACACAGCTAAAAGGTGAACGATGACAATCACCTGTCCAGTGATGGATTGCAAACAAGCAAAGAATGTACAGTACTTGTCAAAAGTTTGGAAACATTAGTTTTTAAATGTTTTTAATGTCTTCTGCTCACCCAGGCTTGATTTGTGAGCTCAAAACTACAGTAAAAATTGTGAAATATGTTTACACTTTAAAATAACTGTTTCCTATGTACATAAATTGTTAAAAGTATAGTTTTCAGTGTCACATGATCCTTCAGAAATCATTCTAATATGCTGATTTGCTGCTCAAGAAACATATATTATTATATTATATTTTCTTGAGCAGCCAATCAGCATATTAGAATGATTTCTCAAGGATCATGTGACACTGACGACTGGAGTAATGATGCTAAAAATTCAGCTTTGATCACAGCAATAAATTACATTTTATAACATATTACATAGGAAACAGTTATTTTAAATTGTTATAATATTTCACAGTTTTACTGCATTTTTGATCAAATAAATGCATTTTGGTGAGCATTACAAAACATTTAAAAATCATAATGTTTCCAAACTTTTGACAAACACTGTAGATGGCAAATAAAATTAAAATTAAATTAATTAAAAAAAAAAGACCTCAACTAAAAGTTTTAAATGCCAGAGGATCCGTGCACATGCACAAGCATCTGTCACTGACTTCAAATCATCATAAATTTACTGTCAATGCAGTGGCACGTCCCTCATCTCTTTGGAGCGCAACTTAGATCACATTACACGTGGACGCAGTAATCTGACCAGCAGCCAACAGCAACACGTGCTCGCCGTGGCCTCTGGGCTAATTTTCAGCTTTTACAACAGTCCAGAGATTTCCTCACTCAGGAACACATGGGTCCCTTCACGCGCTTATGGATTTCCCAAGCATGCGCTCGAGCGAGCGGCCGTCACGCACTGACGTCTGTAGTTTACGCTCCATAGCGCCGGCACAGCACAGAACTGAATGCTTTTGTACATTGACGATAACGCACTGTACAGGAAATTTCTAATTCAGCATTTCCTCACTTTTTTTAATAGTGACATTTTACATCTTTCCAGTCTTCTGTCATTATTGGATGTTCATTTTTACATTCATTTATGTATCATATTGCCATTCACATTTTTATATATATCATGGTTATTACTGCTAACTAAAACCATACATTTTCAATTTAAAAAAACAAAACAAAACAAAAAAAAAAACATCAACTTATAATAATAATAATAATAATAAAATGACATTTAGCTGAATAATTTAAAAAATAATAACAATAAAAACAGGAATGAATAATAAACTATACAGACATATTAAAACAAACAAACAAACAAACAAAAAAAAAATTACAACAAATCAAATTACTAAAACCTTAACAAAAGAGAATGAAAATAAATAAATAAATAAATAAATAAATACAAAATACACACACACACACACAAATTAGGGTTACCTTCTTTAAAAAAAATTATATATATATATATATATATATATATATATATATATATATTTTTTTTACACTGAAAATAAGAAATATACAAACATAACTATTTTTTTTAAATGTAAAAAAATATTTATATAATTTCTTAATTTTGTTTAGTTTAAATTTAGGCACTACAACAGATAAACTAAATCAAAACTTAAAAACTATAAAAAGACCGAAAATAAACTAGTTTAGGTTATTATCTAAATTTGGCTATTAACTAAAACCGAAAAAGGAAGAAATGCTTTCTTGCCAACTAGCTCAAAAAAAAAAATAAATAAATAAATTATATTCTACACAAACCTTTAACAAACAGGAATATCAAGCCATTAAAATATTTTTGATGGGAAAGAGGCGATAAAATGTTTATTTGTAATAGTTTTGATTCATTTTCCATGCGTGGATATCACAGTTTTTTAAATTCCCTGACATTTCCTGTTTTATTTCATTTTTTATTTCTTTTTTAAATCAATGTAGTGACTACCAGAGATCAGATAAAACTTCTTAAACACTATGTTTAGACAAAGCAATATCATAATTCATAAATATTTGGTTTTGTTAAGGATCATAAATGAACCGTAACTAAATGAACTCATCAACAAGTTGTCCTTAATTTTTTTTGCTGGATGTGACAAAATGGCTTATTTTTGTGTTATCGAAAGAAAAACTTGTAGAGCTCGAACACCACTGGAAACGCTAATCGGCTTTACCATAAGAGTCTCTATGAATGCAATTACAATACCTTCATTCATCAGATTAGCCTGTGCTCCTGAAGCATGCAGATCATTTCTAAGATCAGACCTTGGGCTAAAGCAAAGAATTTGGAAATCAGAATAGGCCTCCGTAAAGGTTTATTGGAGGATTATGATCAGGACACATCTAAGATGTAATTTACCGCACCTCTGCGTGGTCTCTTTTCTTAGAAACGGCCTTTTCATTGTGCTCGCTCCTTTCGTTAGCTGTGTGCGAAATAATCTGATTCTAAGCAGCTTTTACACTGTTGTCTCATGCAAATTTAATCCCAAGCAAAAACAAGCCCTAAATTCAGATCTCATCTGCATGTGCCCGATCTTAATGTGTAGAAAAACATTTCATGTCACTAATTAAGTGCTTAACGTTTCAGAGTCTGTCATATGGCTTGTTTGAGAACTCAACATGAGACACAAACACTCGCTAGTCAAACCCAGAGGGTCGGAGGTTCGGTACCCTAAATAAGTCAGCTGATAACGTTTTGTATGCTCTTTAAAGAGGCATTTAACCCCTCGATGGCCTAGAGAGCCACAGTCAGAATGCACTCTTGGATTTCTGCCATGTTGGACAATCTCTCGTTGCATCTCTTTGCAGCAGTTTGAGCCAAAAGCTACATTTTTTGGTGCAGAATAGCATTTGTGTATGCAATTATCAGTATAACAAACATGTCATCATAACGGGAAAAAGTCCAGCAATCACTGCACTCAAAACAAAATTGCCAGAAAAACTGTGGTTGTGCATGAGTGTGTGCAATGAAAACAACAATGTACTTCCACCTGTTATCAACTAGCATTTATCAAACAGCAAATTATGGTTTTTATGTGTTTTAAATTAAAGGCTCAAGTAAAAGTGTTTCTAAACCATTACATGGGTTGGCTAAAGCCAACATTTGATTCAACTGGATATTTAAAGAGGGAAAAAAAACGCATCCATTGAGAATCTATAGTAAATAGAAAAAGAAAGTTGTTTCAGAGGCAGAACAAGTGATTATATTTTAATGATATATATATATAAAACAAAGACCAACTTTTTTTTCTTCTGTGGAGTAGCGTGCACAACATGAATTATTTACAGTAAGAAATGTGTATTATTAAAAGTAAACAAGGATGATCTTAAAATCATGCTGACAAGAAAGAGAGGCTGAGAAGGGCTGCAAGTCTTTAAGGAAAAATTACATGTCTGCTTATAATTTATATATCTATATAGCTGTTTGAAAGTTTGGGATCAGTACAATTTTGAATGTTTTTTTTTTTAATGCAGTCTCTTATGCTCATCAGGGCTGTATTTATTTGATCAAAAATACAGAAAAAACAGCAATACTGTGAAATATTATTGCAATTTATAATATTGGTTTCCTATTTTAATATACGTTAAAATATAATTTATTTCTGTGACGCAGCGCTGAATTTTCATCAGCCATTACTCCGGTCTTCAGTGTCACATGATCCTTCAGAAATCATTCTAATATGCTGATTTATCATCAGTGTTGGAACAGTTGTGCTGCTTAATATTTCTTTGGAACCTGTGATACTTTTTTCTGTGATTCTTTGAATAAAAGTAAACTGTCCACCTAACTTTAACTTTTTTTAAATAAAAGAATCCTGCAAAAAAAGTATCAAAAAATAAAAATTAAGCAGCACAACTGTTTCCAACATTGAAAATAAATCATCATATTAGAATGATTTCAGAAGGATCATGTATTGATGCTGAAAATTCAGCTTTGCACGACAGGAATAAATTATATTTTAAAGAATATTAAAAAAGAACACTGTTTTTTTGATTGCAATAATATTTTACACAATTACAGTTTTTTTTCTGTATTTTTGATCAAATACAGTCGTGATGAGCATAAGAATCTTCTCTCTCTATAGATACATACACACGCACATATATATATAAGACTAAAAATGTATGTTAATAAAGTAAACAAGGCCAATTTTGACAAGAAAGAGGCAAGTCTATAGAAACAAAGATTGGTCATAACTGAAATTACGGGGAAATCTGATTCTTTTCTGTGAACTTGTTCGTTCAGACAGTTCATTTTAATAAACTGCTCAAATATTAGCTCATTTCGAGTCGGTGTGACTGTCAGGTGTCTGACAGGTGTTTTGATTGAGTAACTTGCAGATTTGTGCTGCTCAAGCTATCAACTGTTTTAGAGGATTCAGTCTGATTTGTTGAACTGGTTCAACTAGTTCATTAAAAAGAACTGACTCAAAAGAATGATTCATGAACCAGACATCACTCTGAACCATTTGCCTGAGGCTTTGGATTACAGGTAATAATGTTGTAAATAATGTTCAGTTTTTTGCACAGGCTGATCGTTTCACTTCATAAGACCTTAATATATTGTCAGGAGCCATGGGTTTCAATTATGTGTTGCCTGTATGTGCTTTTTTCACTGTCACAGCGCCGGTAGCCATTGTCTTGCAATGTATCAATCAACAAGGACCAATAATAATAACCCCATTGGCTATTAACTTTGCCACAATTGAGAAAAAAATCTGCTAGTATGCCATTAGTACTGTATGTTTTAAAATTGAGCTTAAGTAAACCTTTACATTATAACCTTACAATACATCTACCGGTGACTGTGCATCTTATTCTGAGAGCTGAATGGGTCTTCTGTGGCCGCTCTCATGTGTTTATAACAAAGGAACTGCGGAGCATGACTCTCTCATTATTTACATCATTAGCCATAATCATCTCATCAGGAGCGCTGGCTCAAAACCCCCTCTGTTCTCCATCCTCAGCTCTTCAGAAGAAGATTCCACCACAAACCAAAGCTAAATCTTGTTTGGACCCAGTGACGTCACAGCGCCAGGGGCCTTCAAAGCAA
The DNA here is from genome assembly GCA_012976165.1 of Labeo catla. NCBI lineage: Eukaryota > Metazoa > Chordata > Actinopteri > Cypriniformes > Cyprinidae > Labeo > Labeo catla. Next base: position 1,999,077 of record VONZ01000025.1, read on the forward strand.
CAGAGCTGCGTGCTCACAGACATACCAGCGCTTCTCCTTCAGGCATCAAAACGACTAACAACTGAGAATAAAGCTCCTATAGGCGTTCAACACAAAAGATTTACCTTGAGGCTTGAGCAACAGGGCCGAGCCGAGCTGGGGCCGTTTTCCGGTGACCGTCTCTCCTTGTGCGGCGGGTCCATTTTCCACAAAAAGATGTCGTTTTCTTTGGGTGACGTCTCTCTAATGCAGTTTCTTGGCATTTATGCATGCACCCCTGAAAGAGAGACAGTTCGCATGTGTGTGAGATCCATTTCTCCTGCCGTAAAGCTGCTTTTTGCGAGAATATGTTGTGCTTGTTACAGGTTTAAACAGAATTTGAGAAATGCGTACAAATTTGGCACACGGTGTGAGACAAAACTTCATGCAATGCAATTCTCGTTCGCTTCTTATAGACTGATTGAAGTGACAACGCTAAAAATAGCAGCGGAAAGATCAGCTCCCAGGAGAAATGTGCAACTTTTTGTGGAGTGCATTTTCTCCTATAACATCCTGATACGGGTTTTAAAATGCATGTTTGAATTGAGGAAATCTTGGGAAAATATTACAACGCCGTTGCATTTAGAATAATTGATACAATGAAACCTAGTGAAGTACTGTGCAAACTTTTCTTCGCAAGCATGTAAACAAAGGCATGCCCTATGCTCATCTATTCTAATGCTCAGTGCTTATGTACCTTATACGTCGCTTCGGGAATTTTAATCTCAACAACCACTTTGAGATTAAAGAGCAATGCCAAACGAAACCAATGAACTTGTGGAACACATGCACCATAGTTCTGTAGGCTTTAATCTCAGGTTTAGTTTTTGCAAAGATTTCTTTGTTAGTGCTTCTTATTTTAACTGTTTATAGCTTTTAAATTTTAGTTAAAGTTTTAGTAATTTTGTGGTGTGAGGTTTTTATTAAAATATGTTTTATTAATTTTTAGGTATTTTAGCACCATTTTAGTAACTGAAAATGACAAATTGAGAAAATGTTTTTTATTTTAATAATTAATATTTTAAATATTTAATTTTACTTTGTTTATTTTAGGTTCTTTATGGTTTTAGTTTTAACTACAGTAAGCCTGCTGTCTTAAAATCTAAAAAACAAGCAAGCAAGCGAATGTGTGGCCGAATAACAAAGTTTTGACCAAACTATCAACTACAACCATATCCTTAATTTGCAACTTGTGTTATTTGGTTATATCCTTTATAACTCACATACACAAGAGCCTCATATAAGTAACTTCTATAAGAGTCTCTAAGCTATCTTGAACCTTATGGGCTGGTAATTTAGCTATTCAAGCTCTGATTGTATATTCTGATTGAACTTGATGAGTCCTTGAGCGCAGCCAGTGCAGTAAATGAAACATCAACTGAACTATAAATTTCAGAGGCTGCTTTGAATTCATAAATCATTGGACACATAAAGCACGCAACTTCAAAAAACTGCAGCCCTCTTCACAAGCCGCAATGTTTACATTAGTCATTTAGCAGATGCTTTTTCTACTTTTCTGACTCACTACACTTATTATCACAGAGACAGTCCCTTGAGTAACCTGAGGTTATGTATCTTGCAAAAGGACACAATAGTTCATGAATCAGCTTTTTGTAGTGACAGAGATAATCAGTTTAGCTGATTTTAACCGATATTTGCTCTTTTCTAGTTAGGTCTCTAATATCATGTGTAAATGCCACTGTTTAGTTTCACTAAACAGAACTGCACTCAACAACACCATTACACCACAGTTCATTCATATTCAGAAGGGAGTCCAATATTTGAGTACTTAATTAGAATGCAGAAATCACAATATGTGACCCTGAACCACAAAATCAGTCTTAAGTAGCAGGAGTATATTTAGATCAATAGCCAAAAATACATTGTATGGGTTAAAATTATCGATTTTTCTTTTATGCCAAAAATCATTAGGATATTAAGGTAAGATCGTGTTCCATTAAGATATTTTGCACATTTTCTACCGTAATAATATCAAAACTTTCTTTTTGATTTGTAATGTGCATTGCTAAGAGCTTCATTTGGACAACTTTGAAGGCGATTTTCTCAGCATTTTGATTTTTCTGCACGCTCAGATTCCAGATTTTCAATTAGTTGTATCTCGGCCAAACATATCCTGTATTAGTTATTTTAAAAATATATAAAATGTTTAAAAAAAAAAAAAAAAAGCTTTACACCTTAAAAAAAAATATTTTCTGAAGATGTAAATACACCTAAAGGTCAATGGAGAATGTTTTACAAGAAAAAAAGTACACTGAAAAACATGATTCTTCACAGATCATTACAAATTTTATACGTGTTTAAATCTTTTATGACACCTAATGATCTGTTTAGCCTTAGATAATTTAATAACATTTGTGAATTTAAGTTACATATAAAGACATTCGGTCGTGATTTACATTAAAGCCATGTTGAAAAACATATATACTTAAGAGACTTTTAGAAGCCCAAAAACATACTTCCCATTGATGTATAAGGGCTGATCATTAAAAAAAAAAAGGAAGAATTCTATATTTAATAATAAAAATAATTGGTAAACAAATTGGTTTTGAACTCATAACCTTTTAGTTACATCATAAAAATGATTTTTATTTTTTTTTTTTAAGTTGTAAATAAAACTTAAGATCACTGGAGTATGTTTTACGAGAAATTGCTACACAAACAATTGGTCAAAAGCAATTTTCACTCAGAAATTCAGAAACAATCACAAAGAAACAGCAAGAAAATGCATTGAATTAAACATCAAATTTTGAAGCAGAAAAAAAACAAAATTGGTTTTTACTTGTAAAACACACTCCAATAATCTTCAAAAAGTAATTTTTACTGTGCATTTCGTTCTTTCTATTTAAAAATTTCACTCTTAATTCGATATCTTTTTTTGTAATTATTTGCAAAATTGAATAAGTGCAAACTATTCAATGCAGCACTGCAGCACACTGCACAACTTTCTAGAATTAATGCATTGCAATCATCTTGAAACCATAAGCTCACATATACATCAGACGCATGAAGGTAAACAGTCCGTAGTCTGGTGAATTGATGTGGATGAGTGGTCATGACAACCAGTGCGCAAGTGCGTCTAATTAACCAGCAGCTGATATGAATCCACACCGAACCCACGAGTGACCAGAGAGAGGGGGGAAAAAAACCCCTGTCTATGTTACAGACTGTTGAATGTATAAAATCCATGGCACAGGCTGAACGTTGGCAATAAAACGCATTAGTTTCCTGAACCCAGATGAGCATGCATAATTAAAGCACGCCATAAAACGGTTGTTAAAATAATGAATGTGTCAATGGCGCGGTAATTAAGATGCACCATAACTCTGAATCGTTCAAACTCATCTAGTAAACAGCACAAACACACGGTAGTCCACATGCAGACCTACTTTTAACGAGCAGATGTTGGCTTTCTCCTCTTCTATCGCAAACGCACGCAGCTTTGCGCACCGCCAGACCCATTTTAAAGCATGTCATGTCTAGTGCGCAATGCATATCCATAATTTGTAAGCAAGAGATGAATTAGGTCAAATGTCTTGTGTCTGTCTTGGCATATAGAAGAACAGCTGCGATTTACTCACCAAATCTCACAGTTCACACACGAATACGCGATCCGGTCTCGTCTCCTCGCGGTTGTTATACAATCTATGGATATGTAAGTGTCCCCGGTGGTCCAGAATGAGTGCGTACGGAGCAGATCATGTGTGTCAGATGCTTTTCACATGGAAAGAAACTTCCCACGGGCTGCCGGAGACGAGGCAAGGCACTTGGTCCTGGAGGTGTTTCCCAACACTTCCACTCACATCCGATTCCTTCGCGTTCAGCTCGACGTGTCCGAGTAGTTTAATCTTTTTGACGTCAATCTTGTAGGTTTTTCACGAGCCTTTCCTGAGAGGTGAGATAGTTTCTTCTGCTTGAAACGGCTGCTGGATGGATTGAGCTGAAGCACGTGATGAGCGCACAGGGGCTCTGGATGATCACATCATACGCGTCAAACGCGCGCTTCATCGCTTTTTTAATCAAACGGTGCCACTTTATCAGAACTTACGCGAAAATATTTCTGTACAGACCACTGCGAACTCCTAAAATACATGACGTGACATCTAATGATCTGTTCAGCCTTATATAATTCAATAATGCTTGTGAATTTAAGTTTTTTTTTTACATAAACACATTCGCTCATGATTTATATTAAAGTCACGCTGAAAAACACAAACTGTGCAGTTCGCCCTTTGTTTATGGTCTGAGAGAACTTTACAAAGCTTAAAAACATACTTAGCGTCATTTCAATTCATAATTTTCCTTAAATCTTTAATAATATCTGTAAAATGGGGGTTTACTACAGTATGTCAGAGGAACATAAAAAAAAATTAATCAAGCATTTTTTAAAACTATTATTTTATTCATTATGCATTATTATAATTGCTAACATATCAAATTCATTTTAAAATTATTTTATCATTACATATATTATCATTATCATTATATATAATTTTTGAGGTCTCTGAGACCCTAAACAGAGAAAGTCAATTTTAATAGAACATGACTGATCTGAAAAGGCTTTTATTATGTCACAGGAATATTAAAAAAAAAATGCAACAATTATTAAAATATTTATTTTAATATATTTATATATAATTATTGAATTTATTAACTTTATTAATTATTGTCAATTTATTATTAAAATAATATTATTAAATTAAGTAATTTGTAACATATTAAATTTCATTTTAAATTATTTTATCACAAGGTCTTTGAGAACCCAAACAAAGTCTATTTTAATAAAACATGACTTGCTTTAATAATACCTGTACAATAGGCTTTCATAGAGGAATATTTACAAATAAATAAATAAATATATATATATATATATACTTATTTTTTATAATTATTGTAATTTTTAATTCATAATTTTTGTAATTATATAATTTTTTTATTTACTTTATTTTTTATTTTTATAATTATTAAATTGATTAACTTTATTATATTAATTAGTTATATTATTAGATTAATATTATTATAAGAATTCATATTATTAATTATTTATAATTATTACTATTATTAAATATTTTTAACGTATCAAATTACATTTTAAACTACTTTAACACAAGGTCTCCGAAACCCTGAACATATAAAGTCCATTTTAATAATTAATAACATTAAAATCTAATCTGTGTGCCGACACAAAATGTTAACACGAATTGCAACAGGTTGCAAAAAAAAACACTTTTCTTAGAAGTGATCCTTGTTAGTAAGCTCAGCCCCAGTCAGGTTTAAATAACATGAACTTAAACATAACCACTTGTTTGTGTTACAGAGATAACTTACCTGCCTTGGTTGAGTTTCAAAGCGCTTTTTAGGAAAACCGTGCCTGCAAATCAGAAGTGACGTCAATGAGAGAGACAGACGGACTCGTTCAACGCCAAAGTAAAATGTCAAACTGTGGGTGCAAAGTCAGTTGTTCCTCAAGGCCGTTCAACCTGCATTTATCCATCCTCCCATCCAGATCAATTATACCGTCTGGACATCCAAAGATAAACATTTCCATAAGGAACGGTCGGCCAAACATGCGTGTACTCACACAGATCGTATTTATCCGCAGCCAGATGATTTTGTTTTAGCCACATAATATTTACAGCCATACTTCTTAGCTGTTTAGAAAAACAGTTGTTTCTGTTAATGGTATGTTATTTATTCAGTCTTATAGCCAATGTGGAGTCCTCATATAACATGTTTTCAGGAAAGGGTGGATAGAGGAGAGACAATGCACATTGCCTTGTTTCCATGGAGATGACCAAGCCATAATATGACAGTTGTTATAACCTTCTGACTGTGGATTATGCACATCCTACTCCTGCAGATACGTGGCTTGTCCATGTAGACTCAAAAGCACCCAAAGGATAAAGCCATTAATGGACCCAATGTCTCTCTGATGTGTATTTCTGATTTAAAATATGAGATAACGGCGAACGTAATCACGTGGAGCATTATGGTATTAAATGCACCGCCCGCCTACTTCATGTTCATAATTGATAAGGGCTGTAAATAGAAAATGAAAATGCATTGCATATTTAAATGCTCAAGAAATAAAGCTTTTTATAAATTAAATATAAACAAACATGCATATATACTAACATTATGCTTTATATTTATACTTCAGTTTTTCTACTCCAGATTTATTTATTTATTTTTTTTTTTTATCTATTTATTATATTTTAATGCGTACAAAGAAAATGAAAATGCACTGCGTATTTAAATTATCAAGAAATGGGAAACATGGGAATGTTTATAAATTATAAACAAACATGCATTACACCTCTATAGTATACATTTATGTATACACTATATTAAAATGCTTGTTCTTCTCATCAGCCAGTAATTCAAGGTAAAATAAAATAAAATATGTTTCATAAAAAAATACTATTTCAGTTTTTTCACAATTTTTGCCATTTCTGTTTAATTGTTTGTTTAATTAACTTGTATATATTCTGGGGGAAAATTGTTTCAGAGCCAGTTTTTGTTCACTGTCTATAAAATATACATTATTTAAAAAAAAAAAATATATATATATATATATATATATATTTAAAGTGTAATCACATACAATTGTAGACTTTCAAATGTAAAGAATCTTAGTATAGGAAGTCAAACAATAGCGTTATTTATCCATAGACAGACGTAACGGAGCTCTAAGCAAGCGTTTTCATTTTTTCCATCTGCACTAGACAGAACGATCCAATCAAGTTTTCTGATCTGGTTTGTCATTTCTTCTTCAGTAATTTCAATGAATGACTCATGCCGTGTAACTGCTATGCGTGTTGTTTAATATAGGTGTCAGGAGTATAACTGAGCTAAAATAAGACAAATCCACGTCAGTACTCGATTCAGGATTCTCTTTACACAGACACCACACAAACTGCAGTTGCCTCACAGTTTTTTGCCGCTTAGCTTTGACTGATTTCGGGCATTAGTAATCTGTTTGTGGTTTACGGTGGTTTGAGACGGTTTCGAGAGTACGGCAGAATTCTTGGCCTGGTATTTCTAATAGGATTTGGCTAATCCATTCTCGCCTGTTGCAGTGGCCCGTCGAACAAACGACTACTTCAACTCTGTATTCTTGGCATGGTGCTTTATAACCAGGTTAGCGCGCTTACAGTAACATGACAAAACAAGCACAGGATAATCTATGACGTTAGAATAATTACAGCTGAGAATATGAATAACATGTTAATTGTCCTGACTTAATTCTGGCATCACAGGAAACTCAGAGGGTTTCTTTGACGTTATATTTGTGCAATCTCAACTAAAGAGAAGATAAGAAACAAATGCTTTAGCTGCAAATATGACTTGACTTCATGCACAACACAACATCTCCTCAAGTCCTTGAACTGATTGTGTGCATACTGTAGAGATATAGTGTACCACCGCTTACGTTTGAGGGCCACGTGTGACGTCATAACCAGATACAAAGGAAAGTATTTGTATGCACAGAAGATATGCACATAAAGTCAGACTGATCTTGTGCCTTTTTTTACAGTTATTACTGAAACAGAACTAAAATGGCATACACATAAAGAACAAAAATAACTAAAATTGACAAAAACACAGCAAAATTACTAAAACTTTAGCTAAAACTAAAATGATAAAAATTAAAACGTACTCAAAATATTAATAAAACCATAACAGTATCTGAACAATAACACAGTTTCTCAGACTAAGAATAGTAACAGGATATTTTATGAGACAGAAAACAAACAGTGTACTGGAAGAGGTGGATATTTCTTGCAAATGTCTTCTATTGTGTCAGTAAATCAGCTCGTTATTAAGCATGCAGCTTGTGAATGACTTTATACTTCATCCACTTATATACAAAAAAGTTATTTAAAAAAAATACAGTATCACTACTGATATTAGAAACGCCCCTGACAAGAACTAAAAATAATCTGTGATTAATGTGTATTTTCAGGAAGTTCCTGCTCCTCCCATGTCACCTGCAGTACATGCTCAGGAGGCTGTTTTATGCATCACTTACACTCCTAACGACCTTGATGGAGAGGGTGTACCGTTCAGTGCCGTGACTCATTATTTGTAATCAGCACAAGCCTTTCTCACTCCCCCAGAAAAAGAGACTGGAAAGCCTACATTTTATGTCAAGGCGAATGCATTCGGTTGTGTAAGAGCTGAGTGCATGATATACGTTCCTAATCTGCAATTGAGAAACGGACTGATGAGAAATCAAAGCATTGCAAAATTAGATCATCCGCTGACCCTTCGCTAAGCCCTGTTTTTAAAAGACCACTGACCAATCCTAGCGTAGCAACTGTTGCTACATTAAAACGATTTGCTTTTTTTTTTTCTAATGCAAGTCTATATGAAAACCCTGTGTGGTTTGAATAAGAGTTACATAAATGATCTCAAAACACAATGTACACAATTTTAAAGAAAAATGGTAAATGAACATGATTTGCATATCATATATTATGATTAATATTCACTTATATTCACTCCCTGAAAATCCTGATGTTAGGAAAAAGACTATACAACTGTTCAATAAGTACAAGTTGTTTATATAAAAAGCCTTTCTCTTGTATTATTATTATTATTTATTTAATTTTTTATTTTTACTTTCACTTTTATTTATTTATTTTACACATTTATATATGCATTGCCCCTGACATGTAAGGATATGTGCTCTTGTATGTAAAATATATTTGTATGTATGTAATTGTATGTAATTGTTTTTGTTAAAGGTGTTACGCCGATCAAATCTTAAATTCATTTTTTTTGATGACTTTCTTTCAATTAGCACAGGTTTTGGATTTCTTTTTGGTTTTAGGCTTCAGTGACCGATTGATCATAGGCAAAATTATCCAAAAAAAAAAAAATCTCTATATATATATATATATATATATATATATATATAATATAATTTTTTTTTGTGGATAATTTTGCCTATGATCAATCAAGTTGGCAAAAAGATTGAATCCAAGATTTGGTAATAATACAGCATAACAAGAAATTTATAAGCATTTTTTGTAGGCTGGTCAACAAGGTGGATCGAAAAAAATTTACCCAAAAAGTACAAATTTACCCAAATTTTTATTAATTTAATGTGAAAATTAAAACGTCTATAGTAAGTAAAAACTAGTCTACAAACTAGTCTATACTAAATTAAATATATTATTAAATAAAATATAAATATGAAATAAAAAAAAATTATATATATAAGAACAAGTTAAGAAAAATGGATTTAAATTTCTTTTTTTTAATAATATTAATAATAACTATAATAATTATTAATACTTATGACATGGTGAGCAAGCCCAATATAATGACCAAATACTTTGTTTTTTTTTTTTTTTTTCCTTTGACAGTATACTTTTAACCTAAATCAAGGGTGAGCCTGGAGAGCCGCAGCCCTGCAGAGTTTTATTTTAACCCTAATCAAACACACCTGAACAAGCTAATCAAGGTCTGAAGGGTTCCTAAAAAGCTACAGGCAGGTGAGATTTTATTAGGGTTGGAGCTGAACTCTGCAGGGCTGCGGCTCTCCAGGACCGGAGTTTGCCACCCCTGATCTAAATCACTAAAAGTTGGTCCACATCTATAAACTATCCATGTCACTCTTAAAAATAAAGGTTAGAACCCATTTAATTTCTACGGATCTTAAGGAACCCATACGAGCATTACACTGATCTAAAGAACGTATAACATCATAAAACATCAGAAAAAATTCCATAACCATTTTCCAAAAAAATCAGAGATATTATGCTGCAAAGAACCATGGAAGAACCTTTATTTTTAATCTATATAGATGGTTTAGCATGACGTTTATAGCAAATGTTTTTGAGGAGTCTGATCATGCAGGACGAGCGCTCCTAGGGATAATGGCAGCGCTGCTGAATTTGTGCGTTTAATTTGTAAATCTGCCTGACTATGGAGTAATGGAGGCCTACGGCTTTAGAGAATCCTCTCTAAAACCTCTTCCAGTCTCATGAGCTTTACTACAACCACTTCACTACACACATCTTTCCCTCTATGATCTTGATCACTTATATAATTTCATTTGTCTACACAAAGTGTTTGGTTTGCTAAATGCTTATTTTCCTATAACTGAAGTTCACGCCTGAATTCAGATTTTGGATCTTGAACTAATGGCAATTAAGTTAGCTGTTGCTGAGTAATTCATGCACGGCATATCTGTCAGAAACGGTTTCGTTTGACATTCACGTTCACAGAAATGCCAGAGGGATTGCTGACGGTGAACTGGAAGGAAATATGACTTCCTAGTGAACATTACCCGTGTCTGGAACGCTCAAATAATTGTTGGTATAAATTATTTATACCAATTAAAGACAGCTCGATATTATCTTCCCTCTGGTTATTTAATATACAAACAGTGTGATTCCATGATTTTGAACGTCTTACCTGTACCTCAAGAAGAACATTGATGAATCACGTTATGGCCATCCTTATAGGGAATGAACTAAACATACAGAAATATTCAATATTACAAACTACAATCTACAACTGTGCAAAGTTATTATCGTTAACTAAAACTAGTAAAAAACATTTTTACTGATCATCTAGCAACTAACTAAAATTGAACCAGTAAAATTACCAACTAGAAACAAATAAATAAATAAATAAAATAAAAACAAATTAATAGATAAATACAACAAAAAACTGAACTAAAACTGAAATAAAACCTAATTATTAATATATATTTAAAGAAAATAATAAATAATTACAAAACATAAAATTTCAAAAAGTTTTGATTAAAATGAAAATGGAAAAAAATAAATAAAAGCTCATTTAAAATATTAATAATTTTTTTTTTACAGTAGATAAAATAAAAATATTAGATGAAACACTAAATGAAAATTTGAAATGTTGTCTTGTTGGCAACTTACTGAATTAAGCTGAAGCTCTAAAATTAATGAAAATAAATAAAAGTAAAACTTGATGAAAACTAAAACTAACACTGAAATAAAAATGAATTAAGCCTAAATATTAGTATACATTTTTAGTATAAAATTAGTATATATTTAAATAAATAAAGAAAGATGATAAAAGCACATGAAATTAAAATGATCAAAATAATTTAAAAAAAAACATTAAACAAGAAAACTGAAAATAAATTAATAAATAAAAAATAATAAAAATAAAAAAATAATAAAATTCAAAATATTAATATGATTTTTAGTAGTACTTAATGTTCGCATGTTTTAACGTGATATTGGAATATCTTCGAACAGGAAAAAAACAACAACTATTTCTAATACTAAAAAATTGTAACATTTGCGCTGTTGTAATAAACCTAACATGATATGTTAAACCAGATTTTTACAGTTTCTGTAAAAAGTGAGTAGAGTTTGCTTATGAAAGGCTCACATTGAGGCCATAAGGGGTCGTTCCCACAGTTTTGGTCCATCAGTGATGCACTCGGTCACAGCTACACCCTCCATCCGAAGGACCGACTCCTTTATTGATCTGCAGTCTGGATCTGGAGGTGGATTAAGCAGGTGCTCCAATTAGTGAAAGTGCTTAAGACTTCTTGCACCGGTCAGAAGATGTGAGCGACGCTCCTCCTGACCAGCACACAGTCAGCTCAGTTCCCACTGCAATTAACCTTCCAGACACTCAGGTTAGGATCAGAGGATGAGAACGGCTTAAACTGGATCAGGAGAAGTTAAAGGAATGACACACAAGACAGACCTCTGGCACTGGCCTCACGTCATGTGAGCGGGACGATTTGTCATCTAGTTATTCTGAACTTATAACTTTTTGGAAAGTTTAAAATAAAAATGATTATAAAATAAAGAATAAATATGCACAAATGGTAAGAATTCCTCGCAGACGTACGTATTAAGTTACTGGCGGAAGAACATTATTGTTTTCCTCATTCAGTCTGGGCTTCGGCTGACCTCTTTAGCGCGGATGAATACAAATTCACGCTCGTAAACGGGAAGGCCTAATTAATGTTTTTTGAGCAGGTAAGACTTTATTATTGTTTTAACTCACCAGAAACAAGTGTTACAGAGTAAATAGCGTTACAAAGTTAGATATCTTACCTGTTGAGCAGGAAAAAGGCCATCTCTGGGTTGCTTCAAAATCCTCTGTTATCGTCATCTCTGAAAAGCAGCGCGATGTTCATACGAATCGCATTATTTGTGATTATTTCCGCTTTTTGCTTGTACTGTGCTATTTTCTGAAAGAGGTTTATTTGTTTCAACAATTGTTTGCACTCCTAAACGAGCATTTGTGTTAATTAAGGTTGCTTATTACTGATATCTACAAGCGGTCGGAATTACTAATGTACCTTCCGACGCACCGCTTGTTTGCGGACGTGACATAACTGCGCACAGTCGAAGGACGCGAAAAAAGTAGCGTTTCCCGCGATATCCGACCCGACAACTGAAATTATAAACCGTTATTATAATGACACTATTATTATTATTATTATTATTTAAAATCTACTCGGTCAATAGACATTTGTTAATCTTAACCTCAAAATCTCTTAATTTATTACTCTTAAACCATTGTGCTTATAATATAATGTGCAATGAAAATTTGGTATTAAATTAAAACCCCTCTGTACACGTTTGGCATTTTTTTAAATATAGTAAATCGCTTAGATAAGTTAAAAGAATAGAATTAACATTTATGCATGCGGCAGATGCTTTTTATCCTAAATGACTTCCATTGCATTCAAGATATAAGGTTACATTTATCAGTTCCTGCATCCCCCTGACAGTCCCTTGACCTTGCAAATTTTCTCTAATAGTGAAAAGATCCAATTGCCACAATAATCGCCCACATTACCGTAGCCTTTCTGTACATCACATTGCAAACGGTGTTAATTGTTCAGAGAATAAAGCAGTGACAAGATTAGGTCAAGACCTTTGATTCCTTAAGACATATGGGGTGAGCTGCAGGTTGCCATGTCCTTCCCTTCTTTACAATGAAGCGAGATACCTCAAGCTCTAAGAAACACATGGATGCCAGGGACAGGACTAATCTCATTGTATGTCTAAAAAGCTGACATTTAGAGGGCTGATTCAGAACATTGTGGCTGTCAGCATAAAAAAAGTCTATGGTTTTAGACAAATCCGCTACTAATGAGTTCAAAGCAACACGTCCCTCAAGCCCTGTTCATAATCCACTTATATAAGTGTCCTTTTTCTATGTTCTTTGAGAACGCAAGCAAACAATGTGCCAAACAGCTATAATACTTCATGCTGAACACCAACTAATTCGCCGAACTCTGTTCTTCATTGAAATGCTTCGACATCAAGTTGGCAAGCACGGTAAACATAGATCAACGCTGAAGCTAAGTACAGAACTTAACATTTTTTTCCAGCTAAAATATGAGTTCTTTATCAAAAGCATTGCTTTATGCAGTGAAAAAGTCGTCTCGTCTGAATCAGGAGAAAAATATGCACAGATCAAGCAGCACTGAGAAAAAAAACAGATATGTGGATGGATTTTGATGCAAGAAACAACAGGGATGGGATTTTTTATTAATTATTTTTATCAGCTGTTTGGACTCTCACTCTGACGGCACCCATTCACTGCAGAGGATCCGTTGGTGCACAAGTGCTGTAATGCTCCATTTCTCCAAACCTGCTGAACTCATCTGTGTTTTGTTACTAGCAAAAGTTCATTTTTGAGTGAACTATTTCTTTAATATCAAGCAATTAGACCTGGCATAATGCATGTGGTATCTTACCTTGACTTCGATCGAGACGGGAGCCATTTTCAAGACAAAAACACCTGCACAACTGTGAATATTTGACATTTTACCCTTTGTCTTGAGCTTGTTTAGTTGAAAACCTTCGGATGATTAAGTTTGGAATGAGGAGTGAAAATCAATGAAGCGAATAATGAATAACACAGAGACATTCAATACCACAGTATTTCACTCGTATTATTAAACTGTATTCACATTACAACATCCACAATGTTCAGCTTGTGACAGGTTCTAATAATCTCAATATATATTTTCTGTATGTTACATTATACCAAGAGGCACTTCCAGTAAGTCTGGCAATAGAGGAGCTACAGTATAGTGTCTAAATTACAAAACAGTAAAAATAAATAATGTTTATCTAAAAGACTTCTGTTGTCGTCTTCATCTTTTTCGTCCCTTTTTTTGGCTTTGTTTTTGTTTCGTTTCATTTTTAACCTGTACACAATATCGTTTTGTACAAAATGGAACAACAATCAGCGATAAAATGAATATTTCACTTTACGAATACTGGTGATTTTACACAGTTCCCCTTTCTATAGGTATTGCTACATGTGTTAAGTGCAAGATACAAGTGAGAAGAAAAATAATTATTTTGTCAGTGAAGTGCCGACTATATAAAAAAAGTACAAGTCTCATTTCTCTTTCTCAGAGAGGTGTAAAGCTTGTTTGGTTCTCAAGGTGAACGAAACGAGTGGACACGGTTATCAGACGCGTACAGCTGAAGATGAAGGAACGAGCGTTGAACAGGAAAAATGCAAAGGAAAAATATCAAAAGATCAGCTTCTCGTGTGACGTGTAACCTCTTTATGTCTCTCGTGTCGACATCCGGTGAACCTGACGTGCTAGTCAAACCGCCTGCCGTCAGTCAAAAAGATCTGGAAGGATGAACCCAGCTTATCAGGCTAACTTTACACACACATTTCTGGAATACCTGCGCAGGTATCAGACTGTTACTTATTTCACTCTGCTACGTGTGAAAACGACGAGTTGAGTGAAAATGCCATTATCTAAACCGGTTTCTCGAGAATTTGGAATCAGAGCCACCTCAGAGCTGAAACCCAAGCGACGGGAGGCACGGTGGAGGACAGGGACGCATGCTGCCATGCCAACACGCACGCAATCATGCAGCACACGCACGAGCGCATCAGATGTGTAGGATTCGCTGGCTAATTCCACAGTTTTTTTTGTCAAGTCTCTCTGAATACTGTCTGGGTGGAGGCAAATCTGGGCGCCGGAGTGTGAAACACTTTGAGACATCGATATCAATGACCTTTGATAGTCAAAGACTCGCAGTAAGGTCATTCCCAATCCTCATCGCCACGTGTCCCCACTGCTAATCGCTAGGTAATGACATAAATTTCTCAAACAGACTGAAAGTAATCTGGGGTGGAGCTATATTGCATAATAGATTCTTCCATAATGTCACATATAATGCATTTAGAGGCATTAATTCCTCAAAATTTGATTGTAGGTTATGATATTATTTTGGGAAATACACAGCAAAAACAATTATATTAACAAGCTAACACTTTGATGCATGATGTCCACTACAGTGGACGGATCTTTAAAAGCCATTTTTTAAGCTGATAACCTTTGACCCTTATCCATAATTCATTGCTACAATCCTGTTCTATGTTTTATACGTTTATTGCAACTGTCAGTAATACTCTCAAAATGCATTATTTTGGAAAATAAAAAAGGTATCTATTTGTGATTTTAGTAATTAATGCAACTAAGGGTTAATATCTCTGGCCTGGCATATGCTGATTTATTTAGGGCAATTTAATCATGTATTTAGACGGATTTTATTCCTCAGGATTCGATTGTAGGTTATGATAAGTTAATTTTGTTTTGGGAAATATACAGCAAAAACAATTATATAAGTTAACACTTTGATGCATGATGTCCACTACAGTGGACAGATCTTTAAAAGCCATTTTAGGGTGATAACCTTTGACCCTTAGTAATTTGTTGCAACAATGCTTATATATCTTTATAATTCAAAAAAGCAAACAAAAGTGATGCATCACATAAAAAGTACTATTTTGGAAAAGAAGATTGGGAAATAATATATTTTACTTTTACAGAGGTAATAAAAAGTTTTTATTTTGTGATTTTAGTAATTAATGCACCAAAAGGGTTAATATCTCTGTCCTGGGGTATACTGATTTAATAATGCATTTGGGGAGATTTTATTCTTCGGGACTTGATTGTAGGTTATATATTTTAAGTTGATTTTGTTTTGGGAAATACACAGTGAAGACACCTGTGTAGTTTAACAATTTAATTGCAACAATCCTGTTATATTCTGTTTTATTATGGCAACATAAATTCAAAATAGCACACAAAAGTGATGCACCACATAACAATTACCTTTTGTTATATCTTTTATTGCAGTGGTCAGTAACACTCTCATTGCATTATTTGGAAAATAATATATTTTTGTTTTAAAGAATAAGTATAGTTAATAATAAGACTATTTTTATTTCTGTTCTATTTGTATTTTAGTAATTCATGCACCAAGGGTTTATTATATCTGGCCTAGGGTATAGTGATTGAATAATGTTTTTATTCCTCAGGATTTGATTGTAGGTTATGATAAAGCAAAGACAACTGTATAATTTAACTTTGATGCATGATGTCCACTACAGTCTACAGATCTTTACAAGCCATTTTAAAGGCCATAAACTTTGATGTTATCCATAATTCAATGCGACAATCCTTTTTATATGCTTATTATGGCAACATAAACTCAAAATTTATTGCAGCAGAGTGTAACACTATCCAAATGCATTATTTTGAGGGAAAAAAGTGGGAATTAATGCATTTTTGTTTTACAAAAAAAGGGTAATAAAATATTAAGACTATTTTATTTGTGATTTAATAATTCATGCACCAAAGGGTTAACATCTCTGGCCTGATGTATTTAGTTGAATTTAACAGTGTATTTAAGGTGATTTTATTCCTCAAAATTTTGTAAGGTTAACTGTCTAATTTAACACTTTGATGCATGATGTCCACTATGGACAGATATTTAAAAGCCATTTTTAAGTTATTTATCTATTATTCATTTAAACAATCCTTTTCATACACTTATTATGGCAACCTAAATTCAATATGGCAAACAAAAGCGATGCACCACATAACAACTACCACCTTTTATTGCAGTGGACAGTAACGCACTCAAAATGCGCTATTAGACTGGGAATTAATATATTTTTGTTTTAAAAAGGTAATAATCATTAAAATTGTGATTTAATAACTCATGCACCAAAGGGTTAATATCTCCGGCCTGGGGTTATAAATCTATGGCCTAATGCACAAATATAATATACCCTCTGAAAACGGGGCCACGTAGAAATAAAAAGCACTCATACTGCGTCGCGAGCACACGCGGCCTTTCCACGCTCCTGATGGGGTTTCATACTTTGGGGAGAATGGATTTGAAGTCGTATTTGGCACACACACACACTTGAGCTGTGTGAGATCTACACAGCAACCAAAAGAAAGTGCAACTGGAAACGCTACCAATCTGCTGTACATGTAGGGTCGGTATTGCTTAAATAATTCGCCGGACTACATTGCACCACGTTGCCTGATTATATTAAGGCTTACACTGCATTGCGATCGAAGGGGACGTTTCAAAGATGAGCATGTGACCGTCGCGTCCTACCTAGGCGTTTTTAATTGGCTCTCCTTCAAAGCCACTGAAGGCGTCCGATTAGACATCGGACCCAAGGTGATTAAGCCCGCAGAAGTGTTTCATCTCGCCGTCGTGAGCAATCTGCCTCTTTCGGCACATCAAAGGCGAGTGCGGACAGCCGTGTCGAACGGTGTGCGTATCTCATGTGCGCCACATGGTCTCATGTGAGAGGGACGGTGTTCGCCGTTTCATCCCTTGGGCTGAGAAGCTCGCAGTCCCTCACACGCCTGCCTGCATGACCGCGACGGCTGCGTGAGACGACTGTGAAGCATAACCACAGCCTTGTTCGGAGGCAAAACATGCGACTGCGGGGGAATGCGGGAGCCTGAGGCCTTCCCCTCGTCCCAGTTTGCGCCTTTGATCAGCCAAACTTGCTAGAGCAGTTTACCCGGCTCTCAAAACTTTGCTTAAATGCAAAAACAGAAGGAGGGAGCATAAGTAGTTTCGGACGGTACAAAGTTTGATGACTAGGGATGACGTGATGTACTATTGCACGCCGTATGCACGTGTATATATATATATATATATATATATATATATATATATATATCAAATCACCTTGTAAAACGACGATTGGGCTAAAAGGCCATTGGCGTTTTATAGAAGTTACAGTTTAAAAAACAACTAAAGATACCCTTTGTCCACAAATCAAGATCCAAAAGATTAGAAAGTTGCAAGAAAGTCTGTAAAAACCGATGACTCCTTGTACAGTTATCCCAAAACAGTCTGATCCTGAGAAACGTAAAATCTCAGTTCGTGGAATGCCGAGGGAAAACGGTGAGGGAAGAGAATGACAGGCATTCGGTTCGACGCCTCCGGACAATGAGACAATGGCGCAAGCGCTTGCTATAGTGATGCTCTGGAAAGGAAAAAGAAAGAGCAATGGCAGGACAGACACGCAAACACACAAGTGTATCTTTTCACAAACGCATGCAGTTTCTGGAGCGTTTGCTTTCGACAATAGGAGTCACGGTGGATTGGTTTCTCGTTCCCGACTTTGACGCCGAGCTCCGCGGAAATGCTCGTTGAGCCTGCAAAACTTGTGTCGCCGCAGGTCATTGGGACCCCTGTCGTAGTTGTGGGGGTTAAGGTGCAGCTGGAGAGGGTTTCGCCAGAAGGACTTGCAAAACTGACCAACGGAAGTCTAGAAAATATAGGAAACCCCCTGGATGTCCCGGCCAATTTTAGCATCAAACCTCAAAAGTTCGCCGCCTGCTCATTGTTGCTCAAACCCTTCACCCCGAACCACCCCGTCCCACCCTGTTTCCTTTAGGCACATGTTCCCCAAGCATCTACAGTGTTGTGTCTAAGTGATGTGCTGGCAACCATTTCTTAGAAGTCTCGCTTGCCAATAAAAAGCTTTTAGACGACGTCTAAAAACGGCAAGTTATTCATTCTGGATCTTCTTTCTCATCTTCCTCTTGCTTTAGCTCCGCGTCATCTTCTACAGTCTTCGCAGTCTCGTCCGTTTCCTCTACAGTCTCGCCATCTGTTTCCTCCGTTTCATGTGTCTCGTCTGGTACAGGACTTTCCGCCTCCTCCTCCGTTAGCTCCTCCTCCTGCTCGTCTGTTGGCTCCTCCTTGCTCCCTGGCTCCTCCTCCTCCTCATCGATGGCTAGGATTGGCTCAGGGGTGTTAGTGAGACATGTGGACTCCTCCCCTTCTGTCTGGCTTTGGGACTCTTCGGCAATGACCTTCTTCCACATCTCGTGGTTCTCTAGCAGGTGCTGGGTGATCTGGCAGAACACTTTCCGTCGTTTCTTGGGTGCTGGTTTCTCTGCGATAAACCCAGTAAAGAAAGAAAGTGATAATGGGTTCTTCAGATTTTTGTAGAGAAATGTTGCACAAAAAGTAAAAAAAAAAAAAAAGAAATAGACATGAAATGTCTTCATTTCTTACATACACACTGATCCGCATATATAATATTAAATATTCATAAAAGAAATATTTGACTAGCAGCTTTAAGTGATGATTTTGACTTTTGTAGAAAAATGTTGGATATAAAAGTAAAAAAAAGATCAGACATGCAATGCGTCTTCATTTCTTAAATTCACATTGATCCACATATACAATATTTATCACTTAGAAAAAATATTTGACTAGCAGCTTTAAGTGATCATTTTGATTTTTGTTTTTGTACACATTTTATGCTATCTTTATATAATATCGTACGTCTTTACCACTTAAATACACAATAATCCACATAAAATATAATTAATATTCACTAATTAAATGCAAAAACATATTTAATCTAAGATATTTATATTTATTTAATATATATTTAATATTGTAAATATAGTATTGCAAATATAGTTTTAATTAGCAGCTTGTAAGTGATAACTTAGATTTTTGTTTTTGCAGAAAAATGTTGCATATAAAAAATAATAAAAAAAGACATGCAGTGTGTCTTTACTGATTAGATACCTCTGATCCATATAAATAATATTTAATATTCAAAAAAGAAATAAAAATGAAATTCACTGATTAAATTAAACGTAAAGACGTTTTATCTTACGCAGTATATTTATTTCATATATATTTGTTCAGTATTGCAAATACAGTTTGCCTTTATTTGACTAGCAGCTTTAAGCTTTAAGAAAAATACTACATAAGATATTGAAAAATAATAATAAAAAAAATCAGACATGCAATTTTGTTACTGCTTAAATACATTCCATGCTGATGAATCATATTCAGTATTTAAAAAAAGAAATAAAAACAAATTGACTAAAATAAATACAAATACATATTTTATCTCAAAGTATATATTTACATTTATTTTATATGTATGTTTTTGTTTTTGGTTAGTTTGTCTTATATTTGTCAGATATTTGTGTTTTGAAATTAAGCATTATTAAATTCAAGTTTCAATTTAATTTCACTGATGGTTTAGGTGATTCTACTTGTGGGGCAATCAGGTTTTATTTGGTGATTATAAAAGACTGCGATCATAATTTACAGTAAGTAAGTAAGTGTGTCTTGATCTACAGATTGTGATGGAAATCAAAATGGGATATTTTAACCCCCCACACGTGTTTTATTTTTAGCTTCAATTCCAAAACCTGAACTCACGGGAAAGTTCTGAGCTGGTGGAGGCATCTTCCTCCGGTGTATCTTCCTCTTCCTCTTCATCCGTTTCTTCCTCAGCATCTTCGCCCTCTTTGGGCAGAGGGTCGACCCAGTGGCCGGGCATGAGAGCAGCTGAATCATACGAGCTGCAGAGAGGCCCGACAATGTGTGTGATGAAGGACTCCTGCAGTTTGGCCAACTGCGGTGCTGAGCGGTCCATGAAGGGGCTGATGGGAAGGCCCAAACTAGACTCTTCATCACCCTGAAACACCAGAATGAAGAGAAAACACTTGTGTGAAAGACAGTTCACACCAACAGCAATCAGACAACTATAATAGCATCGAGACCAATGCACAGTATCGTTCTGATTATTATAACCGCATACTGCAGTTTTGTCACTTGTTGCTTTAAATGCTCAAGTTAGTTAAAGCAGGATGGATTCTGATAGGCTGTCAATGTTTTTATTATTCATCAAATAGAAGAAATCATTCTGAAGGTGATTCAACATTTGATTATGATATTGATTATGTTTGTCATTATTGTTATAATGTGGACACACCTATTCTGCAAGAATTAGAAAAATTATTCAAATGTAATTATGTGAAAGGACTTTTAGGCTGCAAACTCTGGAATGGAATCATGTTTATGATTCAGTCAATTCCCAACAGATCATTTCTAATAGAAAAATCATGTTCTGCGCATATTTTAGTAAAATGGATTGCAAATGTTGTTTTTTAGTGACTCTAAATGGAAAAAACATTTGAAATCCTTTTTGGTTGCCATAATATGGAAGCCCGTTTCCACCACAGAATAAAAAAAGGTAATTGCAACTCAACTTCTTACCTCACAATTTTGACTGTTTCCGAATTTAAAATGACGAGATTTAAATGCAGAATTGCAAGAAATAAATTCAGAATAGGGAGAAGTTGTGAGATTTAAAAGAATTGTGATATCTAAATTTAAATTTGTGAGATATAAACTCACAATTGTAAGAAATAAACTTCGAATTGTTAGATTTATATGCAAAATTGCAAAATATAAACAGAATTGCAAGAAATAAACTCAGAATTACGAGATTGAAACGCAAATATGCAAGATATAAACTCAGAATTAAGATTTAAATGCGAAATTGCAAAAAAATAAACTCAGAATTGTGAATTTAAATGCAAAATAGCAAGATATAAACTCAGAATTACGAGATTTAAATGCAAATTTGCAAGATATAAACTCAGAATTGAGATTTAAATGTGAAATTGCAAGAAATAAACTCAGAATTGTGAATTTAAATGCAAAATAGCAAGATATAAACTCAGAATTGCAAGAAATAAACTCAGAATTGAGATTTAAATGCAAAATTGCAAGATATAAAATCAGAACTGCAAGAAATAAACTTAGAATTGTCAGATTTTAATGCAAAATATTAACAGAATTGCAAGAAATAAACTCAGACTTACGAGATTTAAATGCAAATTTGCAAGAAATAAACTCAGAATTGAGATTTAAATGCGAAACTGCGAGATATAAACTCAGAATTGCAAGAAATAAACTCCGAATTAAGATTTAAATGCAAAATTGTGAGATATAAACTCAGAATTGTAAGAAATAAACTCATAATTGAGATTTAAATGCAAAATGGCAAGATATAAAATCAGAATTGCAAGAAATAAACTTAGAATTGTTAGATTTAAATGTAGAACTGCAAAATATAAAGTCATAATACTAAGTTTATATTAAACAAAATCTGAATTGTGAGATAAAAACAAAGATTTTTTTTTTTTGGAAATTCAGTTTAACCAAAGTCTTTGAAATGGTTCAATCCGATTTTATTTGGTGATAATAAAATACTGTCATACATAATTTATGAATTTGGGATTGTGAGAAAATGTCAGAATTCTAAGTGTCTTGCAATCTTGCAATTTTTACTTTTTTTCTTTCTTTCTTTTTTTTTATAGAATTGCACGTCTCACAATTCCAACAAAGTCGGAATTACCTTTTTAATTTTTTTTTTATCCTGTGGCAGAAACAAGCTTCCATGCTATAAATAAAATCTTCTGAAACCACATTAAATCAACTGAAACTAATACAGTCATTCATCTGCACTCCCTTCTACAGTAGTATTTGGATGAAGAGCATCATGGGAACTGATGACAACAGATAGCATTCCTCATATTAGCAAGCAAATGAAAGCAGCATCACATTATTTCACATCTAAAATTCATCCCGAGAAAAGAAAGGCATTCAGTGATGTTGCAAATATGCATTTCATTCTGATTCAGAAATGCTCCACATACTGCGGATTAATCTGATCTGATCGACGGCTGATTTGAAGCCATTTTGTCGGCATTTTCAAAGAAAAGTCTATTTACGCCGCAGCTATTTTACACTCCTCTATTACATTAAACAAAAAGCGATATTACCACAGAGGGAACAGTATGCTCAGTATATTCAAGCCCAGCTGAAGAGTCACACACTTGATTGGATTTTTCCAGTTCAGGAGAGAAACATACTTCACAGACATTCGACTGCTATAAAACTAGGTCAGCCTTCCCGTGGACGGGGGAAATACTCCCAGCCACGCGAGGTCTGGGCTATTTTATTATTTACTTCAGATAACGGTATCGAAATAAGTAAGTAACCGGAGGCTGGAAGAGCATCGTATGGTCTGTGTGAAAACATATGCTTCGCAGTACCTGGAAACAAACAATGAGAGCGGCGTTACAACAGGCAAGGTCTCACGTTGCCATGGCAACGGCGCGGCGATGTCGTCAGAGGGCAGTAATGTATGTGCGCTGTGTTCTGTCAGGTGCTACTCAGAAGTGCTGGAGAAATGAATCATTCAAGAAACGAAACGGGGAGGGGAAAAAACAGGCTCCTTTGAAGCATATAATTTCTGGTCCCTTTTGAAATGCTCTGAATATGGCCAGGGGTGGTCATATGACGCTTTGTAGCTCTGTGACGGGGTCCTGACACAACTGGGTCATCCTCACTCTGTGTTCCTCACAATAATAGACACAGTGTTTTATTACTCATCGCTGGCATCCAAACAAGCCCTTAACTCTTTGAGAAACGCTAACGGAAGACACAAAAGCACGACTGGTTGAACGAGTGCGCGCGATGGACCGCAGAGGCCAATCGATATACAGCTTAGACCGATATTATGCTAATATTTAATGCACTTTAATTACGCTAAATGTTAAAACTACTATTTTACACAACATTTAGCACTTGAAAATAGAAAAAGTGTTTTTCTCTTAGTATTTTTGTCTTGTTTTCCATTACAAATATCTAAAAGGTTTTACATCAAGATGCATTTTACTTCACTACACTAGTGAAGTGAGTTTATGGTTAAAATTAGAAAAAAGTATCTGCCAAAAGGGTAAGAAAAATATTCTTTTCCCACTGAAAGATCTTTTTTTTAAGCATAAATTCAATTCAGATTTTTGAGATATAAAGCAAAATTGTAAACATAAAAAAATTGTGAAATATGAAACAGAATTGCAAGATATAAATTTACGATTGCGATATATAAAGCAAAATTGGGAGATATAAACTCTGAAATGTGAGATATACAGTAAAGCAAAATTGGGAGATATAAACACAGAATTAAGATATACATTTACGTTTATTTACATTATCAAAAGCGACTTACAAATGAGGAAAATGGAAGCAATCAAAATCAACAAAAGAGTAATGACATGCCAAGACAAATCTCAGTTTAACTCAGCCTAACACAGTACATGTAGCACGTTTTTTTTTATATAAATTATATAATAAAAAAAAAGAAAACAGATAGAATAGAAAAAGAATAGAGAAGATTATTTGTTTTTTAAGAAAACAAGCAGTTAGTAAATTAATAGAGCGGGAGTCTAAAAGTGTCAAGTTTTTTTTTTTAAAAGAAAATGTATAAAAAATATAAAATATAAAGACATAAAAGTTAAAGCTTTTATATTTTTTAAATAAAATTTTAGTATCTTATTTTATTTTATAGGTATTTTTATAGCGTTTACATTTTTTGTAAAGAAAAGATAGAAAGCAAAATTGGGAGATATAAACTCGGGAATGCTAGATATAAAGCAAAATTGATGAGAATTGGGCAGAATTGCAAGATATAACGCAAAATTGGGAGATATAAATGCAGACTTGAGATATAAAGCTAAATTGGGAGATATAAACTCAGAATTGTGAAATATAAAGCAAAATTGGCGAGAACTGCGCAGAATTGCGAAATATAAAGCAAAATTATGAGACAAACTCAGAAATGTGAGATATAAAGCAAAACTGTGAGACAAAGTGGTAATTCTGAAAGGAAAAGTCTGATTTATGAGATATAAACTCACAATTTTCGCAGAAAAAAGTCAGAATTGTAAGATAAAAAAAAATCACAATTACCTTACATACATATATACATATAGAGAGAGAGAGAGAGAGAGAGACAGACAGAGACATATAGTTTATGTGAAAAACTGAGTTGTGAGTTTACGCTTAAAAAAATAAAAACACTAATGGGGTCAGAAAAATAAAATTATCTTTTCTTTCCTTTTGAATTAAGTTTATTTTTTTTTAACCTTTTTTCTCTTTTTTTTATTTTTAGCATAAACTCCATTTTTTCAGAAAACATGACTTAATAGCTGCTCAAGTAAATGTATCTTATATTAAAAATGCTGAGATATTTGTGAAAATTGTGGGATTTAAATGCAGAATAGCAAGATAAACTCAAAATTGCAAGAAATAAACTCAGAATTGCAAGACATAAAAATAAAATAATCTTTTTTTCCTTTTGAATAAAGTTTATTTCATTATTTTTGCAGTGTTATAATATCAATATAAGTATCAATAAAGGAGAGGCATTTGCCTTTTACTTATCTAATGTGTCATACATCTGAGTGATTTCAAAGGGACAAAATGTAGTGCAGGATTCGGTTCTATCCAACATTAATAAATGAGAGGTTGAAAAGGAAAACGGTAAGGATTGATGTCAGCTAAACAGAATGTTTTGATGAAATGACTATAAACATTTTATTCTTTCGAATCATGTGCACCAATATGTCATGGCAGCTTTAATCAGCCAAATATCAAGGCTTGTTCTGCCTGTAATTGTTCTCCACTGAAAACACCATCTCCAGCAGACCAGACTTGTGTAAAACTTTGCTTACTTTCTGCCCTACATTCTCATTACAGCTGTGAACGTGTTCCTTCAGCACGGCTTGAGGAGGATGTGGACGGTTGCCAGGCAACAGTGTATCCTTGCCATCCTCTCCATCCACTCGATGTGAATGATAGCGAGACGCCGCGTAGTTGCTTTGAGGTTACGCGTGTGCATTGTCACGGCCTCTTACTAGGAGCGCGAGGTGCGGCTTAGTCATCGTGAGAGCTTCCTGTTTGTCTCTGCTGTGACTGAACAGCTCGAAAATGAATTCAGATGTAAACATGCATCAGAGAGCAACACTGACCTGTTCATAAAACTCATTGACGATGCCCTCCGTCCACTGCAAATGAAGCTCTTTGCTTTTCAACGGACCGTTTATATCTGCTAACTTAATGCACATCTGACAGACCAGCAGACGATCGTTCTCGTTAGTCCAATCAATGCCCGAGCATCCATCATCTCCCACCTGCAAACACAAAATACATTCATGAATGAAATGCACAGCATTAGTTGCATTAGTTGCATTGTATATATGCATATCAAATAACAGAGGTGCTCACCTTAGCATTAAATTCAGCCAGGAAGTCGAAGTGTTTCTTGAGGTCGGTGGCTAGTATGGCCTCGATCACCAGGAAGCGAAAGCGTTTGAAGTCCATGTGGTCCAAACTGGCCAAAAAGTTGTACTCGGGCCGCGACATGAACAGATTCCAGGCGGACGCCGCGTGATGGTTCTCCAGCACCGAACGGTCATTATAAAGAACGGCCTTCAGAGACACACAAAAGGCTGTTCTCAAAAGACATGTTTCAAGGACCCAGAGCATTGTGATCAATCCCTGAAGTCCCTGAAGAAAATAACCACTGTGCATACTAATATCATTAATATAATAATGCTTGATGTAATGTTTTTACAGTACAGTTCAGTAGTACCCACTGTATAACAGGTATTCATCATAAATAGTTATATTATTGTTATATTTTATTTCATTTATTTGGCAAGGCAGCACTTCTCAACTTATCAATAAATACATGTATAGATACGTAAAAGAAAAAAATCTACAAAAAACACAACAAAATAACTACAATTGAAATTAAAATGGAAAATATAAAAACAAAAGCTCAGAATAAAATAGAAAAAGTGTTTATTTCAGCTAGGCGATATTAATTGTTTTCAACTTTTAAAAAATACTAACAATTAACAAATCTAATGTTTTTAAAAAACGTCTCTTCTGCTCACCAAGGCTTCATTTATTTGACCAAATATACAGTAAAATCAGTAAAATTGTGAAATATTATTACAATTTAAAATAGCTGTTTTCTATGTGAATATATTATAAAGAGAAATTTATTTCTGTTACGCAATGCTGAATTTTCAGCATCATTACTCCAGTCTTCAAGTGTGACGTGATCCTTCAGAAATTGTTCTAATATACTGATTTTATCATCAATTTTAAAAACAGTTATGCTACTTAATATTTACGCAAAAACCATGATATATTACCACAAATATTTGGGGTATTTGTGTGTTTATAATAAATGAAATGAATGCATTTATTCAGCAAATATGCATTAAATTGAACACATATAAAACAGTTATTATAATCTGTAATAATATTTCACAATATTACTGTTTTTGCTTTATTTATAAATTTATTTATAAATGCAGCCTGTATATATACAGTAGATATACATAATGATTCCTTACACCTGTCAGTCTTGTTAAAGCTTCTATGCTTCATAGTATTTTTAAATATAAGGTAAACACCAGTCTTGTTCACGTCTTGATTTGATTAAATCACATATTTGGAACCCCTATTATTAATTATACGAGGTACTTCAGTAATTTGTTCTACCTCTGTATTAGTATAAGTACCTCTATGATTTCTAAGACGGCACGACGTGTGCTTAATATTACAATACGAGGAAATTAGTGGTCCTTGTAAACACTTCAAGGGAAAGCCATGGTTGTGTGATGACGGTGTATTACCTGAGGAGCGCTGGTGGCCACCAGGAAGGCGTTGGTCCTGCCGGGATGGTCGTAATCGTGCATGGCGGCTGCTACGTAGAGCGCCATCAGCTCCAGAGCAGGGATGAGGCCGGACAGACAGCCGTAACCCTCCTCCTCTACAGGATACGTCCTGGACATCAGGTACCTCGTGCGGCCGTGGGCGAGGCCACCGTCAGAGTCTAAACACAGAGAGAATGATTAACAATATTTATATGTTTTCGTTTTGTTTCGTTTGACTTATAATGTTACTCAAGGTCTTATGCACCTACACTGTAAGAAATGATTTCAAGTTGTAAATAAAGGAGTATGTTTTACAAAAAAGTATTATTTCAGTTCACATTCAATTCACTGTATCACTTGCCAATTCTTTGTAAATGTCTGTGAAATGTACTAGCAATTTATGAGTGAAAATTGTTTCTATTGCAATTTTTTTCTGTGTGTAAAACACTATAAATAATTACATTTTTATTATCATCTCTCTTACAGTTAATCACTGAAATACATTTGCTGTAGGATTTTTTGAAGTGGAAAGACTGAAATGGTATTGAAACGTAATGGTATGAAACATATTCCAATAATCTATTTACAACTTCAAAAGAAAAAAAGAAAAAGTATTACTTATTTTGCAGTGTGTATACAAATAAAAAAAACTGCAAATTAGTTCACACTGTATAATAGGTATTCATCATAAATAATTACATTATTGTTCTTAATTTCGGTTCTTTTTAGTTATTTAACAAAAACTTGCAAAACAAATTTTTTTTTTTCATCTAGTTGGCAAGGCAGCACTGCTCAACTTGAACTAAAATGACTAAAACTGAAATAAAAATCAATAAAAACATATGCATGAAAAACTACAAAAAATTACATAAACAACTATTACTGAAATTGAAATGAAAATGGAAAATGTAAAAATAAAAGCTCACACTGTTTAATAGGTATTCATCATAAATAATTACATTATTGTTATTAATTTTAATTCTTTTTAGTTATTTAACAAAAACTATATATATAATATAAATATTTTAAAAAGTTTTTTATTTCATCTAGTTGGCAAAGCAGCACTCCTCATCTTGTACTAAAATAAATAAAACTGAAATAAAAATAAACAAAAACATATATAGATATACATTTTAAAATACAAAAACTACAAAAAAAGACAAAAACATAAAACCGAAATTGAAATTAAAATGGAAAATATAAAAACAACAGCTCAAAATAAAATAAAGTATAAACAAGCTTTCATTTCAGCTAGCTGGCAAGGCAACATTAATTTTAACTTAATTTACTAAAACTAAAATAAAAATGACTAAATATATAGATATATAGATTTATATTAAAAAAAAACTACAAAAAGACAAAAAAACAAAATTACTAAAACTTTCAAATCAAAATGAAAACTATTTCAAAAATTCATAAATAACTTTAATAGTATATCAATGATACTACAATAACAGCATGGTGTTACATATATCAACATAGAAAATATGAACACAGAAATATAAACACATGAAAGTACACATATCTACTCTATATAAAAAGAAGTATTCAAAGTAAATATATAGTAAGAGTAATAAAGTGTGATTCTTACCTGATTCACTCAGTGATGCCAGTGTAGGTAAATCAGGCACAGGCTGGGTAGTGAGGTACCAAACCGCATGAAGGACGTCTGTTGCATGAATCCTGTTGTGATCTGCGGAGGAAGACGATAATACCGTCAACCACCACTAGAGGGAGATACGACACACCAAAACTGTAGCATAAGTGATGATTTAGGGCAATTTATTCCTCTAGAGGTGAATCTGCCTGTGCACAGCATCTGTTGTACATCATCAGTGTTTCATTGTTAACATATTTCTGTACACTTGTCTCCTGCAGCACGAGGACTCACATGGGATGTCCCTGTATCCGTTCTCCAGAGCATGGAAATAGTTCATGAACTCCCTCACTGGAATCTTGAACGTCTCGAAGAGTCCCGTATCGACAAACAACCGGTAAGACACCTAAACCACGGAGAAAAGGGTTCAAATCTCTCAACCACGTCTGAAATTTAACAAAAGAAACCAAAACATAATGCTATGATTTCTTAAATGGACATACGATTTTTATATACATGAAAAACTTTGAATTATTCATATATGTTCATACATTTATTATGTTTGTCACGTCTGAATATTCAACTGTCAATGTTTTTGCTATTTTACACTTGTTTATTCAATAATATTTACAAAAAAAGGTATACAGTATAATACAAATATAATAAAATTTAAAAAATGTGCACCGTCAATTCATTTTTACTATTTAATAAAATGTATGATTTAATAACAATGGTCAAATATCAGCCATTTAATCATCCTGGCCTCAACCTTTAGACAATATATAAAAAGTACAAAAAAAAAAAAATTAAAATGTACTTATAGTAGCTAAATTTTAATGCACAATTATTTTAAAAGTGTTTATTCAATAACATTCACTAAAAATGTAACTTTTTTTTTTTAATGCAAATAGAAAAAATAATAAATGTGCATTATCCACTGACACCATTTTTTTTTCTTTTTGATAAGATATATTATTTTTTTATAATGGTCAAATATCAGCAATTTAATTATACTGGTTACACCATTTAGACAAAAGTATAATGCACATAGGTGGCAGATACAATAAAACATTAGCAAATAAATTATTGAACAATTATTAATATAATAATTATGTAATATAATAAAATATATTAAACACAAATTGAAAAATAGAAAATGTGCTGCACTGACACTGTATTATTTAATCATTCTGGCCCCAACATTTAGACATGCATAAAAAGCACAACAAATACAAATATACATACATGTATTTTTAATGCACTTTCCCCAATGACACTCATTTTTATTATTTAATAATATGTATTATAATGTTCAAATATGAGCCATTTAATCATCCTGGCCTCAGTAGGTGTCAAATCTTACATGCATTGTTGTTAGAATTGAGTAATGCATCTGAGGTTGTAAAGTTGATTTGTTGGACTCTGCTCAGCATCGGTGTGTCTACACTCCTGATCTCCACTAGATGTCAGTGTCTCACCTGGCTGAGGATGCAGCCACATCTGCCGTTGGTTTTCTCCACCAGACTGAAGATGGGGAAGTTCCAGTTGTTGATCTGATTCATGAGGGGCTCCAGGCCCTCCATCACCAGTGGCTCCGGGGCCAAGATGGGCTTATCCTGCAGAGGAAATGATTTCAGATCACAGACGGTGCCATCTTACAAACAAAAAAACCCTCTAGACATAAATGGCACATATGAAAGTACTACAGAGAGTAGTTAAAACAGGATATAACACAAAAGGAGGCTGTTGTCAAACCACAGCAAAAGCAGATCAAATGCTCAGTGATTGCTTTTGATGACAATTTGATGACAGTTTAGCTTAACTGGAACAAACAAACCCTTAGAATTGCATGCACATTTATTTATTTACTAAACTATTGCCATATTTCTGTGCATTACACATTTTATGCATACTGCATATATTATGCAGCTCTATATACTGTGTATTTTTACTGCTTATAGGCCCAAAAAAAACATCTACCTGCATAAAAAAATTGTAAAAGCTGGGTTTACCTCCGGTGGGATGAGAGCGGCCAGCGCGAGCGCCGGAGACGGGAACGTCCCGCAGGCCGTCCTGCGACCCTCCCCGTCTTCCTCGTTCTGTGCAAAGTCGCTGCTGTCACTGTGGTTGGGCTCGTAGGTGCTGTCATAGTCTGACGACATTATCAGCGGCTCGTCTGCAAGGTTATTGAAAGACCTGATTACGGCTCTCGTCACATTTCACGTCGGAGCAGACGGACAGCTCTGAAAGACTCGTAAAGACACCAATTACATATTCATTCAGAGATTCAATTCAGGATCCAGCTGTAATATCACAGATCACAACAGCAAAATGGATCATAAGTGAAATGCATCTAAATGCTAATTCAGAGACACACATGACGGCGGCGGCGGTACCTGACTGTTGGGTTCGATCTCCTGCGTCTGTGGAGCCGTCCCCGTGTCTCAGTTTACTGTACGGTCTTCCACAGCTACAACACATAACGAAACCATTCATATCAAATCAATTAATCATACAGAAACACAAGAACAAAATAAAATTTCCAAAACCTTTTATCAATTTTCATCATTTCCACGACAGAATCAAGTCCCAATGGATTTATTGAAGGTTTTTGCTTTTGTTTTTTTTTTATTTACAGTTCAACAACAACAACAACAATAAAAACACCATCATTTTTTCCCTCAGTACATGTTTCTGGTTTTATTGTAAATGATTTATCAGTTAAAGTTATTCCAAAATAAATGAATAATGAATAAATAAAATATGAAATATAAAAATCTTTTAACAAATTGCATAATTTTTGGATTTTTATTAATTTATTTAATGTTTTTGAAGGTTTTCTGTCATTATTTGCTTTCATATTGCATTTTAACAACAATAATGAATAATAATAATAATAATAATAATAATGCCAATTTACTTCTTCAATACATTACTGGTCTTACAGTGCATGATTTATCTATTAATGTTATTCCAAATAAATAAAAATTAATAAACAAATAAAAATAAATAAACAAATAAAAAAATCGTCAAATTTTCATGCTTTATTAAAAGCTTTGTGTGCCCTTTTTATGTTTGGGTTGCATTTTAGCAACAACAACTATTATTTATAATAATAATAATAATAATAATAGTTCATGTTTTCAGTTTTTTTTTACCCTTATTAGTTTAAGGGTTGCAATTTTTTCAACAACAACAACAACAACAACAGCAGGCACTGGAATCTGTTCATTACGCTTCATGTTTTTATGCTTTATGAGTTAGGAGAGCTGGGAAACGGCTGATGCGCGCATACTGTATGCATTTCATGATTGCATATTTGAATATTTCACATTGAAATTGAGAGGCGTCCTCTCCGGGTGACTAACCCCTGATGATATGTGCTGTACACACGAGTGTGTGTGTGTGTGTGTTTGTGTGTTTGTGTGCAGGACCAGCCGTTGTCACTGTTGTTTAGTTGAGCTCTCTGAATTAGCGAGCCAGACAGAACCTAATCAAGCTGTTCCTCTGTGCCCAGCATTCATTACGGGCCAAGGAGAAGGTGACCTTGTCCCATCGCCAGGACATTAGTGATCACTGCGAGTAAAACCGATAGAGAGAGAGAGAGAGAGCAGATCTGACCGTGTACGTCCATCTGTTAATATTTAGACACAATGCTGGGTATTTTTCACAGTTAATGATCAGTGGTTGTTCAGTAACCACATAATGGCTTGAAGCTGCAGTCCGCTCTTGTACAACATCCAGGGCCACAGGATACACTCAGATCTTTGGAAACAGTGACCCGAGTGATGAATTGGGCTCAAAATTAATATTAACTCACTGTCCGCTCTTAAAATTACTCATTAGTAGTCCTGCATGGAATCCAAACGAGCAAAATTCCTCAAATGGACTTAATAGAGGGAAAAAAATCGACACGTTTCCTGGTACATTCAGGATGACTTACGCAACAGCGGTCGATCATATTGTTTGGGGAACTTTTTAATAAAAGACTGGGCTTTATAACTGGTGTGGTGTGTTCTTTCAGCAATATCACTCACATACTAGCTGTAAAACATAGCAGGTGCACATATTTAGGTAAATGAAGTGAATATAATAACTAGACTGGAGCATAATAAGAGATATGGAGTTGTTATTAAAAACAGATATGATATCAATTAACTATGAGAAAGAAATTAATATGCAATTAATATGCAAACATGAAATTATAGTTCTGTGGACACATTGTATCATTTTGGAGAATATGATAAAAAAACATATGTCAAATAAATATGGCACAAGAGTTCTTAACAAACATAGATGCATGCTAATTAAATTATTAATAAGCCAATATGAAATTAGAGATTTAATCTGTGGACACTACAACTGGACTAAATATTTTGGATAATATAATAAAAAAATATTTTAAATCAATTGCAATTTTTTTTTTACAAGAATAGATATAAAAATAAATATATTTGAAGTATAGTACTTAAATGATTAATTAGCAAATATAAAATGTATTTATTTTATTTAAATAATCTGATGCCGTTTTTTAAAATCAAAAAACAAAAATAGATATGAAAAATGAATATTTCAGGTATGAGAATACATTTTTTACATGCAAATATTAAATTATAGTTTTGTGGTTGCTACACCTGCATGTTTGTTCATTAAATATTTTGCATAAAAAATGTATGTTCATTTTCAATAGTTTCAAGCAAAATAGATATGAAAATAATATTTAAGGTGTGTAAATTACATTATTAAAATGGAAACATGAAATTAGAGAATTGAGTTTCGTGGGCACTACACATGCATGTTTGTTTATTAAATATTTTGTTTAATAAAAAAAAAGAATCAAAAACAAAACTGCAGCAAGATTTTTTTAAATAAACATAGATATAAAAATGCATATGTCAAGTATGAGAATCAATATACAAATATGAAATTACAGATTTAAGTTTTGTGGACAAACGTGTAAAGCTCAGCAGAATCGTGGGGTTTCACCTGCTACAAAGTGGAGGCGGCACCCATTGTGAGGTGCTGGAGCTGGGGGCGCTCTGACTGTGGGTTAAGGCTTTGTGGGGGCTCCGAGGTGGCGGGCCGTCGGCCGGCGGAAGCTCTGCGTCCGGCAGCTCCACTGAAGGGCTTTTGTTGGTGGGGCTGGTGAGCGGAGTGCCCTGGACTGGAGGGGAGTGGCAGGGTGAAGCCAGAGGTGAGATGTTGGAAGAAGGGTAACCTGTCAGAGAGCAGAGGAATCACACTGGCGCCGCCACAGCACATTTATCTCCTTTCACTCAACACACACACACAGAGCGCTCTACCTCTTCGGCTCTTGCTATAGATGTGGTTGGTGGCGGAGGAGGCAGCGTAAGAAGCGGACATGGACCTGCTCTTGGAAAGGCTGAGCGTAACAGAGTTGTTCCATGAATCACTGTTCACCAAACTGCAAAAGAGGAGAAAATGCATGATTAATATTTCATGGTTTTACCTGGTAATGTTCATTTACTGCCAAAGAGATGGTGGTTTTGTTGTTTAGACTTCAGTGCAGTGGCAGTTTAGCATATTTATATAGTTATGTGTGTGTGTGTGTGTATACATACATACACATGCTGTATATTTTTTTCAGCATATTTTTACTTTTTTTTTATTTTTGTGTTTGTCATTTTTTACTATTATTTTCTTTTAATTTTTATATAGGTTTAATCAAGTTTTAGTGTTTAATATTTTAACTTAAAATTTTATATGTTTATTATTTAGTTATTTATGTTTGTCTTTTTTTTTTTAAATGACAATTATTTTCTTTCCATTTCTATATAGTTTTAGTCAAGTTTTTGTATTTACTTTTAGTTGATTTCGTTTTACTTTAGTACTTCAATTTGAAATTTTATTTATTTATTTATTTATTATTTTTATGGTTTTATTTTCAGTTAACGATAACAACCCTGCTCCAGTGTTTACTTATCGCACATTTATTTATCATTGTGTCCTCGATGAAGACACTTCACTTGAACTCAACGCAGCATAATCCTATTCCTCAAGAGGCGAACTTGTAAATGAGAAAGTTCACAATGCCCCGTTTCTGGGGTAAAACAGTCCAAGTGGCTTATTCTTGGAGAGGGATTTAAACTCGAATTTTCCTGCCAACTTCAAAACATGGAAGCGAACAGGCTTCCTGCTGTGGAAACACTCTTCAGATCTCCGTTAAGACGCTGCGCAGAAGACCCGCCACTTTAAACCCAGCCTCAACATGGTAATGCAGGCAACCGTGTGACCCTCTATTTTTCACCGGGGCTTTTATTTCGACAGGGCCCGAATCTAAACACAACCG
Source organism: Labeo catla (assembly GCA_012976165.1). NCBI lineage: Eukaryota > Metazoa > Chordata > Actinopteri > Cypriniformes > Cyprinidae > Labeo > Labeo catla. The sequence continues at coordinate 2,034,696 of VONZ01000025.1, forward strand.
GGCTCTCGAGTCTCCAGAAAGCCTCTTTAAACTCTCTGTCTACACAGTGCAGATGGCCATCTGATATCTGTATTAATGGACTGAACTGTATAACTCGAGCTGAAATAAGACATATAAAGGTGGACAAATGCCCAAAGATGGACATTATAAAATCTGAATCAAACATTCAGATGGAGTGAGTAAGGCAGCGCGGAGGAGCTCTGGAAAGTTCAAGCTTTTGACGGCGATCCGTAACAGCTGTGCGAAACACTAACGGACCAGACAATGATGACAAACAAAACAAAATGAGGGCAAACGGATAAAGTGCTTTCAGATAAATCTCCATGGACTCATATTTTCAGAAAGTATGTATTGTTGCTTCAAAACACTTCATGATCCACATACAGCGGCCCGGGAAGTATTTGGACGAATTGCATTAGATTACAAAACATCAATTCAGTTTAGACTGCATAAGCACACTTCTCAAACAAAACATAGCGTGAATAAGCTGTTTGTTAGCTCTGAAATCATAAAACAATACATAAAATTCTTCAAAATGAAGTAATTGGATGCTTTTGTATTTGCAAACAGGACACCTGCCTTCATTTATCCACTAAAACACCAAAGACATTGAACAAAAAATGCAATGTTGCAATGGCATTCAGTCATTTTTAAGTGACTAAACACTAGTTAAAGATTTGGGCTGGTTACCCAACCAATGATCAAGAAACACAAAGCATGATGCAATCACTATATCAAACCTCTGCAGTGAATGGGTGCCGTCAGAATGAAAGTCCAAACAGCTGATAAAAACATCACAATAACCCACAAGTAATCCACACCACTCCAGCCCATCAGTTAACATCCTGAGAAGTCAAAAGCTGCGTATTTGTAAGAAAGAAATCCATCAAGAGGTTTTTTCAACTTCAAAACATTGCTTTTGGCCACAATATGACTGCATAATGCATAATAACGCTTACTCCAGTGAAAAAGTCAATTTCCATTGTCCTCTCACATCAAAATCCACCAAAAAATTTCATTTTGGACTGTTTTGGCTTGTAAACGGTGCTTGATCTGTGCATATCGTGTGTTATGGACTCATATTTTAGCCAAAAGCAATGGTTTGAGGTTAAAAATGTCTTAACGATGAATTTGTTTCTTACTAACATGCCTTTTGGCTTGTTAGTAAGAAAAACAAAAAACTATATTTAAAACAAAAGCAAAAAATGACAAAATACTCCGTAACAAATAAAACGTTAACTACATTAGTAAATACAGAATATAAATAAATATTAAAAATGTAAATATAATTTAATATAATTCCAATATTGAAATAAAACAGTTCAAAATAATAATAAAAACCATACATGCATATTAAAAAAGAGTAACAAAGACAACACAAAATTTTAAATCAACTAAAAAGATTAATTATAATTATTTGAAAAAATGATATAAATTATATGAAAAAATATATATAATTATATAAAGAAAATTACACATAAACATCAAAACATTTAAAATGAAGATATAAATTAATATAACTAAAATATAAAAACAATTTAAAATATTAATAAAACCACAACAGAAAAATAGCACTGGAGTTAAGTAAATGACAACAATTTTCATTTCTGGGTAGATTATCCCTATGCAATGTAAAATAAACTGAAATAAAACACATACAAAAATCAAAAAACATTTAGTTTAACTTGATGCATTAAAATAATGAAAGTCCATAAGAACACTTCCTCTAGTGAAAAAGTCCCATCCCTGTTGCCCTCTCACATCAAAATCCATCAAAAAATTAAGTTTTGGACTGTTTTGGCTTGTAAATGGTGCTTTATCTGTGCATGTTTCTCTCCTAATTCAAACCAGAATACTTTTTCACAAAGACATCAATATTTATTACAAACTCATATTTTAGGCCAAAAGCAATGGTTGAAAACATCTGAATAGTGAATTTGTTTTTTAGAAACATGTAGATTTTGGCTTCTCAAGATGTGAATTTTTTTGGACTGGAGTGGTGTACTTGTGATGTTTTTATCAGCTGTTTGGACTCTCATTCTGACGGCACCCATTCACATCCATTAGTGAGCAAGTGATGTAATGCTACATTTCTCCAAATCTGATCTAGGGTGAGCACATTTTTAGCAAATTCCTATTTTTGGATGAACTGTTCCTTTAAGTTGTGTTCATTCGTGTAAGTTTGATGAACTAAGTGACTAAAGGTAAACACAGATTGCTGTGTTTATTGCAACTGGATAAGAGAGGAGTGTTTATTACCTGCTGGAAGGGCCATCGTGAGGTGCTTTGATGCTGGCACTGCGGTCTCGTCTGACCGGCCCGGGTTCGAGGGTGGGCAGGCCCGTGGCTGAGGTGGTGGTGGTCCACGGGGAAGAAATGCGTCTCAAAAGCCCCGGAGGCAAACTCCGCCTCAAACGCTGTTATTTAGAGAGAGCATACATCAAGTTTAGACTAAAACAAAGTTGACAGCGCAGCAAAACACTCGCAGTCACAAATTCTCCGCTAAGGTCAGTTTTGCAGCTTGTCAAAAGTCACATCACCAATTACAATCAATTAACACTGACCCAGACAGAATACAGCCATGTGTGTGACAACCCGAGAGCCAAATTAACACTTTTTGGCAGCGCGCTTGTTAAACAAAGTGCTTGTTTAGTTTAAAGTTGGATCGCTTTTAACGTAAATGATGTAAATCTTAGTGAGCGTTTGTATTTGGAGAGCGGGTCTGTGCGTTAAGCCAAACATCTGAGGGCGGCAGATGACAGCGGCCCGTCAGGGAATACTCAGCCCTTCCCCCAAATGGGAAAATGGGAGCAGAACAGATGGAAGACCCTGGAGAAATGCATCATCGCATTTGTTCTTTACATCACAAGCTGTGAACCAATCGGAAGGCTTGGCTGATGTGGCACGTTTGTGCGAAATAAAATAGACTGGATAAATGCATTTAAAAGGAGAGGACGCTCAAAAATGAAAAAGGAAATGCATATATAAATATTAAAAATGTAAATATAAATTAATTAAAAAAATCTAAATATTAATGAAAACTACTCATGCATATTTAAAAATTGCCAAAAATGAAAACTAAAAATGTAAAACTAACTAAAAAAATTATAAAAAATTATATACATTTAATTTTAATTTATAAATGTAATTTTTTTTTTTAACAACAATTTTTATTTCAAACATTGTCATACAGATTAATACAACATTCAAACTTTCCATTATAACCAGATAACAAAACAAAAACACAAATAAGTAATTAATCAATAAAAATAAATAATAATAATAATAATAATACATAAATGAACACAAAGTCAAAAAAAAAAAAAAATACAGCTATAAGATACTTGTCTATATACTCTCAATGTCCATCAGTTCCACAAAAGAGTCACCATCTAGGCTCTGCAAAAAGTCAAAGAACACTTTCCAGATGGACCAAAATATATAAAGTTTGTTTTTCAAAAACTAGGTAATCTTTTCTAAAGCAAGGCATGAAGTCATCCCCTTTATCCACTGAGACACGGCAGGACTTTCTGCTTTTTTCCAAAAGCATGCAATTACATGTTTGGCTTCCAGCAAACAAAGAATTAGCAACAATCTTTCATGTTTCGTAGTTTTAAAATTCAATGGACAAATATGTAATATACACATCTTGGGATCAAAAGGAATTACTTTGCCAATGATTTTACTTACAATGTTCAATATTTTAACCCAGAAACAATTAACTTTAGTGCATTCCCACATACAGTGGAATAAAGTTCCCTTCTCTTGCTTACATTTGTAGCATTCATCAGGAATATTCGGGCTGAAGTGGTGTAACTTAACTGGAGTGATATATTGTCTACTCAGCCATTTATACTGAAGCAGTCTCAAATGGGTGTTCATTGTCTGAGTTTGGGCTTTTAAACATACTATTTGCCACTCTTCCTCAGTTATATTAACTTGCAGGTCAGATCGCCATGCTTGAAGTCTGTCATTAAATATAAATGTAATTTTAATGAACAGAATTTAAATTTTTAATTTATAAAATTTTAGTTTATTAAATAGAAATTAATATAACTAAAACATAAAAATAAATAAAAACTATATAGGCATATTTGACAAAACACACTATAACAACTAAAATTAAAAGTAAATATAAAATATAAATAAATGTTAAAAAGTAAAATATTACACATTTAAATATAAATTAATATAATTAAAATACTGAAATTAAATAATTCAAAATATTAATAAAACTATATATGCATATTAAAAAAGACAAAAAATACAACAAATAAAAATGTATTATTTGAAATAAATTATATACAGTTATACAAATATATATAATTATATAAAAATCACTTAAAAATGACAAATAAAAACTGAAATATTAAAAATTAAAATATAAATTAATACAATTAAAATATATTAAAAAAACATTAATAAATCTACAACAGTAACTCAGCTATACTAAAATAGCACTGGAGTTAAGTAAATTACAACAATTGTTATTTCTGGATAGATTATCCCTGTCAATGCAATGTAAAATAATCTGAAATACAATACATAAATACTGTAGTTAACTTGATCCATTAAATAATTAAAACTTGCACAAACAATAAAGAACAGCTTTAAAAATCTTATTTAAAAAAAAAGGGAGGAAAAACATAGACATAACTGTAACTCAAATCTAAAAACATAAAAATGACTCAATATGCAAAACAAATTCAAATTTAAAATCTATATGAATACATTTAACCTATAAAAACAGTATCACAAACAGTCTTAACAATAGCATTTCACTTATATTAAAATAGCAGTAAATGATAACTATTTTTAATTTTGTGTGGATTATTATCCCTTTAAATTCAATGTAATGCAAATTACAGTGCAGTGTGAATTAAAGTAACTTTCAGGCAGTTTCCTCTAGCAGGTCAACTAGCGTCATGGAGAAGCAATAGTTTGGAAAGAATTTTGCTGAGAAAGTTTCAGCATGTTTGTCATCTGAATAACACATCTGGTTAATGGCACATTTAATATATCTCAAAGAAACTCCAGAACCGTTACGCATGACTTGCACTGCACTGGTTAATGCTTTTATCTGCATTTGCGTATCAAAGTATGTTTCTGATTATTTAAAATTGCACAATGGTGCACAAAAAGTTTGAGAACTGCATTACCCTGAGAGTCAGAGTAGGGAAGAAACTCTCCTGACAGCTGCATGAATATTTCAGATGCAGCGCAGGGTTTCGGCCCACGTAGAGAACCAGAGGGCACATCCGCGCACCCCCGACCCTAATCTCCCAACCGCCCCGAGTACATGCCCTGGGCATTCTGGGAGACCAGAACCGTCCCGTTACAGACACATGGGGTGAGCGCTGGGGTCAGAAGCCACAAATCGCATGTGTATTTTTAGCTCAAGAAAATTCTCATGCAACAATCTACAGCCACAAACACGAAAACATCTGCGCGATCCGAGCGTCTGATATTAATTCAGCCGGAGCGGCTGTCAGCTGGAGTTGGGAGGAACATGTTTGAGTGGATGTAGCAGGCCTCACGTCTGAGAAGGTGCTCGGGACGTGCATCTCCGTTCTTGCCGTGGCGTCTCTCTCTCATACAGACAGACTGTCAGTGTTGCAGAAGTTCAGCGCTCAGGTGTCTGTGAGCCGAGTCTCGTCCGATCAGGGTTCTGCGGTGTCCGACTGAACCTGCTTCTTTCAGCTGGTGTGACAGCTGGAGTTTTGTTCCCCTATTACAGTCTTAACTAACCTACACGAGGAAATCTGTCGAGAATGGTATTAAATTAAATAAAAATTAAGCTATTTTAGGATTATTAAGGTGCATCACGCAAACATTTTCTTGAAAATACATCTAACTACCAAATTCTTTACTACAGTACATTGCAAAATTATAACAATTTAAAAACTGTACGGACTTAACTAGTATGCAAAATGTATATATGAAGAGTTCAGATGCAAAACCAGCTAAATCCATCTGACGTCTTTCTTTAAAAAATGCATTTATATCAGGCTCAGATGTACAGGTATCTATGTAAGTACCAGTACTTCTGATTGGGCTTAGGCTGGAATTTTAGCAAGTTTGAAGTAAAAGTATTTGATGGATGTATAATATGTGTCAGGAGCATTCACTCAGTATCATTATCTCATTTTTGACCGAGATGGCTTTTAGCTGGTTTTGCATCTGAACTCTTCATATATATATATATATGTATAATTTAACTGATAAAGCAATTATACATCATGGTGGTATTTTATTTTATTTTTATTTTTTTGCTTCTTTTGCTTTATTTTTTATTGTTATAATTATTATTAATTTAAAAATAAATTACTTCTACTGCATTAATATGCTTAATTGTCAATCAGCATTCATCAACATTGTTTACATGCAGGTCACAAACATGTTTTCTTAACAATTAAGCACATTTGTCAAGAACTGTCAAGAAAATGTCAAGATATTAAATTACATTTAAGTTATTTTAGAACAATGAAGGCACATTATGCTATTATTTTCTAAAAAAATAATAAGTACATATACACTCCAAGTTGTTTACCATATTGCAAAATTATTACAATTTAAAAACTGCGTTTTCTTCACTGGAATGAAAAATAAAAAATGCTATATTATTTTTTAAAAATTAACAACTATTATATACATCATGACAGTATTTTTTGTGCTGCCTTTATACTTTAAAAGATTATTAATCTTTTTTTTATTATCAATTATAAAAAATTACTATTTATGCATTAATGTGCTTGTCATTCAATATTCCAAATAAATACAATTATTAAATCTATTAAAAATAGATCATAAAATAAAATGCATTATATTCTTAGAAAATTAAGTACATTTACACTCCAAATTGTTTACAACATTGCAAAACTATCACAATTTAAAAACTGTGTTTTCTTTACTAGAATGCAAAACAAATAATGATAAATTATTTTAAAAATAAAACCTTTATACTGGTGATTATTGATCTATTTTAATTATATTAATTATAAAAAAAATACTATTACTGGATAGCGTGCTCATTATTATCATTCAATATTCGAAAAGAAAGCAATTATTAAATCTATTAAAAATAAAATATAAAATAAAATAATAATTGCTCCTAAAAACAGGCCTCATTTTCCTCATGCAAAAAATAATTCCTCACTTTTTTAACCTTTAATATTAAGATATTAACATGACCCTTGACAGGTTTCTCACGATTCGCCAAATATCTGCATCTAAATATCAACTTTTCACATGCAGGTCACAAAAATATATGATTTAAATTAATTATCTAATACCAGTTCAGACCATGGACACACAAAAAAACCCCACATCACCCACATAACCTCACAACCCTTCATTAAACAGTATGTGCACATTTTCCAGCAACCACTTAAGCATTTCTGCACAAACTAGCCTCCTACCGTGAGCTCAAATCACACCCTCAACACACCAGCTCACAGCACCAGTCTTCTCAACACTAATCATTTTGTCATTCTGCAGCAAAATACCAGTGATTACAGGTATAAAAAATGCTGAAGATATGTGAAATTGCTCCTGAAATATATTTAGCAATTTTTCTGAATGTAAAAAAATGCTTTACTTTCATGTACTGCATGTAAAATCTATTTTTTTTTATAATGATATATTTTATATTGGTGCACGTAATGTATTTTTTGTATGTGCATTATTTATTCTTTTTTTTAATTAATTGAACTATCTATTTATTTATTTATACAAATTTTAAGAAACCTGCTTTGTCCTTGAGTTTATTTAGCTTTGATTAGATTTAGGCTGAAAACATACACAATAATTTTTGGCTATAACGCCTTAGCAAAAACTAACAAAACCTGCAGGGAATAGTTCAGGTCCTGAGAGTGCAGTGAACCGGTCAGTTCAACAACTTAGTTTTCCTATTACTTCTCGAATAGATTAGCATTTTAAACATCTGCTACAAAGGTATGCGCTCGCTCGAAATCCTAAAGTAGGAAAATACCGGAGGAATCAGCCTTTAAATCTTAATAGTACTTTCTAAGGCGGCAGCTCATGCATGTATAATGCGTTAAAGGTTTCTGACCTACGGTAAGCGTGCCGCATGTTTACTAGAAATGGACGTCCGATCAGCAGCGCTGCAGAAATGTAACACCTTAGGAAAAGTGTTTTTCTTTGCCGAGTTCAAATATACAGGAAAAGTGATTTGGGATTTATGCAAAAAAGCCCCGTTTCCTGCCAAACGCGCCGCTGCCAAACTGGACACCGAGACAGGCCGCAACTATGTGACCTTCCATGAAAATCGTGTCACCATCAGTTGCGTTTCGTGCCGTTTTTATTCCGATATTGACACAGCTGCGGCACTGACAGATAAAACGCCGCTTAAAGAAGCAGACTCGCTCGTGTTTTTCTTCACGCTGCCAAAATATCACATTATATACGCCGTGGAAAAATAAAAGAGGCTGGCGCTGTGAATTCTGTTCAATATCAGAGCGTAGCGCGGTGTGACCTACATATGGACCAGGTGTAATGAATGGGCTTTAATAAACATCTCTTAATGTTGTTTGCTGAGCACTGCAGCATGGGAAAAGCGCTGGAGAGACGGATAGTGACTTGCCTCACCTACTCTTTAAGTGCCGGCATGCATTTTTAACTGCAGTGCTGGTGAAACATTAAAAGGCTTCTGTGAGAATGTGCGTCATTGTCCGCTACATTAGAGACCTGCCATGCTGGCGTGAATGAGGAAGAAACGTGTGTGTGTGTGTGTGTGTGATGAAAAATACAGAGCATTGGCCGTGGCAGTAAACCATTAAACACAATGGAGTCTTTTTCTTTTGTCTCAAAGTCTTTGCTGGCTCCACCAAGATAACGCAACCCATTCATGAATTGCTGCAGCAATGCTAAGAAATAATGTAAAAACACCATAGATGGTAAAAAAAAAAACATTTTCACAAATGAAAGCCTAATTGACCCAGCACTAAGCTCTGCTCCCTGTAAGACAAGCTTTACAGAACGTCCCGTAGGTACAGTATGAACGGCGTGGTTTTCAGTAAAATGGGCTCATGAAGTGACTGGATATTACTCATACTTGGGCTTGAATTAATAGTGGCATTTCAAGGCATTTGTGATTTATATTTAATGAAATGTATACTGCTCAGTGCTGTACTGAAAGTTTTGCTGTATTTCTGGATAATTTCTCAATGAAATTCTATGCAAGACTATTCAAACACACAGACTTCCATGCAACTCCATTACGAAAGTGCAAAAACCTGTCTGATAATACACTGCAAAAACAAATTTTCTAAATTGTAAATAAAAAAATGATTACTGGAGATACGAAGTTTCGCAAGAAAACAGAATTTCACAATTTATTCAAAGTGCTACTTATTTTCAATTAATTATGAAATTTCCTAGTAATTACTGAGTGAAAAGCATTCCAACAACAGTTTTTTATGCACAAAATTAAATGTGATTTCACTTGACATTTTGATCTCAAATTTGACCTCATCTTTTTTAATCAAAATGTCATAACCAGATCTTAAGAAAATTAAGAAATGAAGAATTTAAGTCTGCTTAAACTCCACCCACGGAAGCTCAAGTGAGTACCACGCCCACATTTCAACATCCAATCAACAGCCGACATATAGAGCCAATTCCTGCCCACATTGCTGGTAATCAAAAAAGCGGGCGGGGCCACAACAACTAAGGCAGGGCTTAGCAAATGGCCAATTACCAATCAAATCCTGATACTTGAGAGGGTGTGACCTTATCTATGGAATGTCCATCCTTTCTCTACTGCATAGAACCATGTCCCACCAACATTTTTCTTTGTCAATAATTCACTGAACTCAGATATACGTCACAATATCTGTGACATCTTTAAAAATCTCTACAAAAAATACAAAAGGAAAAAAGTGGGCGGAGCCACAATAGCTGCAAAGGTCAGATTGGTAAATCATATTATTAAGGTGGGACTTAGCAAAGGGGCAATTACCAATCAAATTCCATCACCTGAGAGGGTGTGGCCTTAACCTACAGGATGTCCAGCCTCTCTCCTTTCTCTGGCACCTCCTCTCACATCTCAACAGCCAATCAACAACTAACCAGAACCAAGTTCCACCCACATTTTTCTACATCATTAATTCATTAAATTCACATGTACGTCACAAATCTTAATAGAAATGGAAAAAAAGTGGGTGATGCCATTGGTCAGTCGTATTTTAAGGCGGGGCTTAACAACATCCAATTAACGACTGATGGATAGAATGAATTCACACGCATATCTTTTTCTTTAACAATAATTTGTAAAAATAAATATATGTCACAATACAGATTTCTCACTATGACCAAATGTATGGAAATGGAAAAAGTGGGCGGAGCCACAACGGCTGCAAAGGTCAGATTGGTAAATAGTATTTGCAGGGCGGAGCTTAGCAAATGGCCAATTGCCAATCAAATTCCAGCACCTGAGAGGGTGTGGCCTTACCTAAGGGATGTCCAGTCTCTCTCCTTTCTCTGACCCCTCCTCTCACATCTCAACAGCCAATCAATAAGTAATCAGAATCAAGTCCCACCCACAGTTTTCTATGCAAGTATGGATCAAAATGTATGGAAGTGGAAAAAAGTGGGTGGGGCGACAACAGCTGCAAAGGTCAGTCAAATTTTTATGGCAGGGCTTAGCAAAGAGCAAATTACCAATCAAATTACCTACCGGATGTCCAGACACTCTCCTTTCTAAGGCACCTCCTCTCACACTCAACAGCCAATCAACAACTAACCAGAACCAAGTCCTGCCCACAGTTTTCTATAATCAACATCAAATTAACGACTGATGGATAAAATTAAGTCAATACAGATTTCTCACTAGATAAAAAAATTGTATGGGAATGGAAACAAAGTGGGCTGAGCTGCAACAGCTGCTAAGGTCAGATTGGTAAATTATATTTTTACGGCGGGGCTTAGCAAAAAGCCATTTACCAACCAAATTTCAGCACCTGAGAGGGTGTGGCCTTACCTATGGGATGTCCAGCCTCTCTCCTTTCTCTGGCACCTCCTCTCACAACTCAACAGCCAATCAACAACTAGCAAGAACCAAGTCCCGCCCACAGTTTTCTATGAATGTATGGAAATGGAAAAAAAGGGGCGGAGCCACAACAGCTGCACAGGTCAATTGCATTTTTTAGGCGGGGCTCAGCAAAGGCCAATTTACCAATCAAATCCTGCTACCTGAGAGGGTGTGGCCTTACCTTCGAAATGGCCAGCTTCTCTCCTTTCTCTGGCGCCTCCTCCGAGTCGGAGCAGGTGTGTCCGTCGCTAAAGGCCAGCAGGGGGCTCAGGCGCGGCCGGTGGTGCAGCGGCTGGAAGGTGAATTGGGTGCTAAGCAGGTTACTGACAGCCCGTAGGGTGCTGCAGGTGTTCGGCGGGAGGGAGGGGTCAGCCAGCAGATCTGAGATCAGTCCATGGGCCTCGCCCATCACTGCGATGTCCACCGTCACGCTGGTGCCCGAAGACTGGACGAGAGAGACAGGAAGTTGGCGTAAGGCAGAGATAGAGTTAAACGCACAGGTAGCGGGAGAGAAAGAGACAAAGGGGGGAGAGAGAAAAAGCAACGTTAGCTCATCTGCACCTCAGCGGTGACGCGATGCAGGGCTGACGTAATGGCACACTGACGCAGAGAGTGACGCCGCACTGCTACACACGGGGGAACGAGAGACACACAGAGAATGAGAGAGAGAGAGAGAGATTTCGAGGGCAAGAGAGAAGGAGGTCACAAGAAGTACAGGAGAAACCAGAAAGAGGACACAGTTAAAACACGGCTCACACTCGGTCTTTCTTCACTAGCCCTCAAAAACGGCCACGGGATACAGTACTCACACACGCACGATGGAGAAAGAGAGAGAGGCACATCAAAAGCAGATGAAGGACTGACACATACAGAGAATAACTAATGGAGGAAGGAGAAACTGACTTGCATTAGGCTGGATGGCTGCTCGAATTGGGCCGTGTGGACGGTCATTGTTCGAGAAAGAGAGAAAAAGAAAGAGAGAGAGATCTTCAAAACTTAGAGCATCTTCACGACAGGCAGCATCTGGTGGGGCGTATGTTCAGATGCCAACAGAACATGCTTCATTTCAAAGATCCCAAAAAGCCCTCATTGACAAAGCGTGTCATTTCTGCACTCCTTAAGTCTTCAAACGGAATTGCAAAAATTATATTTATAGATTGAGGTTCATCTGTCTTTGCTGAAGCAGACAGACACACACACACACACACACACACACACACACACACACACACACACAAACACACACACACAAACACACAAAAACCAAGCCTCTGTATTTAAGACAATCAGTCAGGACTACTGGGCGAACGTCACATAATTAATATTCATGAGCAAAGTCAGTATGGTTTGTTCCTATGCGTCTTCTTTGATATGCTATGTACATACACAAACAATTGCTTGAAACAAAGCTGCAAAAATAGCTTATTCAGAAATAATCATGACTCAAATACATACGACCATCCACATATTAATGTCTACTGAGTAGTAAGCAATTTGTACAGACAGTTAACTGTTATTATTTAAATATAATAAATATAATAAAAAATAAATATATTAATATCCCAATGATTTTTTGCTTAAAAGAAAATGTTTCTTTACTATACTTTAGCATAACAATTTCTAAGTATAATAATAAAACTAATAATATAAAAATGAAAATAGATTTTTTTCAGTGTATTGCAAGCAAGCAATTTTTAAAAAAAATATTATTCACAACAAATTTGTGTAATTATTTTTGTAAAAAATAAAAATATTTAAAAAGACACTCTGAATGGAGACAATCTGCTGATAATCTCATAAATCTTGTACGAGATGTGCACGAACCAAACAGGAAACAGAGATGCAGGATACTGACAGCCGAGTCGACGCATGTGTTTGTTTACGTTTTTTCTCTCCACCTGAAACTCCTTAATTCATTCTGTCAGCTCATGTGCCGTTGACAGCGCGGCGCACGTGAGGCTGACGGACGAGTGGTTGCCATGGCAGCGAGTTCGCGTCAGCGGGTCGGTTTATACTTGCTCTCTGTTTGTGTATTAAACACACACGTGCGCATTAGGCGCTCGGTCCGGTCTTACTGTACGGGATTTTCTCTGCCACAGACCCCTGCGAAAAAACTACCCTTGGTGAATAATGCAAAATCCCTCACTTTGATTACATAAAAGAAAAATTAGATAGAGCTGCATTAAAACAGATCACAAAGGCTATATGGGACTAATAGCTCAAACCTCGGCACATGCACAAAAATCTTCCACCCAGCTTTGAATGATTAAACTTCTATGATCATTTTAGGCTTGTAGCTGGTCTATTAAGACCAGACGGGTTTGTTTAGCATATTACCTGTACAGTAACCATATCTAAAGTCCTGAAACATCATTCTATAAAACAGCATCAGAAAAACACTGCAGTGCCAGGCAAATATGGTCAAACACATACTGACTATGTTCATAATGCGATTAAAGCAGTACTGGGATTAATTTAAGGCTCATGTAAACAGAATTTCGTGATTATGTTATTATGATTATGCAGCAAACATAATCATGGTAAAATATGTTGTGTACTGCATTTTCTGTATACACTTCAATGTCCACTCTGATGAAAATGCACATGTTTGTGTTATAGACAAGATTGATGTATTATGCAAATGCATGGGTTTGAAAACACTGCATGAACAGAAATGAAATTTCTAGTGAGCTCAGGAATGATTTTGCTGTTTTTCTGCATTTGAAGCAGGTTTTGCATTTGAGGCAGGTCAATGAAAACAGCAGCAGAAAACATGCCTATTGCATTGAATTTATATTTCATATTATGAAAAATTATGGGTGATAATCAGACTATTAGTGTGCTATTCATTTGCATTTAAAGGAACAGTTCAACAAAACATTTAAATTTGCCCTTTTTTCACCTTCAGGTCATCCAAGATGTAGATGAGCATCGCTTGCTCACCAGTGAATGTGAATAAAAACATCACAATAATCCACAAGTAAACCACACCACTCCAGTCCATCAATTAACATCTTGAGAAACCAAAAAGCTGCGTTTCTGTAAGAAATAAATCCATCATTAAGACATTAAGACATTTTAAATTGTCTTAATTTAGATTGGTTAAACTTCAAACCAAGGCTTCTGGCCAAAATACAAGTCTATGTACCATAATACAGTGAAAAAGTCCATATTGTGTTGTTCTCTTGCATCAAAATCCACCCACATATTTGTTTAGAGCTGTTTTGGTTTGTAAATAGTACTTGATCAGTGCATATTTCTCTCCTGTTTCAGATGAGATGACTTTTTCCCTAGAGAAATCAGCATTAACTTAAAAACAAGATGATGGATTTGTTTCTTACAAACGTGCAGCTTTTGACGTCACAATTGTGGATTACTTAGAGATTATTGTGATGTTTTTATCAGCTGTTTGGACTCTCATTCTGACTCCCATTCACATCCATTGGTGAGCAAGTGATGCAATGCTGCCTTTCTCCAAATCTGATAAAGAAACAAACTCATCTACATCTCGGATGACCTGAGGGTGAGTACATTTTCAGCATACTTTAATTTTTACATGAACTATTACTTTAAAATGAAAGTAAGCATCACAGAGACTGGCGTGTGGCATTCAGGTCTCTTCATCACTAATGTAAATTCATATCACAGCGGTGTTGCTCACGCTCCCTCTGACTAAACAAGCCTGAAGTGAGGTGCAGTAATTAGCCGCTGCTCTCAGGGCAAAGTAAGAGCACGGCTGGAATGACAAACTCAAACACACAGGGAGTGTAACACAAAAAAAAGCTTTCCAGGACTCCTCTGTCATCCGTCATCTTGCCGTGAGTCACTACAGCGAGAACATGTGGAGGATGTATGCGCAGCGTCACGCTACATATCTCAGAGCTAGCCGCTGTCACACGCCAAAACACTGCATAAGAGAGACTCGGATCGTGAGCTTCCGCGAAAAAACTATATAAACAGAAACTGTCTGCCGTTGTGCATATTTGGAAAAAGAATGGCTGTTGGGTTTGGTTTTAACTGTCGGAAACGAGCTGGCTCATCGCTTCATCAGCGAGAAGAGTCGGCACAGGTCAGGAGTTATGAGCGTGGTGAAGTATTAATGAGAGCTGCATGTGGATGAGGAGGAGAGTAATGTGACCTCAGCATCTTTCGTCCTGCCTCCCGCAGCGGCAGGTCACGACCTCACGACCCACAGCAGGGGGCCTGCAAGTGACCCTTGTGGGAAAATGGCAATGTTTTCTCTGATTCATTTGTTGTTTGTGTAGATGAATCTTGCAAAAGCATGTCCAGGTCACATTTTACCTAAAAAAAAAAAACTAATAATAATAATACATAAATAAACAAAAGTAAGAATGAACAATACTTCTACAGCATTTATTAATCTTAGTTCATGTTAATTTCAGCATTTACTAATGCATTATTAAAATCACAAGTTGTGCTTGTTAACATTAGTTAATGCACTGTGGACTAACATAAACAAAAAATGAACGACCGTATTTTTATTAACTAACATTAATAAAGATTAATAAATAGTGTAATAAATGTATTTTTCATTGTTCGTTCATGTTAGTTAATACATTAAGTAATCTTAACAAATGACACCTTATTGTAAACTGTTACCAAATTTTCTTTATCGAAAAACAAAATTAATTACAGTTATATGTTATATAGAATGCAATTATAAACATATATATATATATATATATACAGTTGAAGTCAAAATACACACCTTGCAGAATCTGCAAAATGTTAATTATTTTAGCAAAATAAGAGGGATCATACAAAATGCATGTTGTTTTTTTATTTAGTACTTACCTGAATAAGACATTTCACATAAAAGACGTTTACAGATAGTCCACAAGAGAAAATAATAGTTGAATTTATAAAAATGACTCCATTCAACATATTGCGTTGTTAACTGAATGATCCACAGCTGTGGTTTTTTGTTTGGTGATAGTTGTTCATGAGTCCCCTGAACAGTTAAACTGCTCGCTGTTCTTCAAAAAAAAAAATCCTTCAGGTCCCACACATTCTTTGGTTTTTGATTTTGAGATCCACTGAGGACAACTGAGGCACTCATATGCAACTATTACCGAAGATTCAAACGCTCACTAATGCTTCGGAAGGAAAAAAAAAACAAATGCATTAAGAGCCGGGGGGTGAAAACTTTTGAATTTGAAGATCAGGGTACATTTAACTCATTTTGTCTTCTGGGAAACATGTAAGTATCTTCTGCAGCTTCTGAAAGGCAGTACTAAATTAAAAAAAATATGATATTTAGGCAAAATCTTCATTCTGTTCAAAAGGTTTCACCCCCCGGCTCTCAATGCATTGTGTTTCCTTCTGGAGCATCAGTGAGTGTTTAAACCTTCTGTAATAGTTGCATATGAGTCCCTCAGCCGTCCTCGGTCATACAGTCATTGTTGGAAAGGGCTCAAATACACAAAAATAGAACCTGAAGGATTTTTATGAACAGCAATGGTCAGTTTAACTGTTCAGTACAAACAAGGGACTCATGAACAACTATCACTACACAAAAAAACACAGCTGTGGATCATTCAGGTAACAACACAGTATTAAAAATCTAGTGTATGTAAACTTTTGTACAGGGTCATTTTTATAAATTCAACTATTATTTTCTATTGTGGACTATATATAAACGTCTTTTATGTGAAATATCTTATTCAGGTCAGTACTAAATAAAAAATAACATGCATTTTGTATGATCCCTTTTATTTTGGTAAAATAATTAACATTTTGCAGATTCTGTGAGGAGTATGGAAACATTTGACTTTGACTGTATAAGTAAACACACATTAAATGTGCTTGAACTGTCATGACAGTGTGACCAAAAATTTTGTAAGTATTTTAATTGCGGGGTGAAATGTGACCTGTGCATGTTCCTGACAGATTATGAGAAATGTCTGGAGACAGAAATCTGTCTTTCCAGCTATGGAGAGAGTGAGAAACACTTTCTCTGCTCTCTGTGTTACTCACGTCTTCCACTAGGGTCACACACGGACTGCCGGGAAGCGAAAAAGGGAGATTAAATATAGCAGGCACGGACAGCGAGGTTAAGTGGACTGAGACAACATCGCTCCTTGCGTGGGAGTCTTTCAGCTCCTTCCTTTCATTACATTTTTTCTCCCTCTCTCTCTCCTCCCGTCTCAATCCGTTATCAAAACAGCGTCCGGCGCAACCAACATCAAGAGCCGTGAGTCACCGACGAGCTTGTCAAACAAGAGGATGTTCTGTGCAAACAATGGCCTGTAAAACCAAACTCAGGCTCTCTTAAACTTTAGCACGTGTGTGTTTGTGTGTTTTATCACGGAATAAAACAAGAGAGGTGTTTATGGGAAAGTTGCTCAAGCACTTTGGCTTGGAGAGCGGCTGACTGATCCCAGAGAGCCTGGCCTTAAAAAACACACATTATCTCGCTCTTCAGCGCAACCTTTATGACATCCTGTGATAGCCAAATCTGCCCATTACCTGGCCGAAATGGACTCTCTCGACGGCTAATGTCCTCGGATTAGTGCGACGGTGTCTGTGTGCGCATGTGTGTGTGCATAGGTGATATCAACAACACATCCAGGGAACAAAATGGGGGTTGCTGGTGGAAACCGTATCGATCCGTCCAGGTTGATCAGGGCCATTGTGACCGGCAGTACAGGACAGCCGGGAGGGAAAAGTCCTCTAATAGTGTCTCATTGATTGCAGGGCTTAAAGCAGACACAGAGAGATGCTGAGTCAGGTTATTCTCTGTGCATATGCATTCAAAACACGCCGGGCCGATGGGATGCAAATGTGCATGAAAGCAAAAGCGAGGGCTTTGATTCACCGCGTTCGTGGGCACGTGTTTCTACACTCGGCTCTTCAGAGGAACATGCGCACGCGAGGGCGTCACGCGGAGCCGCCGCGCAGATGCCGAGGTGCAGCGAGGCGTGAAAGAGGAAGAACCCTTCACGCCGCACCAGCTGAGATGTTTCCCTTACACTACGCTGACTTACACGGCACACCAGGACCTTCCTGTCCCGTCTGAATACTGCACAAATGAGGGCTTTCTGTCAATCTAACATTGACAACGCTTGTATCGTTTTATAGTGTATATGCATGTTTGTGTATATAATATACACATGTAAGAGTCATATTTCACTCCAAAATCAAGAGGAAATTAAATATTTACATAATTGGTAAGGGGAAAATGACACTGTTTCACATCATGAGTTTAACTTTCATTTCGCAAACAGTAGTGATGTACATGTTAGTATACGTCATTCATTCACCAAACCCAAACATACATACGTTTCAAATGCCACTGGCTCAATTAACATATATAGTATAGCGATAATAGCAGTGTATATCTTATTTGATAGACTGAAAATCCAAGATGGCGAAGACATGCAACTAGCCAATTACACATCTGTCTTCCTGCTACTGTGATCATAAGGCTAATCACTAGATACCAACACACGAATAATAGGCTATTATATGAGCTACAGCCTTATTTTAATAGCCAATGACATTTAAAAAATGAAAATGTCTCAAACTGAGTAGACCAGTAACAAAATATTTTCAAATAGACCTATGATCAAAAATACAGTAAAAATTCTAAAATATTATTCTAATTTAAAATCTATTTGAAAATACTTTAAAATGTAATTCATTCATTTGATGCAAAGCTAAATTTTCAGCATCATTACTCCAGTGTTAAGTGTACATGATCCATCATGCTGATTTAATTCTCAAGAAAGATTTTTATTACTATAAATGTTGAAAACTGTTGTGCTGCCTCATGTTTTTTGTGGAAACCAACAAACGTTTTATTTTTCACGATTGCTTGATGAATAGAAAGTTCATTATAAAAGTTTTTACTGTCACTTCTGATCAATTTAAAGCATCCTTGCTGAAAAAAAATCTTACTGACATTAAACCTTTGAGTAGTAGTGTACATGAGTAGAAACAAACATATACACAATATATGCACAAACAAAGCACAAACAAACGAAGGCCTTGTGCGATTTGAATGCTCAGCCAACCCGATACTGATATCACAGTCTCGGCTGGTGGAGTGTATTCATGTTTTTGCATGAGAATGAGTTTTTAAGCCTGCGAAGCGACTCAAAACAAGCGTGACAAACCGTCAGCACTTCTCCGATTATGTATCGCCACCGCTTTGCGCCCCACGACTGCGGTTTTAACAGCCGACGTGTCACAACGGCATCATAAAAATTACAGCAGGACTAAATTGTGAATGAAGTGAGCTGCCCGAGGTCCTCACAACACAAGAATGTTAATGGCTGTTTGTGGAAAGAGCAGCGTTTTAAAGGCTTCTTACTTCACTTCATAACGCTGAAGTGGCGGAAGGAGTCCGTAATTAGTTTATGTCATACCGCTTTGACACTTGAGCGAGAGCCAAGTGTTTTTAAACGTCTATCTAAACTACAAACCATGTCAATAATGTGCGCTGCTGAAAAAAAAGGTGGTTTTTATAGGCGGGTTACTTGAGATTTTGTGGCGTCCCACAAATTCAGTGACGTCTGACTGCGGTGATGCTGCATGCAGACGTCTTTATTCCTGACTCAAACGTTACTGAAGCTAATGATCTGAATCCAATGAGCTTCCAGCTCCGAATCTAAATATTATACTTGATCTCCTTCCATTTCTTCTCCGTGCAAAGGTTAAAAACATAAATTTTGTCATTGTATCACACACGGGCCGCTGCATGAGGTGAGCTGGGAAGGTGATCGAGACACAGACAAATCTGTAAGTGGACTAGTGATTTACAGCACCTCTGAGCTCCCCTGACGTACCACAAATCTCCCTCTCCACAAAAACACACGGCGTGATTCACAGGAAATACTGTATGACAGAGAAATCCTTCCACTTGATGCCTTGGAAAACCAAGAGCCGCTGTGAATCACAGATGGATCCTTGTGGATCCCTTTGCTTAATAGATTGTGAGTGAGTGACATCCAAGCAGGATTATTATCTAAAACTAAAACCATTAAAATTAATAATGAGAAAAAATTGACTGAAATAAAATAAAATATATAAAAGTTGCCAAGGTAACATTTTTTACATTTTCAGTTTAAGTTGAAGTACTAAATTAACTACAAATAAATAAACTAAAAAATAAAACGTAATAAAAACTACTGAACTTTGAAATTAAATGAAACTAAAACTATATTAATGTATTTAAAAAAAGAATAAAAATGACAAAGCCACACAACAAAAATACAAAACCTTTGAAATTAAAATAAAAAATTAAAATGAAATAAAATAAAATATTAAAAAAACATTTTTTTTCAGCTAGTTGCCAATGTAACATTTTTCATTTTCGTTTAGTTTAAGTTGAAGCACTAAATTAACTAAAAATAAATAAACTAAAAACTAAAACATAACAAAAACTACTGAACTCTAAAATTAAAATGAAAAACAAAATATAAAAATAATAAAAAAAATGTAAATTATTTTAGCTAGTTGTCAAGGACATTTCTGTTTATTTTAAGTTGAAGTACTAAATAAACTAAAACTTATAGACATATTTAAGTAAATAAAAAGAAATGACACAAAAACACAACAAAAATACTAAAACTTTGAAATTTAAATTCAAAATAAAATACAAAAATTAAATAAAATAAAATATAAAAATCTTACATTTATTGCCAAGTTGCCAAAGTTATTTTTCTATTTTCTTTTAGTTTAAGTTGAAGTATTAAATTAACTAAATTAACTAAAACTTACTAAAAACTATACAGACATATATAAGAAAAAATCTAAGAAGACCAGAAAAAAAATACTAAAACTTGAAAATTAAAATAAAAACAAAAATAAATTAAACAAATATTTTAAAAAATATTAAAGAAATATTGATAAAAAACTACATGAAGGATACTAAAATAAAATCTGCATCTGCATAAAATGCATCTGAGTTGAGTTTTTTCTAGTTTTGATTGAAATGTAAACTAATGTTTCAATTTTAAAAATTAATGTTTTTTTTTATTCTGAATATTAAAAAAAAATCAAGTTATCAAAACTTTGAAATAAATAAAAACAAACAACAATTTTGTAATTATGTAGTGACCTAACTAAACAATTCATTATTCAATAACTGTATTATTATATAATAATTTAAAGGTTATCTTTAATTATTACAAAAGCGATAAATGCAAAGTTTGCGATGCATTTAAATAATTTAAAATCAGTTTTAAATTTCAGATTCACTACTAACACAGTGGTGTAACAGTTTGAATTATTATTACATCATTTCTAAAAAAAAAAAAATAATAATAATAATAAAGGTTTGTAAAGAAACACATGTAGGCACAATGTATATTTGTCTAATTAATTGTAAGCATGCATGCAAATCCAACAGGAGAAACATTTTCATCTAGTGCATCCAAACTCTTCACTGCTAGTGTACAGATATTAGCAACAAACAGAAAGAACATGGCGTATCTCCCACCTGGTGGCCATAATACGGGCAGAGCGGCCCGGCGGTGGCACGCCTCTTCCTCATGATGCCAGTGTTGGGCAAACTCACAGGTCAGTTGGTCTGGCTGCTGTACTGTCTTTAGCGGACAATAAGTGTGTGTGTGAGAGTGTGTGTGTGAAGTCCACAGCTCACACACGAGTCTCAGCTGCGCCGCTGCTGTCGGATAGGTGCTCCACACGCCACAGGAAGCATTTATATTGAAAATAGCCTGTTGCTAAGTGACAGCCGGGCAAAGAGCGTTACCTCAGGGCCCACACAATAAATAGCTGTTTGGGCTAAATTGGTCAACAAAAATGCCTTTCCACTCCTTCACACTATTTTATGACACAGAGATACTTGATAGTTTCTCTGAAGGGACGTTCACAATGACTGCAAGTTTGCGGCGTAAAAATAACCATCATTTAGTTTCACTAAGAGTTAGAGATTTCCAGCACTGGATGTGATGAAACAAAAAAGTTTATGTTTATGCAAATGAGCAGTGATGTAATGTGTCGGCTACCAATGAGACGCAATGTCACTATAAAGCCACGAAACCGATCTAAACCTGTTACGATCATATTTCACCCCAATATAAAACAATAAAAATCATGCAGAAAAATTATATATTATTATTCTAGTATTTATACATCATGGACCCATTTTTACACAGAATTTTGTGTTTTAAGTTATTATATACTGCAACATATTATTTTGAAATATAATCAAAGAATAATGAAATAAGATTTTTTCATGACAGTAATATGTTATTTTTATGTATATATTCTTTTCACCCCATATTAGGTATTTATACATTATGGTACCACTTTATAGATTTTTTTATTATTTTTTCACCCCAAAATATTAATATATTTGTATTTGATACACCTGTTTTTCTATCTCAGAATATTACAAATTATAATTAATAATATATATATTATTACAATGATATATATTTCAATAATGCACAAAAATAATAAAATTAAAAAATCTAAAATAAAAAAGTATTTATACATTATGGTGCAATTAATTTTTAATTACTGCTGATTTTAAAGCAAATCACAGTAATGCAAAATTTGCAAAAATGTTCTCTATTTTCAATTTAATTAAAATTAAAATGTTTACATCAATTACAGTAATATGAATTGTGTGGTTAAAATATTCTATAAAATATAATACAACTTAAAACATTCTATTCTATTCTGTTCTATTCTAATCTATTATATTATTTCTTGAAAAATATTATTATTATTATTTTTAATTTGGGGCAAAATATAATCTGAACATGTTCTTTTGCTAGAAAAGTTTGTTTATGTAAAAAAGCAGTGACGTAACGTGGCGGCTGCTAATGAGTGAAGGTAATTGAACACAAACACCAACAGTACAGCCACACGGGAGACGCAGTGCACCCTGGGAAGGGTACGAGGAAGCGACGGGTCTCCTGAGGACCACACGCTCGGTCTCCGTCACGTCAAGGGTCACAGGTTGCACCGTCGGCCGTGTTTGCACTACTCCACCCCTTTATCAGGCTGTGGATCCTGGAGATGGCTGCTTTCCACAGATCAATGAGAGGAAAGCAGGCAGAAATCAAGCACACGACCGGCTGCACTTTGAAAGCTAGTGGCTGAGCGAGAACTTTGAAGTGCTAATCAGCGTTTCATGCGGCAAATACGATACAGAGACAAGAGAAAACCGAGTCCCTTAATTGACTAATGATAAAACAACTGGGTAATTAGAAACGAGAGCAAGCTCTGTTAGCTCTCAAACACACACACACACACACACACAAATAACGTCTGCGCATCATGTGTGTCTGAATATGGCTGTGAAGCAGAAAGAGCAGCATCGATCCTCAGCGGGAGGATATCCTTCTGATAAGAAGGCTTAGACACTGAACACACACACACACACACACAAACACACTCGTCTCCCACTACTCATTTGCCTGAAATGCAGACACTTCTAGTTATGCAAGCTCGATCACTGTGTACCAAAACACGTCAGTAAAACACCATTTGCATTGGCAGAATTGCCACACTAGACACTACAGTCAACATTAGCGTAAACCGTCTACTTCTACAGTCAGTTTTCACTTTAAGGTGGAGTACTGGCACAGCACAGAACAGAAAATCAGATTGAGCATGTTAGTCAGTCAGTTTTATGGATACAGGAGTCAATTAAAACATTTACATTACATTTACATTTTGTCATTTAGCAGACGCTTTTATCCAAAGCAATCAGAATCAACAAATGAGCAATGATATGCAAGTGCTATCATTAAAACATTAACTAAACATCTATTAATATAAAAAAATATATAAATTAATTATTTCGATAATAATATAACAACTGAATATAAGTCGAGATAATATTAATATAAATTATTACGTCTATAAAAAATATTTTTTTAAAAATTTGATTGTATTCTGAATGTGTCATTTTTAGTAGTTATACGTTTATATATAATCTAAATTAATATTATTTTATTTATTTTAGCAGATGTTTTTCTACAGTTAGTTTTCACATATCTAAAAAAAAAGTCAGTAGCATAGATTTATACATTTTATTTCAGTTACACAAACTAAATTAAAATAAGAAATGCTATTTTTTAATATATTAAAAAGTTTTTTCATTTCCATTACAATTTTAATTTGTT
Organism: Labeo catla; assembly: GCA_012976165.1. Classification (NCBI taxonomy): domain Eukaryota; kingdom Metazoa; phylum Chordata; class Actinopteri; order Cypriniformes; family Cyprinidae; genus Labeo; species Labeo catla. The sequence continues at coordinate 2,058,873 of VONZ01000025.1, forward strand.
TATGTAATTTTATTGTGTTTCTGTCATTTTTATTTTAGCATAGATTTATTATGTTTTATTTCAGTTACACAAACTAAATTAAAACAAGAAATATTATTATTTTTATATATTAAAGTGTTTTCATTTTATTACAATTTTAATTAAAGTAATTTTATTGTGTTTCTGTCATTTTTAGCATAGATTTATTAATGTTATTTTAGTTACACAAACTAAATTAAAATAAGAAATAGTAGTTTTATATATTAAAAAGTTTTTCATTTTCATTACAATTTTAATTAAAGTTTAAGTAATTTTATTGTGTTTTTGTCATTTTACATTAAAAATAAATTAATTTAAAAATAAATGCAAATTTTTTTATACTTTTTTCCATTTTCGTTATGATTTTAGGTAAAGTTTAAGTAATCTTATTATATATTTGTGTTGTCATTTTTAGTATATGTATATGTGTGTATATATATATTACATTTTTATTTCAGTTACACAAAATAAATTAAAATAAGATATGCTATTTTTTATATTACATTTTTTATTTTTTATTAAATATTTTTATTATAATTTTACTATAATCATAATAATTTATCATTTAAAGTTTTTTTTTTAAGTCATTTTATTGTGTTTTTGGTCATTTATAGCACAGTATATTTGTCAAAAATAAAATAAATTAAAATAAATAAATAAAATAATGATTTTTTAATGGTTTTAGTTTTTAGTTTCAGTTATAGTTAACTGTCAATGAAGAATGCATAAATGGATTACAGCATTAGTTAAACCTTTGTTTATATCTTGGTATCTTCACCTGCTGTTACTACTGCAAGTACAACAGGACCAAACAATGCGTTTGCATTAGCATTTGCACACATAAACACACATACAAGACGCTCACTAAGACTGGCTATTCCACACGCACAAGCGTTCTTTCCTCCTGCGCATTGTTCGCGCTATCAGCTCACGGCCTCACGCTTCACCCAAGGCCCAGTGCATTATGGGAGACGCCCTCACTGGCCCAGCACGCTCCGACAACTCTATTGTGAGACGCGCTGACTGACAGCTGATTTCTAAGGTCATGTTCAGCCTCATGGAAGCCCTGACGTGTATTACGATGTAACGTATGTCTCTGTCAGTGCTGTAATAGTCTTAACTGCTCTCTGGCGGTCTAGTTTTACCTCGACGGCTTTTCACACAAATCCCGTGGAAACGGTGGACACGCTATGGATGGAAGCGCCGTCCTTCTGACGGGCAACGATGCCACGGCGGAAAGAAAAGGACTCAAGAGTTTCCTCTCTGTCGCAGGCAAAGGCAGAAATAGGTGGAGGTTAGACTGCTGGGAATGAATGAAGCACTGAGGGACAAATGCACAGGCACGGAGAACAGAAACACGTCAGTACAGACGTCATCACTACTCCCTGTTCTCAACCAGCCGTGAAGAGAACTAGATAAAAAGTGCAAACACATTAGCATATGCACACACACACACACACACACAGGGGAGTTCCTGAATAAAAAATAGTAAACTCACACACAAAATAATCACTCCTTCTGTCATTCTGGGTCATGTCATGGTATCATAATGTACTGAGTAATAAATGATCCATTATATATATATATATATATATATATTATAAAACTGATAACATTTTATAGTAAGATCCCATTTGTTGAAGTTACATAATGCTTTAGCAAAGATTAACTAATAATGACAGTACAGTAGTTAGTTCATTGTTAACTCAGGTCTATTAAATAATATTAACAGAAACTTTTAATTTTAATAAGACATTAGTAAATGTTAAAAATGTTATTTTTGACCATTACTGACAATCAAGTCAACATTTTATTGTTTCCAATATAAATTTTAATTTGGGTACATTATTATTATTATTATTATTACTACTACTACTACTATTACTATTATTATTAAATTGTCTTTAAAATATTCTTTTAACTGATAATACATTCACATATTTTCACCTAGGTAAATTATTATTATTATTATTATTATTATTATTATTATTACTACTACTACTACTATTATTAAATTGCCTTTAAAATATTCTTTTAACTCATAATAAACAATTATTTCTTGTTTCCAATATTTCATCAAGGTACATTATTATTATTATTATTATTATTATTATTATAGAACATATTAATATTACTACATTAAAAAGCACTAAAGTTGCTAACTCCAATGGTGGTATATAATTAATTATATTTACAAGAGATTTTATTAATTATCAAAATTATTCATTCTGGTAACATGTCATCAGTAATGTATTGAGTAAAATATTATACAAATATTATGCATATATATATATATATATTTTTTTTTTTTTTTGCTTAAAATCAATTCATAGTTTTTATTTTGCTTTTGATGTTGGTATTTTATTTTATTTTATTTTACTGAAGAGCAGTAAAAAAACTAATGTCATAGATGGGATTAAAAAAAAATAAATAAATACATAAAACCTCCACAACACGCCAAAGTTTTATAATACTTTACAATAGATGGACCTTTTATCCTGGCAGCTCTTTACCAACATCATCCGCCAGGAAGTGACATCATTTTGGTGGGAAAACATATTTTAGCATGAAAGCATGTTTCTGATTGATGTCCTTAAATTACACAACATATTTTTTTTTTTAAGTTCCAGAGTTCAAAGGAGCAGCAGAGCAGGCCTGACTCTCCTCATGCCAGGAGTGATGATGTCACTAGGATGTTTGAAAGACCTCATATCCCGGTTAAAAGCACGGGGTCACACACAGGTCACCAACTCACAGACTCATTTACACTCTAGTCATAATGATTAATCAGAGATCTAGTAACAAAACAAACAACCCACAGGTCCCACTTTCACCCCAAAATCAGAAGAATAAGATTAGATATAATATTTTGCATAACGATCAGTTCTGGGGTGCATTTCCCAAAAGCATCGTTAGCCAACTAATTTCCACTAAACTCTATCGGTAACGACAGAACTTGCGACCAGTCACTTTTGGGAAATACAGCGTTGGATGATTAAGACTTGCTAGAGTGCGACATAGTTTTTTTGACAATTAAGCGCAAATTAACCTCCTTGCATCTGTTTAATTATTATTGTTATTTTTATTCTTACATTGTAAATGTTTCTTTGAGGTTGTAAATAAAAACAGATTACTGGAGTGTGTTTTAAAATAAAATACTATTTTAAGTTTTCTGCTACAACAGGTTTTCTGCTGTTTTTTATGTAATTATTAGTAAAATATACAAGCAAAAAGATCATTAACACCATTTCACATGTCTTTTACTATAATATACATTATATTATTATTATTGTTATTACAAACAAATATTACTATGACGAAATAAGCTATTTCAATATTTTTGTTTACATTATAGTAAGATACTATTTGTGAATTTTGGCAGAAATATGCACATTTTTTCATAAAATTGTAAAATTAAAGTAAAAATTAAAAAGTAAAAAAAAGTAAAATTACATTTTCGTTTTTTTTCTTTGGTGGATTTTGGGACAAATTGTTTTGAAAACAATGTCACTAGCCAAATAAAACCTTTATGACTCTAAGCTTTAATTTCTTTAAGTAAGAAAATTATTATTTTTTTCTTTCACAATTTTTTTTATTTATTTATTTTTAATCATCTCACAAGGCAAATAAAACCTTAATGGCTCCAAAAAAAAAAAAAAATAGCCTAATTTTCCTTAAAAAAAAAACAAAACCAAAGAACAAATCTGAATTTTGTGAGAAATATGCTCAACTGTTTTGAAAATAATGTCACAAGCCAAATAAACCTTAATGACTTTAAAATTGTGAAAAAAAATTGCGTGCTTTAATTTCTTTACGTAAAAAAATTATTTAAATTTGTTACTTTTGCAAATTTTGGGAGGATTATGCATAATTATTATTATTATTTTTTAATCACGTCACAAGGCAAATAAAACCTTACCTCAAAAACAGAAAAACAAAAACAACAACAACTGAATTTTGGGAGAAATATGCTTAACTGTTTTGAAAATAATGTCACAAAAAATGTTACTTTTTTTTTACTTTCACGAATTTTGGGAGGATTATGCGTAATTATTATTATTATTTTTTTAAACCATGTCACAAGACAAATAAAACCTTAATGACTATAAAACAGCCTTCAATTTTCTTACTTTTTGGTTTTTTCTGAATTTTGGGAGAAATATGCTTAATTGCTTCGCAAATAACATCACAAGGCAAAAACAGACCTTAATAAATCCAAAACAGACTTCATTTTCTTTCAGTAAATATATATCCATATACATATATTTTGGATTTTAGGATGAAATCTGGGCCAGATGTGCTCTTTCAGATTCACTCTCAGAGATTCATCAGCTCGTTTTCAATCATCCAGACACTGACCTGAGATCCTCGGGCGCCTCTTTTGTGGTCCCATTCTTGCTGTGGGAGCATCTGTGGAAAAGACAGACGGGATGTTAAAGTCACACACACACGACGGTGCAGCACATATTCCATTCACCATTCACTATTGAGCATCTAGTGAGGCTACACACTCTGCCTCGCTCACTAAAAATACAGCACAGAGAGCGAGAGAGCGAGAGAGCGAGAGCGAGAGAGAGAGAGAGAGGGGAAGTATCAGGGCTCCAGGGATTCCTCTCTCTCTCTCTCTCTCTCTCTCTCCCTCCTCCCTCTCACACACTTTCTAGTTTGTTCAGTGACACACGCTCATAATTCAATTTCACAGTTAGGCTGCCTTTACTCGCCGCTCTTCGCCGCTTAACAGCTTCTCAAAGGCTGTAAACTTTACACACTCTAATTAACAGACAGTAGGAGGTTCCCGCAGGCGGCGGAAAACAGGCCTCGTTGGCTCGAGAGTCACACGTAAAAACGTGCCGCCCCGCGACCGAGTAGCACCCTGTCCGAGAAACACAAGAGGACGAGATGCCAGGGAGCACGGGACGCCCTTACAACCCCGCCGAAATAGCCTCAGGACTCGAGCCTGGGAAACTGGACTTTCATAAATAAAATGCAGAATATTTTCCTTTGGTTTGAAGGGAGAGGAAGCTTAACAAATGGCATTCTGGCTGGGTTTATTGTATACAGCGGGACAGGCTGTAAATCAGGGTACCTCAGACCTGTCAGCTCCCTGGTACACGATGTGACCTGGCACCGCATGGAAACGCCACCGACAGAACAGGACTGCAGGAGTATTTACAGCTGGACAACGTCTTGATCACATTAAATATATTCTCCCGAGTTGAGGGAAACAGTCATGGAAAAGACAAAAACAACAGTTCACATTTGATACATGTGTAATCTGCAATCTAAAAAAAATACATATGAGATTTATGTAAAAAATAAAATAAAAAAAGCAGCTGTGATTGCCAGAAATTTACCATAAAAAAACGTGGCACCGACCTTTTTGTTTTTACAGATTGAACTTTACAGTAAATTTACATTTAACAAAATAACATTTATTTATTGGGTTATTTTAGATCTATTTATGATTCTTTTTAATCAAATATACAATAAAATAAAAAAATTGAAAAATATACTTTTTCCAAGTCCCATAATGCATATTAATAATAATTATTATTATTAATATTTAATGTTATTATAAAAAATTGTATCATAATGATATTATAATAAATTATTTTAAGAATAAGTTGAATGGATTGAACTTAAAATAACAAAATAAATTTTTTTAACATATTTTATATTTAACATTTATTAATTTTAGATCTTTTTATGGTTATTTTTAATTAAATATAGAATAAAATAAAATACATTTTAGAGTCCATAATAATAATCATCATCATCATCATCATCATCATCATTTACTGTAAATAATATGGTGCAGACCTTTTAGTTTTTCTAGATTGAACTTTACAGTAAATTTACATTTAACAAAATTATATAAATTATATTTTTTAATATTCAATATTATTTCTTTATTTTTAATGGGTTATTTTAGATCTATTTATAGTTATTTTTAATGAAATATACAATCAACTAAAATATTACAATAAAAATATACTTTTAAGTCCCATAATGTATAATAATAACATAGTAATTAAATTTAATGTTATGATAATAAATAGTATCATAATGATTTTATCATATATATTTTTATAATGTTGAATGGATTGAACTAACATTTTTTTAAACATTTTTATATATTTTATATTGAACATTTATTTATTTTAAATCTATTTATGGTTACTTTTAATCAAATATAGAATAAAATAAAAATATATTTAGAATACCATAAAATTAATAATAATAATAATTTATTATAAATAATATCATATGATATTAAAATATTAAAAAAAAACATCAAAAAGAAAGCCATGTCATTATTCAAAAGAATATTGCTAAAAATGCTAAAAATACTAATGCTTGATATAATACACTAATAAAAATGCGAAATATATTAATATGAAAACTATAAACTATAAATACATGACACTAAAATAATGAACAGATGTAACAAACCTTAATATAAGTGATTTGAGGAAAAAACAACAACAACAACAACAACTAAGAAACTAAAGATGACTTGTTCTTTGTCAGTTTTAAAAACTAATTTAACAGTATTTTACTGTAAAATTACATGAAATGTCACATTAGTTCTATTGCAGTTTTTCACTGTATAGAGTAAAGCAGTTTACTTCAGGTTAACCAATTATCAGGTTTTTACCTTAGCATTTTGAAAGTCTTTTACCGTTAACATGACAATAATTTTCCACAGTGCATCAGCGAATGGAAAGGAAAATTTGACATCTTAAAATTCGTCTTTGTTTGCACATCAGAAGCAAATACCATAGTACATGAATATGGCTATCACGATTCCAGCACTGCACTTTTCTGCAAGGTTTCTGTCTTTCTGTCTTTCACACAGCAGCATGATATTTTGACAGGCCGGAGAAGGTTCTGTCGTTAACTCGGTGTCAGTCAGACGAATCTCGGCCGGGTTACATAATGTTACGTAAAGGCTCTCTGGCCGAGGGTCAAGCCGTGTCCTCAAAGCGCAGCTTTAGGAAACCAGTGACTGTCATTCATGACATTGCCATCATGCATTCATTCATTAGTTCGATCGCTTTCTAGTCAAAAAGGCTTTTCAGGCTCTTAAGAGGACAAAAACACAGTGCTGCTTCCATTCATGCATAAGGATGGCTCACAAACCGTTTGTTCTTTTAGCTTGGTTTGGAAATATATGTTAAAGCAATATATGAACAATTATGTGTGCAACAAACACACGCAAAATGTCAGTTAGAGTGACATTATGAAACATTATGAAATTTATTTTTTTCAATTCGTTCATTAAACAAATCATTTGAACAAACTGATTCTCATATATATTTTGCTATTTATATGAGATTTTAAAGTATCTTTTTATTGCCATTTTTACTGTACACTGGATCAAAAATAACCATAAATATGGGACTACAAAAAAAAAAATATATATATATATATAAGAGTCTTTGTATTGTATTTTTTTATTTTACATTATTTTACACCCCCTCCCCCAAAACTATATTATTATTATTATTGTTGTTGTTGTTTAATTACAAAATTAGAGTTCCATAATTTATTATAGAAATTATAGGATTCTAAAGTGTTTTTATTGTCATTTTTTATTCTACTTTGGCTTAAAAATAAAAACGAAATATAATATTAAATATTTTGTTATTATTACTTTCCTATATTAATATTACATATATTATTATTATTATTATTGACAAAATTATTTGTTTTTATTCTGCAATTATTTGCTTTTCTTCTAATTGTAAAATTAGAGCTCCATAAAAAAAAAAAAAAATGGGCTAAAATATTCCAAAAGAAAAACGAAGTATTAAATTAAATATTCTGTAAATATTATTTTAATATATTAATATTAAATGTATTATCAGTGACAACACTCCAAAGTATCATTTTTATTGGTATGCTCAAAAAAATCTTAATTACATTACAAACAATGACCAAATAGGTCAAAACAAGGTTTTTTTTTATTCATTCATTAAACAAATAATTTGAACAAAACGTGCTCACCAATGGATGTGAATGGGTGCCGTCAGAATGAGAGTTCAAACATCTGATAAAAACATCACAATAATCCACAAGTAATCCACACCACTCAGTCCATCAATTAACATCTTGAGAATCCAAAAGCTGCATGTTTATAAGAAACAAATCCATCATTAAGATGTTTTTAATTTCAATAACGCTTCCTCCAGTGAAAACGTCATCTTATCTGAATCAGGAGAGAAACATACACAGTTCAAGCACCATTTACAAACCAAAAATAGTCCATAACTGCTCTAAAACTGCTGGATTTTGATGTGAGAGACAACAGGAGATCGATTTTTTCACTAGAGGAAGCTCCAGTGTATTACAGTGTATTATTATTATGTATGACGGACTCATATTTTGGCCATAAGCGATTGTTTGAAGTTTAAAACATCTTAAAGATGGATTTGTTTCTTACAAACATACAGCTAATTGATGTTAACTGATGGACTGGAGTGGTGTGGATTACTTGTGGATTATTGTGATGTTTTTATCAGCTGTTTGGACTCTCATTCTGACGGCACCCATTCACATCTATTGGTGAGCACGTGATGCAATGCTGCATTTCTCCAAATCTGATGACCTTGAGGGTGAGTAAAGTCAGCAAATTTTAATTTGTAGACGAACTGCTCCTTTAAGAAGTGTTTTGGTAAAACTTATACTATATTGATCCACACCTACTATTAAATGAGAAAATGAGACGAGCATCAGTAAAGCTGAAGAAGCAAGTCATTTTAGTTAAGATCAAGCTTCAGGACAGGTGTATCTGCAGTCCTGCAATAGCTTCCACTAGGACAAAACACATTTTCAGATGACTTCCCAAGAGAAACACTTCTTTGAAAAGTCAACATTGCACAGGCAAAGCCTCTAGGTTTTCCAAAACCTGCCAGCCTTTCTGGTCTGGGGTTTATTTCACCGAAACGGCAGTGTGGCATTTAGCTGCTATATTAATAACACAGCCTGACGTAGATCCACCCTCATCGACCGCTGTTAAAATCATTAAACTATTCTTAAAAAAAACACAGGAGAATGGGCAGAGGACAGATTTTCCAAGGTATTTCAAAGGCTTTCCTGCTCACTGCCGCGGCCAGCGCCGTCACTCACTCGAATCGCCTTTATTTACAGATAATTGAACTATTACTCTATTTGCCCTCCATTTTAGAGCAACAGAAAGATATCTGCAAACACAAAACAGCACCTAAAATTGGATTGAACAGCATCTCCGCAAATATTTATCTTCCCCGATACAAAAGCGCCGCTCGCTAGAGAGGATTTCTCAAGGGAGCGACACTAACGGGCCGTGTTAATGAGATTTCTCTTTATTCAGACGTCATTGTAGCGAGGACAGACAATAATCTGCCATTAATAACCGAGCTCTCCATTTTCTAAGCGAAGGGGGTGAATGGAGGAGAACTAGTCGTGACAGAGCGCCGCAGCTCTCGGAGGACTAAGTGACAGATGAGGCAATCCTCATAATAAGGTGCATGATGCAGCAGCCCTTTAATATTGCATGAACGAGCTGCAGCCGGCAGTCCCGCTAGCAGCAAAGACTCGCTCTTCCCACTCGCTGTTTCTCCATCGCTCCAGTTGTGTTTGGAACGACGTACTAGTCTTTCACCGCTATTTCTGCAGTATGCATGCTGTGCACAGCGTGTGAATGTGCTCTATGAATGGAGTGAGTACCTGGTATGTAGTAAGCACTGCATAGGATTTTAAAGTATCCTTTTATTATTATTATTATTAGAGCTAAAATAACCTAAAATAAAAACTACATATAATACCAATTTTTATTATTATTAATAATAAGAAAAAAAAAAAATATATATATATATATATATATTCATAATGAAACTTTAAAGTATCTTCTTATTGACACTTACACTATTATTATTGTTGCCAAAATTACTTGTTTTCATTCTGCATTGGTTTAAAATTGTAAAATTAGAGTTCCATAATTTATTATAGAAACTATGGAATTATTGACTCTAAGATGTCTTTTTATTGGAATTTCTTATTCTACTTTGGGTTAAAAATAAAAACTAAACATAATATTAGATATTTTGTAATTATTACTTTAATATATTAATATTAAATATAATAATAATAATAATTATTATTATTATTATTATTATTATTTTGTTATTGTTAATAATAATAATAATAATTATTATTATTATTAGTCCAATCATTTATTATAGAAATGATAGGATTTTAAAGTGTCTTTTTATTGTCATTTTTTATTCTACTTTGGTTTAAAAAATATTCTGAAAATAAAAAATAATTAATTACATTTATTATTATTATTATTATTATTATTATTGCCAACATAATTTGCTTTTATTCTGTATTGGCTTAAAATGGTAAAGAGTTCCATAATTTATTATAGAAATTATGCAATTATTCTACTTTGGCTTTAAAAAAAGTTTAAATATTCTAAAAATAAATATAATATGACATATTTTGTAATTATTACTTAAATATATTATTAATTATATATATTATTATTATTGCCAAAATTATATGTTTTTATTCTGCACTGGTTTAAAATTGTAAAATTAGAGTTCCATAATTTGTTACAGAAATGTGTCTTATTACCAATTCTACTTTGGATAACAAAAAAAAAACAAAACAAAAAAACAAACAACATAGCTAAAATATTCCAAAATATAAACTAAATATAAAATTAAATATTCTCTAAATATTATTTTAATATATTAATATTACATATATTATTATTATTATTAGCTTTTTATTGGTAATTTTTAAATCTACACGTAATTAAAAATAAAAAAACAGAGCTAAATATTCTAAAATAAAAACTAAATTACATATTCTGTAAATATTATTTTAATACTAATATTAAATATATTATTATTTGTATTCTTATTATAATCTTTTTTATTGGCAGTTTTTAAATCTGCACGTAATTAAAAATAAACAGATCTAAAATGACCCCACACAAAAAATGTATGCATAAAATAAATAATTTATATATGTTTATAATTATATTAGAATTTGAATATCTTTGCATTCATATAAAATTACATTCCTGACCAAAAAACTAAATTACATTAAAAATAATAACCCAACAGGGCGTAAATGAACACTTCTGGCAAGGAAATAATTTGTTGTGACAAGAATGTAACATTCCACTGTTTGAAAAATATTGCATATGACAAACTGTATCACATTTTATAAAACAGCAGGCAGTGTGCAGCACAGTATGCAGTAAGCATTACACTAGTATTCCGTTCAGGACATCATTCTGCATGTTTTTTGGTAAATCTGTCAGGGTCACGTGACCTCCCTCAGCTGCGGCAGCCGAAAGCAGGACTTGAGACGCATCTCTCAGCCATTACGCCGCTAATGCGCTTTTAATAATGTAGAGACCGTGGGTGAGCTGGAAATCACACAGGACCGATGCAGCCCAGCGCTAGATTAGCGCTCGCTTATTTCACAATGATTCATTCATATCCAGCGTCCTGTGCGTTCACGGCTTACTCCACACACACTCCTGTTGTCTATCGCTTCATCTAAACGAGCTATTTCTCAAGCCTTGCGTTCAATTGTTGATGAGAACGAACATAAAAGGCTAAAAAGCCGCAAATACGCTCTTTATTCGTGCATCTGCACGGTATGAAATGTCTGTGTGCACAGACTGTAAAGTGAAAAGTCTCGTCTTTGCAATGAAAAATGAATAATAGCCTCCAACCATTTCAACTGTTCTCACCATGCCAGCTCAGGCTAGATGCAGCACAAATTACGCTCGCTTTTAAATAAGCCTGGATTTTTAGTCAACAATGCTTCTCTTTTGTCACTCTCTGTCTCTCTCGTCGTGCTCGCTTAATTGATTTTGTTTAGTGGCGCTGTTTTTGGTGTCCTGCAGGAGGCGCAGTGAATGCAATCCTAATGGTGCGATACTGTGAGACGAGTTCCTGAGAAAAAAACACTGCTGAGCTGCCAAAACACTTCAGAAAGGAAAACAGAAAAAGGAAAGCGATGTATACATATAGTCCACTCGCATATAGCTGCATGTGAACATATTCCAAATCATAACAATTAAACATTTGCATGCAGGATATTTTAGAAAGTTCTCAGATTAGTTGATGTTAGTGTTAATACTACTAAAATGCATATCACAAACTGTTTTACTGCAAAAATTAGACAGATTTTAGGGAATTAATGGATATCCCAACAAGACAATATGCAAGGAACGTGCATAAGACAAATGTCTTACGATCAGAATTGTTTATCATTTGAATAAATAAATCAATCAATCACATTTTAGCACTTAGATGCATCTGAATATATTTTAGATCATAATAATTAAATGTTTGCATTGACAATATTTTGGAAATATTTCAGTTTAGTTAATGCTAGTGTTAATACTACTAATATGCACATCGCAAACCGTTTAACTGCAAAAATCTGACATATTTAGGCAATAAAGCAGGATATTCAACAAGAAAATATGCCAGGAATGTGCATTAGAAAGACAGATGTGATCAGAACTGTTTATCATTTGAAAAATAAATAAATAAACAAACATCGCATTTTTGCAATTAGATGCATCTGAATATATTCCAGGTCATAATAATTAAATATTTGCATTGACAATATTTTGGAAAGATCTCAGTTTAGTTAATGCTAGTCTTAGTACTACTAATATGCACATCACAAACTGTTTTACTGCAAAAATCTGGCATATTTTAGAGAATAAAGCAGGATATTCAACAAGAAAATATGCCAGGAACGTGCATAAGACAGACAGATGTGATCAGAATTGTTTTTCATCTGAAAAAAAAAAATATATATACAAATACAAATACAAATAAAAAAAAAATAAAAAAAATAAAAATAAATTGGATTTTAGCTAATAGATGCATCTCAATATGTTCCAGATCATAACAATTAAATATCTGCATTGACAATATTTTGAAAAAAATCTCAGTTTAGTTAATGCTAGTGTTAATACTACCAATATGCATATCATAAACTGTTTTACTGCAAAAATCTGACATTTTTTAGAGAATAAAGCAGGAAAATATGCAAGGAATGTGCATTAGACAGAATGTGATCAGAATTGTTTATAATTTGAATAAATAAATAAATAAATACAATCGCATTTTAGCAATTAGATTCATCTAAATATATTCCAGATCATAATAATTATATAAAATAAATATTAAATATTGCAATGACAATATTTTGGAAAGTTTTATGGCCAAATCTGACATATTTTAGTGAATAAAGCAAGAAAATATGTACAAAACATGCATTAAGAAAATGAATCGAGACCTTTTTTATACAGAAAGACATATATTTACCATATAATTTGTTAAAATTTCTAAAATTGCATTTTAACAAGGAAAGCAATATACAGACAGACTGCTCTCACGTATGCATCTTATTATATTGCAAATAATAATACGCTTTGACAAAATTGGCATTTACAATATTTTGAAAAGATCTCAGCTTAGTTAATGTTAGCACTAATACTGACATGCACATGCATTTTACTTCTATAATCTGACATATTTTAGAGAATGTTCCAAAGAAAATATTCCACAAGAAATTATTAAGATTAAGAGAGTAAGTTGAGCCACTTTTTGATTGTATGTTGACTTTATTGAACATGCAATGAAAATTAATTAAGCTGCAAATGAGGCGTTGCATTCAGACTCAACTGATTAACATTTATGCATTTGGCAGATGCTTTTATCCAAAGCGACTTGCAATGCATAGTTCAATTGATAGTTAATGATCAATTTTAAACTTATCATGATGTTGAGCAACGCAATGATAAATGACCCTGGCATTAGTCACTTATCACAACAGTCACTTTCTGCTCTGTTAAAAACAGCCTAAACATTTGCTTAAAACGTCAGCAACTAACCAAAGCCCATACGAGCGATACGGATGCGGTCATACGGTGCGATAATGACTTTTCAGTGTCTGTTCTAGGTCACTGGGCCTGACTGGCGGTGGACATCCCTGTGCGCCTGTGAAAACTTATCTCTGTCAGCTACGGTCCGTTCTGTCTGCTGCTCCGCGCACCAGGGATTCAGTCCGCACAAATACCCCGGTCTAAAGACAAAAACGAGAGCTGGACAGGAAATGCCTGACCTCCCCTGAGACCTCGGCCTCTGACCCGACTTAGATCCAGTCCCAGAGGTTCGGCAGAGGGGTGTTGGGTAAAGGACCAAAAGACCCTGGAGAAGGAGTTTTAGGTTTCAGGAAAAGAGAGACAGAAGCACTGGCCAGACAAACCTTCATACTGCCATTAAAGACCTGGAGCAGTGAGTGTCAGGAGCACAGACTCTACATACTCAACAATACGTGTGGGGCAGAGATAGAACAAGTGAAAGAATGATAGATAGAACAAACGATAGAACAATAGCATAATAGATAGATTGACTGATTGATGGATGGATGGATAGAATGACAGAACAAAAGATGGACAGACACAATGAACAAACAAAGGATAGATAGATAGATAGATAGATAGATAGACAACGTACAAACAATGGACGGATGAATGATAAATAGACAACGTAAAAATGAACGAACAAATGATGGATGAATGGATGAATGGATGGATAGATAGATAGATAGATAGATAGATATATAGATACAACGTATGAACAATGGACAGACAAATGATAGATAGATAGATAGATAGATAGACAATGTACGACTGAATGAACAAATGATGGATGAATGGATGGATGGATGGATAGATAGATGGATAGATAGAAAGAAAGTCAGATAGATAGTCGGATAGATGGTGGGTGGGTGGTTGGATGGATAGATAACAGTAGATAACAGATAAATAGACACAACGAATGAATGAACGAACGATGGATAGATAGACAGATACATAGATAGATAGGTCAAACAAACTAACAAATGATAGATAAATAGACTGACTTTCATCTTTCATCCATTTGTTTTTTCATGTTCATTCATTCGTTTGTTTGTTGTCTGTCTGTCTATCTGTAAATATCGTAAACGTCTTCTTTGCAGTACAATACAAAAAACCTCTTATTTTTTGTATTCCATTCATATTATACTTCCACAGAATTTTTTTTTAAAAAATACCACATCCACATTAAACCTCTCACATCATTACCTCCACAGGCTAATCATAGTGAGGTTGTCTCGGCTAAAACACGTTACGCCAAAAAATCACCTACTGTATTTGCTATTTGACTCAGTTCAGCCACAACTCCAGCCAAATTTCTGTGTCACACTTGCGTCACTCCGCAGGAAGGCCAAATTTACAGTTTGTATCAATACGCATCTTGAATAAACCAACTGCCCAGCAAAAAAGAAACCCCTTTTTTTGTTGAAAGGCAGGCAGACTTCACTTCATCACAATGTCTTTCAATGTTGACCGTGGCCTCGCACAGCTAACCTACATTGTAAAAGTCGACACATTCCAAGCCGTTCGCAGTTTGTGTGTAGCTTCGCACAAAACCCCCCGACTGCGGTGCACAACTTTTAATGACGCCAAGAGTCTGACTGCTGAAACGTATCCTTCAGTGCCACAAGGGCCGCTGTTTAAACCCACTGAACGGCTCCACACTGTAACCCTCTGTGCTCCAGTCAAAGCGGCCAGAGGAACAAATTGCTCCCCGGGACTCCATTTTCTGTTTTTTAGCTGCGCGGAGCCACAACAGCGTTAACACCATATCATTACATGTTACACAGCATGAGCAATGGAACGGCCTGAGCTAACGGGACCGCATGCACCGAGCCATAAAACCTCGGAAAAGACACACGCGGCAGTGGCGTTTGGCAGCGCGGGGCCATTTGCAGAACAAAGAGCCATTCGTTTCGAACTACGCCGCGCACCGGTACGGCACGCGGCACTGACAGAGCGTGATTAAGTTTACTCGCCGCTCCTAATATATTCTTGGGCTGTGAGAGCTGTCAAGTAAAGGCTATTAGAGGCCACTTGCAGTGACCAGATGAAGGATTTTCGCTTGCTGAGGTGTAATTGACTGTATTAGGGATGATGGGATTGGGAGCGCTAGTTCGGATCTGCCCGCTGTCAAGCTGATATGGCCCACGTTTTGGAAATGTCAGGTTTGTAATGAGCGAAATGCATTGGCGATTCTAGACGGGGATGCTTGGAATGAGTTTGATGGACCTTTTGCATGCACAATTGTGACTGACGGACACTCTGAGAAGTGTTTGCACGGCATCGACACCCCTGTGAAGGATCAGTGTGTGTGTGACAGACAAAATGTGTGTGTCGACATCATTATTAGCGCTGGTTAGCGAGGCAGTAGAGGAGAACACGGACTGTAAATTGCTATTCTTCATTTCATTCATGTGTCACTGCTTTGTTAAATGTCAAACGCTGAGCAGAATGCACAATCTCGCTATGACAGATGAAAGTTAGTCAACGAAACTGAATTCAGATGCAAGGATGTGACAGGGATTTACTGAATTGCAGTTCAAAAGAAATTCAACACAAGTGATGCATCATGGAAAATTAAGCGTTATCCCACCTTGACCCACAAAAGTCCTAAATAAATAAATAAATAAATACATTTTAATTTATTAAATATGATAAAATATATCAACTGTAACTGTAAATCTGAAAGAAAAAAAGACTTTTTAAAACAAGGCTTTTTAAAGCCAAAGCTCAAACTTTCTTTCAATATCAATTCATTCGTAATTCAGCTTCCTTACATTTAATATTAAGAATATGCAACTGAATAAAATGTGACATCTGGAGTAGAAGGGAACATTTTTAGAGTGTAATATTTAAAACATTTATTGCATTTAAATTTCACAATTGCTTTTTTGGATTTATTTATGCAAAAAACTAAACTTACAGTGGCATCCAATAAAAAGTGGAAAGAAACAACACTGTGAAAGTAATATACAACCTAAACAAAACAAATAAAATAAAATAAAAATCAGGGAAATAGAAAAACTACCAGCAAGATATCTCAAAAATCTTTGAGCGTTCATTAAAACTCAGGAGAGCCTTTTGGAGAGCCAACATGCTGTTGAAATTCACTGTTAAACTTGTGCAGGTGAGGACAAGCAAAGAGCAAAAGCAGCCCCATGTATTGACACACGTTCAGGTCGGTTCGCTCACAAACACGCACGCAGTCATAAAGATTCCTGTTCGAGCTGGTGTCGGTTCCAACAAACTCAAGCTGGACCACCCAGCACTGTATATGCTCACCGCTGTGAGTTACAGCACATAAATATGGCATCCGACGTCAGTGACAAACCGGCCGGCCGCTCTTCAAGATTTGACAGTCGGCGCCTTGATTCTCACTGTCTCTGACCGCTTGGTCTAAACAACCTCTGCTCTCTGTTAAAACGTCAACATCACACGCACCCTTCACGTTTCGCCTGTGGGCACAGGTTAAAACAGGGCAGCGCGAAGCAAGTGACGAATCTGTTCTTTGTTCGTACGACAGGCCCTGAGAACATTGTGTTCACTCAAAGTGCTTCTGGCCAATTAAAAGCCTCCTCTCTCAGCGCTGCCTGCTGCTCTCCAGGTCGCTTTGGGGTAGTGAGTGAGAGTGACGTAGGCCTGAGATCTCATGCTGTGTGCACGTTGCTTCTGGCAGGGCCTTGTATGGAATAAAAGCGCTGGAAAGGAGACTGCCAGTCACACAATGGCCAGGGAAGAAGAGCCAGCGAACGAGAGCGCGGCACGGGCACGCGGCTGAAGGTCTTGACCTCATTAGCGTAACTAGAGATGCACAATGAGGCTCATCGAAGCATCTGTCGAGTCCCTCGTGCGCCTTCGCCAGACGTATTGCATTTACACAGCGGTGTTTAGACTGTCAACAGGCTTTGTCTGTTTCGCAACAAACAACACCTCAAGTTGAATTACTTCTTTGCTTTAAAAAATTCATACTGTTTTGATTAAATTGCCTTAATGCTTTACCATAGAGCAGGTTTTAGGGCTGGCCAATGTGACAATAAATAACAATAATACATGTTACATGATTGTATGTAGTGTTGACTTATATTTAGTGACTCAAACATACATATGAACATTTAAATGTTGATTGGTTTTGATTTAGTAATAAATTCAAATATCAGTTTGCATTGTTCTGTTAAAAGATTTTGATTTCACTGGGTTTTGTTCTTATAAGAGATTTATATATCAGTCAGTTTTGTTCTATTAAGAAATGTAAATATCGGTCAGTATTGTTATATTAAGAGATTTACATAGCGGTTGGTTTTGTTTTATCAAGATATTTCAATATTTGTCAGTTTTTGTTCTGTTGGGAGACTTAAATATTGGTTGGTTTCGTTCTGTTAAGAGATTTAAATGTTGGTCAGTTTTGTTCTATAAATTATTGAAATATCGGTCGATATTATTCAATTAAGAAATTTAAATATCGTTTGATTTTGATCTATTAAAAGATGTAAATGTAGGTTGGATTTATTCTGGTTTTGTTTCTATTAAAAGGTTTAAATATCGCTTAGTATTGTTCTACTTAGAGATTTAAAAATCAGTCAGTTATGTTTTATTCAGAGATCTGAATATCGGTTTATTTTTTTTTAAGAATTATTTTTGGGCTTTTTTATGCCTTTATTTGGACAGGACAGTGTAGATCAGACAGAAAAGCATTGGGTGAAGCGAGAGGGGAGTGGGATCAGAAAAGGACCACGGCAAACGATTCGACTCCGGTCGCCGTGAGCGCAATTGCACTATATGTCGTCGCACTAACCGCGAGGCTATTTGGCGCAGACAGTTTATTTTGTTCTATTAAGCGATTTAAATTTTACCTAGTTTTGTTCTATCAAAAGACTTAAACATCACATGTTTTTTTTCTGTTTAAAGATTTAAATATCTGTCAGTTTGTTCTATTAAGATATTTAAATATTTGCCGGTTTTGTTTTGTCAAGAAATTTAAATATCGGCCAGTTTTGTTCTATAAAGATATTTAAATATCGGCTGGTTTTGTTCTGTTAAGATGAATAAATATCAGCCAGTTTTGTTCTATTAGGTTATTTAAAAATTTGCCCGTTTTGTTCTGTCAAGAAATTTAAATATCGGTCAGTTTTGTTCTATTAAGGTATTTAAATATTTGCTGGTTTTGTTCTGTTAAGATATTTAAATATCGGTCAGTTTTGTTCTATCATGAAATTAAAATATTGGCCAGTTTTGTTCTGTCAGGAAATTTAAATGTCGGCCAGTTTTGTTCTATTGGCCAATATCGCTCCATTAAGAGATTTAAGATATTTAATATCGGTCGGTTTGTTCTATTAAGATGGATTTCGCAGGTTAAGAGCCTGACACTGTGGTGCACGGCAGGAGAGAGTAATTAAGGGATTTAGCCAATGGTTGGTTTTGTTGTAAACGAGAATAGACAATTCTAGCTGAAGAAGTTCCCTGTGCTTTTCTCAGAGAGGGTGCGCGTTTCTCCTCCAATGCATTATCTGGTCTTGTGCACATGTGTACCTATTCATTTGACTGGAGGGTAAATATTTGGCTTGGCAGTGTCAGTGGGGGCCCGGCCTGAGTAAGTGGCACTGAGGGAATTCTCTGTGTTCCCGCGGGGAGAGACAGGCACTGGCAGCTCCTCACAAAGCCCAGCTGAGCTCGCTGCCACCGGTCTGCACGTGGAGCCGGCACGCTGTTTTTCCCTACATGCATCTCTCGAATAAAAAGCGGACACACGGCGAGTCACTGCAGCTCTAAATGTCAAGTGTGATATAGAGGCACTTACGTCAAAATAAGATAAGATTACAGTGAGCTCTGCTGGGGCACCGAACCCAGAACCCTCAAGTGCACCAGGAAAATGCATTAGCGCACGACAAACAGAGTGAAAGTAAAGCGTATTGCTTATTTTGAATGCACTGAATGGATGATTGTTACCATGCACTAACTAAAAAGAAATTCAGAGGACCTATTACCACAACTTACAAAAAAATGCATGATTGCAAGTTAAAAATGATTATTTATTGATTTATAAAATGAATCAAATGAGTTCGGTTGACTTAATAACGCATAGCATTACATTAACGTAATATTGTGTGCAATTTAGACTGAAATTTCAAAAAAATATTCGATTTCTCTTTTTACAATAAGTCTTAAAATAAGTTGGAAATTGGGCAGTGGATTGCTTTGCAAACCTCTACGTGAAAGCTTTATTTCGTAAAGCGTAGTATGCATATGCTAACCGTCGCCAAAGCACTATAAATCCATCTTTACTGTTTGCTAATCCCTCTCAGATTTGATTTCCTAGCCTTGGAAATGTGCTTAACTCTTCCTGGTGCGTTCCTGCCTCTCATCTCAGCGCAAATCTCCACACCTGCCTGGCCTGTGAGGAATCCCCCGCATCCCGGACGAACCCCCTATACTAAGCGGGTTAGACTCACCGCCCATGCGAGCGATGACTCACGCTGCTCATCAATGGCGTAAATCCCATCGGAGATGCTCATCAATGCTAATTAGGCCCAAATGGGCCGGGCAGGAGGCCTGTCGATCTGCACAGCACTCGCTCCCCGATTGCTTTTTGATTCGATTTGCCTCTTGCGTCACGACGGCCCCCGCAGACCAGTGGCGATTCAAAGGGACAGGTGAGGAGGACCATAGGGAAGAACATTACAAGATTGGGTCATTACTGCAGAAAAAAAACAAACAGCACGGCCAGCTGGAGAGAATACAGATGACTCTTAGCTCATTAGCGGGGGATTTGCCTTGTGAATTGGCCACCACTGACTATTCATGAGGCTAAACGCAGAACTTTCTGAATGTATGCATGCATAAAGGTCGGACAAAATTCAGAACTGAAGAATTTGAGAATTTAGATTGTACAAAACACATAATTCAGTAAATTCCTTATCCTGGCATATATATATATATATATATATATATATATAAAATGATAAATTGTAAATTGTAATTGTACATGTAGTTATAAATAAATTGCATAATTATATAATTAAGAGAAGTTACGGAATTGTAATAAAAAACTGCAATAAATAAATAAATAAAAATATTATATTAAATATTATATTTTCAAATTTGAATTTTGCATTTTTAATTTAAAATTTAAATTTTTAATATTAAATAATTGAATTGTAATTTATTTAATTTTATCATTATATCATTTATTTATAATTAAATTTAAACTTAATTTAATTTGTTTACCATTTTTAAAATGCATAATTATTATATCATTATTTAATTATAATTAATAGTTAAATAATGTATTACATGAAATCATTTAAAACAAATTTATCCATCTACATTCTAATTTAAATGCAAATGGGCCAACACAAAACAATAAATTAATAAATAACTACATATTACTTAGATTACTTAGGTATTTAAAATATTATATATTAAAATATGAAATAAAACAATTAAAAATGTGTAATTTAATAATTATACAATTTATTTATAACTATATCATTTAATTTGCAATTTATATTTTTAAATGCTATAATTATATAAAAAGCTATATATTTAAAGTTTATATTATTTTTATTATTATCATTTTAATAATTATTATTTAAAACAAGTGGTTTAATATTTGATATATTTAATATTGTTAAAAGTAGTAGTATATAATAAAAGTAGTATTAATAGTAGTACATCAAATATTTATGTAATATTTAAAATAATAAATATTTAAATATGAAATGAAACAAATAATTGTAATTTAATTACAGAATTATACAATGTATTCATAACTTAATTTAATTTGCAATTTATAATTTTGAATCCTATCATTATATAGTTATATATATATATATAATAATTTGAATGGCAATTATGCATCTTGTTTGCTACCTCAACCTCACTTAATTCTAATGTAAATCTATATTGTGGGTCAGCGCTAGTATTTTTTGTTTTCAACATTTGCTATCCCGCAGTAAGAGGCATTCGCTGTAAAGCAGTCAGGAGAGATTACGAAGCGCACGTTCAGAGCTAGTTAGTGTAAAAGCGAGTTGAAACATACCCTCTAAAATGAAAACAGAAAACTGGGCCACATTTGCACTGTAAAGTCTGAAGCCACCCCGAAGCACACAAATCTGGGCCCCTGGTCAAGACTGATTTTACTCCATATGGGAAATTTGCACTTTTTATTACAAATTGCGCATTAGTCTAATAAGAACCAGACAAGACACAGACTACACCTCCCCGAAATGCCAGCCCAGAGCCAAGCACATCTGAAAGGGTCTTTCTGCTCGGAAAAGTCGTGGCGGGGCAGCCAAGTCTACATTTTTCACAGCGTTTACCTCGATTTACCTCGATTTAACCGTTTACAGTATCAGCGACTCACAATCAGAAGCATTTATAGAAGATTACACGAGCCCCGATCCGAAATAATCGCTCGCTGTCGTTACGGATCTCTCTCGTGGGACTCGGAGAGGCACCAAAATAGACCAGGAATGATGCACAAATTAAACTCGGATGCGTTGGAACTGTGATCAAGGTGGAAATTCGATGTCTCATCTGTCCTTTGAGGCCTCTCTGAGCTTGCCAGTAAGGTGATGTGCTGTTTTTTCCACTCGTTTTAGCACGGGTGAC
The DNA here is from genome assembly GCA_012976165.1 of Labeo catla. NCBI lineage: Eukaryota > Metazoa > Chordata > Actinopteri > Cypriniformes > Cyprinidae > Labeo > Labeo catla. Next base: position 2,081,452 of record VONZ01000025.1, read on the forward strand.
ATCAGCGCGGGCCAGCGAGGGGCTCTGGACGGCCTGTGATTGGGTTAGTCCACTCTAATGGCTGAGTCTGTAGAGGGACTGCATTAACCTCACACACAGCCACACTACTGATTACATTCATAATACTAATGAGAACGTGTCTGGTGTCCCAAATCAGAGTAATAGAGCCTAACAGAAACCCGAGAGAGACGTGTGCACGGCCGCGCGCTCACACTCACACAAACCGTCCGTAACACGAGCCAGCTGCGAGAACAATATCTCTCAAAATCTCTGCGCAAAATCAAGTAGTTTTGCTTTGCTTTTCAGTAAAATATCTAAACAGTCTTAAGTCAAGACACGTTTACTCGAGATGCAAAACGACAAGCCTTGTTTTCGGAGAAATTCATCAAAATGAAGAGACTTTATGCCTAAAACAATAACTAATATCTGCCAGTGAAGTCAGAAAAACATTTGTGTTTGAAGTTCATTTTTCTTTTCTCACTTTTTTTTGTTTTAACAGGATAAACTGTTTTCAGAAAACAAGATTTACTACTACTACTACTACTACTGTATTAAATACTACTAATAAAAATAAACAGCATTTTGCCATAAATAAAATAATAGTATAATAAATACTACGGAAAATACTAGAAAAATGCAAAATATTTTAATATATGTAATACGCCTGTTACTAAAATAACGTTTTGCTAATAATAATAATAATAATAATAATAATAACAAGAAATATACTAAATATCAAACTATTTATATAAAATAACAAGTATATAATACTATGAAAATACTATAAAAATTATTAATATTTTAATATATGCAACACGTCTGCTAATAAACAACAGTAAACAGCTTTTTGCTAATAATAATAATAATAAAATATATAAATCATTTATTTAAAATAAGTACATGATAAATACTATGAAAAATACTATATAAATGCTAAATATTTTAATATATGTAATACTTCCACTACTAAAAATAATAATAAACAGCTTCGCTAATAATAATAAATATATTAAATATCAAACCATTTATATAAAACAAGTAGTGCATGATAAATACTATAAAAATACTATAAAAAGATACATATTTTAATATATGTAATACTTACACAAATAAAAACTACTATTACTACTATTAATAATATTAATAATATTAAATATTTAACCATTTGAATTAAATAATAATAATAATAATAATAACAATAATATAAAAAAATATTATAAATATGATAAATATTCTAATATATGCACAGCTACTACTACTATTACTACTGTTATTATTAAGCAGGTTTTATGACTTCATATTCATTGCCACTGCATTTAATATTTGTAATTTTGCTTAGCAAATAAATGTATCTTGATTAAAGAATGATTTTTGGGCTGCAAATACTGAGAAAGTCATTTTCTTTCACTGTACATGCCGCACTTGGTTTGTTGACTTTCCGGGTATGTTTTATATTGAGTTTATATTTGAGTTGTTTTAGTTTAGCATTAAAAACCTCCCAGCTTAGGCATTTTAAAAGATTTAGTATTTCAGAAAGTTAAATAGTAATAAATTGTAAAGATACCGGGTTGAATTCTTCTCAGAAAATCAATAATTTACTTTCAAAGACAGCAAGAACAACCCATGACTTTTAAAAGGCCTACATGACACAACAAACTCCATTTTCGGAGAATCCTGGAGCGTTCGGGACACGAGCTTCATTGTCCGAAGGTTGAGAGCTGTCGTTGCGTTTACAGTCGCTGGTTTTCTCTGAAGTCTGGATAAGAGTTTTCGAGGAGCATCTTACTGAAGCTGGTGTTTAATGAGTCAGAGAAAGCTTGGAGCTCAACGGGAACATGCATGATTGAATAGACACCATCATCCACAGGCCAACGTCCATCTGCAGGAGTCTGTGATGCTGAATACGGGAAATGTCCTCATATACGTCAGTGATGTTTACACAACTGCTGCTGCTTATGGAGCAACACTTGAATATGGCTAACCACACAGTATATAAAACCAACAGGTAGGCCTTACGCTGCATATATAAGAGAAGTACGCTGTCTGGCATCCTAATATTTGCATGTTGTCACAGGGAGTTGAGAATGAATGAAAGCGATATTAAAACTAGCATGCTTTTGGGCATACAGAAACGTAAAGACAACAGCACTGCATTGTGGGACATCCTATACTAAACAGCAGTTTGAGTAATAATAACAATAATAATAATAAATATTTATATTTAATAATAATAATTACAACAATAAAAATTAAATATTTACTACTAATAATTATTATAATAATGTATTTGAAGTAACACATTTTAAAATATGCACATCAATTGGCTGATAATAATAATAAATATTTATATCTAATAATAATAATTATAAAATAATAAATATTATTATATTATAAATATGCAATAATATTAATAATAATAATAATGTATTCAAAGTAATACATATTTTAATGTATGCACAGCAATTTGGATATTAATAATAACATTTTTATTATCATTAAAACATTTATATTTATTAAAACAAATATTTTAATATAATAATAATAATAATAATTATACAATATATCATAATATTATAATTATTATATAATACTGTATTTTATCTAATACATATTTTTTATATAATACTAATATACTACTACTACTACTACTAATAATAATAATAAATATATTAAACCATTTATATTTAATAAAAAATGCATATTATACAATTTCATAAAAAATAATACAAATAATAACATTTGAATTATTATAACAATACTGTATTTAATGTAATGCATATTTTAATAATAATAATAATAATCTAATAATAATAATAATACATACATACATTAAATATGAAACAATTTATATTCAATAATAATTAAATAACGGTATGATAAATACTATGAAAAATACTATAAATATATGCTAAACTTTTTAATATAAGTACTACTAATTATTATTATGGTTCTTTTCTATTATTATTTTTCTGACTAATTAAGACACTGCATGCAATATTTGTACTTTTTTAAAACTACAGGACTGTTTAAAAGGCAAAAAGATGACTCCAAACCAAGACTACTATACTATATACATACTATTTTCAAACATACGTAGTATGCCAGTGTGAATGTACAGTACATATGCAGTATGCCATAACCTTATACTGCATCCTTAGAGCACATCCAGATCCTAACCCCAGAGAAGCAGCTAATGGGGGGAATGAAATGAAGGAATAGTGCTTGAGTCAGCACGGCTCAGAGCGTACGGAGACCTTGAGAGTACAGGAGCGCATCTTTGTGTGCGGAGACACTTTTGCCAGTCTGCCATAACCATGGCGACGAGAGCGGCAGGTGACGTGTGTGAGGGAGAGACTCGTCTACAAACAGCAAGAGCAACATAATCAACATCCACTCATGCGTCTGACTCAGCACCAACTGAGATGGGAGGACTGGGGAAACAACTTTAGAAACAAATCAAAACTACAAGCACAATCCACACGCCGGTAAGAATCAACCTAGCAACTCTTTATTATCAGCCTAGCAACCAGCCCAAACACTCTAGCAGTGAGTTTTGCAGTGGTAAGCATCACATTATCTGGTTAATGCTACTTTTTATATTAAAAGTTTTTAATATTGCACGTACAGTGGGAACACTTGCACCCATATGATTACAAAACAGCTGATGTCCAGTAGTTTACTGCTAAATTCATCAGGGAAGAGTTAGACTAGAGTTCATATAAGAAGAATTAAGTTCATAATTATCGTTCAGCAGGAGACGATCGTTAAACACAAATGGATATTTATTCTGATTACTAAAAGATTTTTAGTAGTAGATGTTGTGTGTAGACTTGTGTGGCATTTTCTAAAATAATATAAAATAAAATAATAAAATAATAAAATAAAATAAAAAAGTTAATAAATAATAGACACATTAAAACTGGTTGGATTGGATCCACAGCAAAATTCTGTTAATAATAAATGGACATAAACATAAACAAAAATACTCCTACATGAATCTGAATAATAATAATAATAAAAATAATAAAATACACATTTACATACTAAACCAATTATTAAATAATATTAATGATGAAATAATAAGTAAAAAATAAATATGTTTTATTATATCATTGCCTCTATAATAATAATAAATTAAATATTTTTATATTAAATAATAAAAATAATAATACTAATAACAATAACAATAAAACCAATTCAGTCACATTCAGATTACATATGCATCACACAAACACAATAAAGCTAAACAAAACACCATAAACTGTAATGAAAACATTCTGTAAAAATTATTAAATAATATTAGTAATAATAATTAAAATAATAAGTAAAAGTAAATAAGTAAAATATTACATTATTATATTATTACCTTAATATTAATAATAATAATGCATATTAAATATTAATTAATTTATCATTAATAATAATAATAATACCAAATTAGTCACATTCTGATCATATACGCATCGCACAAACACAATATAGCTGAACAAAACACCAGAAATTGTAATTTGTAAATTGTAACATTTTGTAAAAATATACATTACATACTAAACCATTTATGAAACATTAGTAGTAGTAGTAGTAGTAAGAAACAAAAATATTAAGTAGCTTTTCACCTCAATAATAATAATAATAATAATTATTATTATTATTATTATTATATTATAAATAATATAATTAATAATAATAATAATAATAATACTAAATAATATAATTAATAATAAATATGCATTACATACGAAACCATTTAAATAATATATAATAATAAAATAATATAAATAATAAAAATAAGTAAAATAAAAAATATTTTTTGTTATTAATATTATATTTTATCTCAATAATAATGATGTATATTAAATATTATTTCTATATTAAATAACAATAAAAATAATGATCAATTTAGTCATATTATGATTATATATGCATCACGTAAACACAAAAAACACCATAAACCGTTATAAAAACATTTGGTAAAAATATACATTAAATACTAAACCATTTATTAAACATTATTATTGTAAGTAGTAGTAATAGTAGTGTAAGAAATAAAAATATTAAGCAGATTTTCACCTCAATAATACTACTACTAATAATAAAACAAATTTAGCTACATTATGATTATACACGCATCATGTAAACATGGTAAAGCTAAACAGAACACCATAAACTATAATAAAAAGGCTTTGTAATAAGGTTAAAAAAAAACAAACGCTGCTACCATCCATCCTCAGACTTAACGTCTTTGTTATTTCTTCCTAAACCTCAGTCTAAATTCTGTTCATTTTTTCCCCTCATAATTGTCCTTTTCCCAGAGCACAATTCCACGCAAGCAGGAATCCCTCTCTTTCGAGAGTCCGTTCTCTGTCCCGATACCAAACGCACGAGCGTGCCAGTGCTCGCTTTTCCTTCCCGCACCAAAGACCTCAAACAAACGGAAGCGTTAAGTCTCTAACGAAGATGCGCCACTTTTCTGGCTCATATCTGCCATGAGACAAGAGATAATTGGGGAAACTGGGACAGGGTGGATCTTTCAATCACTTTCTCATGCTTTCAGATCTCCAGAACTTTTGAACGAGATTAGAAGCAGACTGTTCCTGAGTTATCGGCGCAGTGCCACTCAGTAATTTAGTTTTAAATCTCAGCCAAAAATAAAAAATGTCATTCTTCAAAAACTGTCAACCCTCATGCTGTTCGGCAGCTGAAGACTCTTTTGTTTGGAACAGAAAAGAAGCAGCTCTTTTCCATATGATAGCGAAAAAATGGCAATGCAGGTTGTTGACCACAAATGGCCATCATTAAACTTGTGTGGGTATATTGCATTGCAAAACTTGATGGAAACACAAGCTATTATTCGCTGAACTTTATATCCACCAGCGTCCATTCAAAAATGGTGCCGTTAGATGCAACATGTCACTGACATGCAGCGTGACCAATCATAGTTGAGTACTGCATGTCATGTGACCAACTGCAATGCAGCAAATCGAAATATGTTCAAGTGCAAGGTGAAGATGATTAGTCAATAAATTACATTTCAGTCTGTTCATCATACAAAGCTACACTGAAAAACTATTTTCACTAAGAAAGCGGTTAATTTCACAATTACAAAGAAAATGCATGTAACACATTGAATTAAACTTGAAATTTTTAAGTAGCACATACTCCTAATAATAACCTTTTGGTTTTCTCTATAAACAAAAAAAACAAACAAACAGGGTATCTGTATAACTTCAAGACTTTGAATATAGTGTACACAACTTTTATAATTTGGATATTATCAATAATGTTAATAGAACATTTGTTCAAAGTTATCTGGTCTTTAATAACATTCTTAAAATGTTAAAACAAAAGCTATTATTGATACATCATTTATGGAAGGTGTTTTAGTTGGATGTTTGTTTATTAAAAATGTACTACTTTCTAGTTTCAGAACATTCAAAGTAACGTTCAAGACAAGAAACAACAAGAAATCCAAAAGTAACATTTGAATAATGTTTACAAAGTGATTAAACGGAACATTCTCTTAACATTTCCCTAATGTTTGCATAACCAACAAAACATTTTAACGCATTTGATGTTAAGTTAACATTCAGAAATAAAAAACGTTTGATGAACATCTATAAGTAAAACAATACAGATAAATAAAACTTCCATGAACAATGTATCAATAATGTTTTTGACCTCACGTTTTAAGAACATTAAATCTGACTGTATGTAACATTCAGTGAATGTTCTATTAACAAAAAATGTTCTAAGAACGTTTTGCTAAATTCCTATTAAGTTACAAAAACATTATGTCTGAAGGTTCTCAATGTGCAAAATGTCCAGTTTTTAATTTTTTTTTTTTTTAATGTAATGTAAGTTTTTTTGTTCTTTGTTATCCAAATGGAATGTTGGAATGTTACACTTTATAATTTTGCAAACATTACTGCAGTGTTACTTCTGAATGTTCCCTAAATGTTCTGAAAGATGGTAGTAATGTTTGAAAAATGTTTAATGAACATCTAAGTAAAACAATACAGATAAATAAAACTTCCATGAATGATGCATCAATGTTTTTGAGCTAACATTTTGGGAACGTTATAAAAAACCTGATCGGCACGAACAAAAATATGTTTTAAGAATGATTAGCTTACGTTCCCAAATTATTTCCAAATGATCTCTTAATGTTCAATACATCCAGTTTTTTTAAAGTTTTTTTTCTAAGGGAACATTCCATTTTAGAATTTTGCAAACATTACTGGAACATTACTTTTCAATTTCTGAACATTCTAAAACAAGTAGCAAGTAGTATGTTTAAAAGAAAAACCCTTCAACATCCAACTAAATTAAAAAAAAAAAAAAACATCCATGAATGATGTATAAATAATGTTTTTTGTGGTATATAGAAAATATAACATCTGGTATTTAATAATGCTCTCAAAATTTTAGTACGTTTTAAATGAATGTTTGTCTAACTCCTACTGTCTACTGCTGTCTAGTTTCAGAGCGTTCAGCGAACATCCAAAAGTAACGTTCCAATAACGTTTACAAAATGATAAATGCAATGTTCCCTTAATATATTGTCTCTGTTTGCATAACCAAGAAAAAAATCTGAATGTTAAGAGAACATTCCGAAATAGTGTTTTCATAACTTAATGGGAATGTTAGCAAAACATTCTTAAATCATATTGTTGTTAGCTGGGATCTGATCAGCATGATGAGCCGAAGCCAAAACAGCATGGTATAGTTGCGTAGGCTGTGCCGGACGGCCATTCCTGAGGCCTCCTGTATTCCTGCTCTCTCTCCTCAGTCAATTTGCTAAGTGGAGCATTTCTCCCCGCACTAACGGCACGCTGCTGTTAACTTACACACATGGCTCTCGCTTCCATTAACGTCAGACTGAATCACGTCGTGAGCGTCAGAGCTCGTGTACGCGGCGTGTATTAGCAGACGCGCTCTGCTCTGTGATTGACGCCACCCAAAGCTACGGATCACTGCGAGAAGACCCAGACACAGATGCTGAATTTCACGGAACGATATTGATTATTTAAGAAGCGCGTGACGTGTCTAAGTGATGTAAACTGCAGCCTTGCTGAGAGATATGAATGATTTAGAAGTCTTCATGGAAAAAGATGAAAAAGAAAAAAAACTCCAGTTTTCATCATCTATAATCCACATGATTTCTATTTCAAATAAATGCTGTTCTTTTGAACATTCTATTCATCAAAGAATCCTGAAACTGAAATGTATCACAGATGTATCGCACAAAAATATCAGAATGATTTCTGAAGGATCATGTGGCACTAGAGTAATGATGCTGAAAATTCAGCTTTGTATCATAGGAATAAATTATATTTTCTAATATATTCAAACTGAAAATAGTTATAGTAAATTGCAAAAATATTTCATAATTTCACTACAGTTTCTGGTGAGCAGAACAGCACCGTTCCCTGGATATTCCAGTAAACTGAATATTATTTCACAAATGACAATTTTTTTTTATTACTACGTTCTTGATGGACGCAAACCAAAAAATCTAATTACTCGTAAAAACAAAAGAAAGACGCAAAAACAGCTTAAAGGCAGGACTACAAACAAAGAGTGTTTTCTGCTGGAGAGATGAACTCCCTTTGACGTGGACTGCAACTTTGCAGATGTTTTACATGCACAAACACACTAAAGGAAAGGCACAATAGGTGCCCTTTAAGTTGAGCCCCAGATGACTTTGCAGGGAGTATCTCATCGACTCATGACGCAAACGCAGAGATGCGGTTATGATGAGAGCCAGCTGTGGCTCCTACAGTTTCCCCAGCATACAGCGACTAGATACGTTGGCGTTCATGTTGTGCTCTGTACGATCGGATCTCACTTTGACTGTAAGGTTAATGCCAATGTTTTCTTTTGGTCAGGGCAGCCAGTTCCCGACCACAGCGTCGGGTTGCCCCAAGAATCGCCATGACCGAGTTACACTTACATTATGGTACGTTTTAGCGTGTATTTAGAGTCTGACGGAGCAGAACAGTTTGGCCTGTCCATATCGATGCTAGATGCTAGAAAGCAGGCGGCTTTCCAGGACTCGAGGCGGGCAGAACCGCAGACCGCGGGTGGGACGGACCCGACGGAGGTTAATGGAGGTTGTGTGCTGTTTTGGGCCGGAGCCGCTACGAGCAGCGTGTTTCCCTGTCCGTTACAGTACACAGCCCTGATTGCAGCTTCTGTGCGGATCTCATGGGGAAAAACAAACCCACGTAACTGCAGCGTGATCCACGTGAGGCTTGTTCTGAGCGACTGGCGCTCTTGTAGCCATCACTCTGACAATGTACACACATCTGTACTCCGCATGTGCTTCCAGGAGAGGAAAAAACGGGTGAATTATGTTCACGAGGGGTCACATTTTTGGCCACACTTTAAACATGAGTTCCCAGCTTAAGACAATCGTATAAATCCATACCAATCGGAGAGTATCGTGTACCGATACCTACTTCAAACAAAAGGAGGATGTTTCTGCACAGGTGAAAAAAACAAACGAAAGCCGAGAGCTCTCGTAATTCATTCACAACAAAACATTTCCATGCGAATGCCATGAGTCAGGGCTTATCGTTCACACACGCTGAGACAAGGGGATTTGAAAGATGAAATCTTATTTTAACCTACTTCCCACAAATCACGTTTCAACAACAGAATGAGGGAATACAAATAGAAAATATGCCATAAGTGCAGCTGTGAATCTGTGAATGGTGCAAGCTGCTTTTAAAGTCAAAATGAAATCAGAATTCGGCCTATTTACTTCTAAAAAGCATGTTTTGTGTTCAATACAGGTTAACAATGCAAAAAGGCCTGCACACTATAAGAGTGAAAGAAGCAAAATCACCAAACGTGAGATAAAGGTGGTTTTATCTCACATTTAGTGATTGTTTCTTCATCAGAACACATTTGGAGAAATGTAGCATTTCATCACTTGCTCAACACAAGTAATCCACACCACTCCATTCAATCAGTTAACATCTTCTGGAGTGAAAAGCTGCATGTTTGTATAAAAAATTATTTAACATTAAAATATATTTACACAGTGACTTCTGGCCAAAATATAAATTCCTAATCCATAATAAAACTTCCTCCAGTGATAAAGTCCATCTCATGTTGTCGACTCACATCAAAATCCACTGACATATTTGTTTAGAAATGTTTTGGGTTGTAAACAATGTTTGATTTGTGCAGATTTCTCTTCTGATTCAGACCAGATGACTTTTTCCACTGCAAAAAAAAAAAACAAACAATATTATAGATTATGGACTCGTATTTTAGCTGGAAACAACAGTTTGGAGTTAAAATTGGATTTGTTTCTTACAAGCACACAACTTTTGGCTTCACATTAATTTATGGTTTATTGTGAAGTTTTTATCAGCTGTTTGGATTCTCATTCTGACGGCACCCATTCACTGCAGAAGATCCATTGGTGAACAAGTGATATAATGCTGCATTTCTCCAAATCTTTCGGAGGCTTTTATAAATATTTAGTTTATATGTAGATTTATGTTTTAACTAAGTATAATGATAACAAAAAAAAAAATTGTAGTACATAAGTTGCAATTTATTGCTACTCCAAGTTGTAACTCTCATTCATAGTCTTTTTTCATACTGAAATGCGTCACAAAATGGGATGCAAATGAAGATTTATGTCAAAAAGATGCAGGAAAAATCAGTGTCAGCAAGAACAACAAACAAGCCACAAAAAAGTTAATTTCCTAGAATGAAGGGGAATCGTTTCTAAGTAAAATACGCACCCGGTGCCTTCCTTACCACAACAACCTAATCCAATAAGAGACTTTGTGGTGGACGAGAGCGAGAGAGAGAGAAAGAGAGAGAGAGAGAGAGTGCTTAGTGCTGAATGGACAGTCCTGAGAGTGAATGGGGATATCATGCCCAGCGGCCCATTCTGACATTAACACAGGCCCTTATGTACCCTGAGAGCCCGGCTAATGATACGATCCCAGCGCTGCCAAACAGAACCACTGGGGCTCTCAGAGGTGTGTGTGTGTGTGTGTTTACATCGCTTTAATGGCTCCAACCAGCGTCATACACTCACTGCACCCTCTCATCTGTGACACAGATGAGCACTTCCAGAGAAATCCATTTTCCAATGTATGTGTTTATACACAGTTACTCTATTAGAGAGAAAGGGGTAAAATAAACATCACAATAAAGTACGAAGAAAGCAAGAAAGCTACTTTTACTCCACTATGTAACTATGTTCAGAATGCAATACTGTATAACATACAGTACCAAATGCTGGATTCTGTGTTTTTCTGTTTACTATTTATTAGGAATGCACCAAAATTAAAATTCTGAGCCGAAACCAAAAATTCTGGATGCACTTGACTGATAATGCTTTTACATTTTTTATTTTATTAAATAATATTAAATCATTTTGTAACTCAATAATTTTAATGATACTACTGAATTGAAATTATATTATATTTATATTAAATATCAATATATTATTTTTATGCATGTGAGCAGAGCATCACAAAATTTTGGTGCATCCCTACCGTTTATTATTCTTATTAAATGCAATAAATGAAGCCACATTTATTTATATAGTGCTTTATACAATACAGATTGTTTCAAAGTTACAGCAACTACTAGATTTCCCCATACTTGCATAACAGATTATATTACGAACTGCAAACATTTTTCCTTTAAATATGCATTAATTTGCATACATTTCCAGAAGAGAAGTCTGAATGCTGGATAAAATCAGGTTAAGATATATATATACTTTTAATAGGTTGACATATTAGAGTTTATGAGATTTTTAAATCCATTTTATCACTCCATTAATCAATGTCAACAGTCAGGAAAAAAAGGTTCTTTATGTTTTTAGGGAAAAAAAATGCTGAATAAAATTAGGATAATTATATATGAAGAAAAAAAATACATATATATATATATACAAATATATATAAAGATAAAAACTGAAACTGAAAACTATAATTTTTAAAAAGTAATATTTAGGGTTTTTATCTATTCTGTTTACTACTTTTTAAATGAGTATGTGAAACACCATGCCATATGCTATGTTCCCACATTCGAACAATTCATTTCCATGACTTTTCCACAACCTTTCCAGATGTTTGTGGTTACTGGATAAGGGTTTTCAACAGATCATTTTGATTCAGACTCATTTACTAACTACTTGGAATAAGCCATGCAATTCAGCTGTATAGCTTGAGATGAAGCTTTATATATTTATATTACGCATTTATACATTTTTTCTGCATAAACACATACAGAAGAAAGGGCAATAAAATGCTGCAAAGAACAGTGTTCACTACAGACATTTTCACTTTATTGAAGTCTGTGCATGCATAAAATCAGCAAATTAACCAGCAAATAGATATAAAATAATAAAATAAATGAATTAAATGTTAAAAATTGTGGTTGATATTATCAGATGGAAACAAAATGTCGAGCTGAGCACATTGCATTGTGAGATTTCAGTAAATATATTAGGTCATAAACTGCTATGCATACAGACAATTAGTATGCACACTTTATAGTGCAGAAAGCGAATGAATAGAATGCGATTCTGCACTATCCTCTTTACACGCACTGTTTACAGGCACACACAGCAGAGACCAGTCCATTAGCCCTTGTGATCAGGGACAACGGTTGCACAAAGTCTCGTGACAGTCATTAGCGCGGACCGGAGAGCGAGAACACCTGGACACATCTGTTCATCAACAGCACAAACCCTGAGAGAAGCTTTCCAGTTCACCCCGCAAACCAGCGCGAGCAGGATCTGCTCTGTTTATTTGACAAAGCCGTCTGCAGCACGGCCTGCCTGGTTTGTTTGAAATGTCAGACGTGCTGCTTCGCAGGTTGGGGTCGAGAGACGGCCTGGTTCAGCACTCCGAGGACGACACAAGACGCATGAAGGAATAGATGGAGAGCGACTGAGTGAGGAACGAACGAAAGTGATTTAAGGAATCATTCACAGAAATGGTGCAGGATGAGTTACATGACAAAGTTTAACATCAACCAAAAGTATAAGCATTATTAATAGTAATGTTTGACAAGAAGCTTTGAGAATCTTTAAGTCATTTTGTTTAATTCCTCTTGCCGTGGTGACAAAAATAGCTCCCATGTGTTTTTCAGGGCCAACGCTGATACCAATTATTATGGATCAAATAGGCCGATAACCGATATTTTGAACCGATATATACATGTCTGGTGCAAAAATGAAAATTTATGTAAAAATTAAGAATAACAAGAGCTCCAGCAAAACTTTCTTTAAATGCTTTTAAATCATTTTATGGGCAAATCAGTTTTAAAAAGGCTTAATATCGGCTCCAATAATCGGCCATGCTGATAATCAGTCGAACCCTACGATTAACTATAGTATTTGTGCAGAAACTAATTTTGTTACAGACTAAAATCACATTGTAGGTGGTATACCATTCAAAAGTCCAGAGTTTTTGACAAAAGTCTCTTACGCTCAGCAAGGCTGCATTTATTTGATCAAAAATACAGTAAAAATTGTGAAATATTATTACAATTTAAAATAACCATTTTCCATCTGAAAATATTTTAAAATTGAATTTATTTCTGTGATCAAAGCTGAATTTGCAGCATCATTACTCCAGTCTTCAGTATCACATGATCATTCAGAAATCATTCCAATATGCTGATTTGCTGCTGAGGAAACATTTCTGATTCTGATCGGTGTTGAAAACAGTTGTGCTGCCTTATAATTTTGTGGAAACCATAATACATTTGATTTTTCAAGAAACTTTGATGAATAGAAAGTTCAAAAGAACAGTTTTGTTTGAAATAGAAATCTTTTGTAACATTATAAATGGATACAAATAGATCATATATTCATTAGTACAGTGAACTGATCACATCAAGCTCTGAAGATGTCATTAAAGATGATGAAAACCAATCCGACTGCCAGCATTATATAAAAGCAAGTGATTAAAACAGGGGCTTGGGTCAGGATGGGTTTTGGGTGGTTTGGTGCAGGACAGATAAGGACAATGTCTCTATTTGTACGAATGACTTTAGCATTTAGTCAATCAGTCTCACAGAACTGACCCTCATCCGATAGGTCGAACTTCCTCCCCGCCGAAGCGTCCCGTTATGCAACGGCGAGACATAAGAGCAGGATGGCAGCTGAGGTCCTTTCCACTGCTGCCACAGTTGAGGTGCCAGCTGTCACATGAGTGCCAGGCGGGCATCGGGAACGGGATGCCATTTACTCGCTCGCTCTTCTCATCTAGTCTATCTTACATAATGGTGAACTGAGGGTGTTATGTACGGGAGAATGAGGGTGACTAGTAATCAAATCGAACTAAATGATTAAAGGGTGAATTACTAATTAGTGACCTGAAAAGTTTTAACATTTTTAAAAATAGATTCTGCGCACCTAAAGATTTTTAATGGTTTTTTTTTTTAAAGAAGTCTCTTCTGCTCACCCATTCATTTAGTTTAGCAGTAATATTGTGAAATAATCTATATCTATCTATATCTATATATAAAAAAATTTCAACATAATAATAAATGTTTTTGAGCAGCAAATCAGAATATTAGAATGATTTTTGAAGGATCATGTGACTGGAGTAATGATGCTAAAAATTCATAAATAAATCGTTTATTGAAAAGCATAAATACAGCAGTTACATACATTATTAGGCTTCATATAGAGGTAAGCTGAAAAGTAAATGCTATTGAAACTTTTCTGAAGACAGTCAATTCCCTTCAGGTGTACATTTATATAGCTGCATCTTCACAACCGCAAATTTTGTAGTTAGTTGACGAGTTTTCAAGTAGTTAAGTGCTAAACACATCAATTTACCAAACTAAGATCAAACATCTGGACCCACGTTTGTCAAAGTACCTGAAAACACAAGACTTAGTACACACCTCTCTCTTTAAGGATCAGGATAACCCCTCCAGATATGATATGAATGACTAAAGAGGACATTCCTGTCTCTGTAGGTGTCACACACATTAGGACGGCTGATGCTGGTTGAGGAAAAGCAAGGAAGCTCTTGCTGCTTGGGGTCACTTGCATCGGGTCAAACGCCTGCAGCACACCGTCTCACACAGCTTCAGATCACACTTTCTGTTTTAGCAAGCATCACGTTACTTGAGGATTTACACACATAATGCCATTAACACGTCAACACATTCGTCGCTTTAGATTACACACAAAACGACATTTCAAAATGACTTCTTGCTAATTTTGTGACACTTTTGCTTTTGCATTTGCGTTCTTTTGATATCGCTTGTGTTTCATAGCTTCGAACCAGAGTGCTCAGTATCACATGTTCAATGCTGCACCATGTGCGCTACCTAGTAGGTTTACGTCAGAAAAGCTATTCATACAGAGCTAATTATGTTATGCAAACATCAAAATGCAATAGTTTACCCTATAACAAAACTGTTCTGAAGTCATAACATAGTACTGTGCATGGAACTTCGTGAAAATAAATAAATGCATTTTAGGTTTTTTAGCAAAAATGTAGATAAATGCACATTTCCAATGAGCCAATGTTGACCAATTCACATGCTGTACTGTACATACACTTAAAAGTACTATGGTATTACCTCATTTTGGTACCATGGTAGTTTGATCTACCCTGGAGCACCATGAAAATACACCAGTTCTGACAATCAGCGATTGCAAAATGTCTACATTTCCAACAAGTAAATATTCTCACTGGTTTTACTGTCCTTTTCCTAAGGAACTGACGTTTTTGGACAAAATTTGGCTGGAAACGTCCAACTCTCAATGCCTGGGAGGACGTAGGAGTGTTTCTTTCAGGTCCTGTACAGATGGATCACATCTGTGAAGGAAGCACAGAACCCCTGCATGCCCTCTTTCTCTCTATCTTCACTCTCTCCTCTTGCTTTTTTCCTTTACTCCCTCCCAGTGAGAAGAACAGGAAGAGATGTGGCATAAAAATCCCTATAATTTTTTTAATCACCTCCAATGAAATTGTTAAAGCAGCATGACGGCGAACTAAGCAAACATATAAATGGCTTTATCCATGTGGGTCCGCGAAACAATTCCACACGTTACAGCGACGCGCATGTGCACACGCTCACACATAAACAACCGCTAAGTGTGCTTAACGTTTTAAAGCATGGCACTCATTGAGAATAAAAACAGTGTTGTCTTTGTTTCTGCTATAATGTCTTCAGTGTTTAGTAGATGTATCTTTACTATCTGTTAAATGTCAAGCAGAAACAAGCCTTGGGAGAAACGTTAAACAAACAGAACGATTTGTACAACCGTCTTCCAATACATATCAAAACATCACTTAGTTTATGTAAAATTAGTTTAGAGAAGCCACATAAAGCTAACACGAAATCTGTCCCAGAAAATACATTAGTATTATGAGAAAAGAGTGATTTAAAGTTTAAACAGCCTGATTTCAATGCCAGTACGGCTACAGAAGCTAAACCTTGAGTTATGTGAACTCTTTGTTATACTGTTACTCAGTAGCATAGCTGTATCTTAGCATTTTACAAAACAGTGAGCTTTTCTAGTAACAATCTCAACAATTATCTGTACCTTACTGTAGGACTAGCTTGTAGCTTGTTATGTTGCAATGAAACGGAAGTAGCAACAGATCTTTTCTTCTGTATTATGATATGAAAACCTGCAGAACTTGGAACTTGGTTCTACGTAGTGCTTGTTGATTGGATGTTGAGATGTGGGCGTGGCACTCAAAAGTGGAGGGGCGTGGTTTAAATGCTACTGCATGCTACTGATTACAGATTACTAAAAAAAATGTAGGGTGAGACTTGGTTCTACGTAGTGCTTGTTGATTGGGTGCTGAGATGTGGGCGTGGCACTAAAAAGTGGAGGGGCACGGTTTAAAAGCTACTTCATGCTACAATGCTGTCTGTACTTTACTTTGAGATTAGTTTGTAGCTTAGAAAGTTTTAATGTCGCAATAAAGCTAAAGTAATACTTTTCTTCCACATTGTGATGTACATCTTCATGTAATTGTTAGAAAAAAATTTAGAGACTTGGTTCTATGCAACGGTTGTTGATTGGATGTTGAGATGTGGGTGTGGCACTCAAAAGTGGAGGGGTGGGGTTTAGATGCTAGAATACAGTATGCTATCGATTACAAATGATCAAAAAAATGTAGGGTGGGATTTGGTTCTATGTAGCGGTTTCTGATTAGATGTTGAGATATGGGCTTAGCACTCAAAAATGTAGGGGTGGAGTTGAAAGGCTATGCTACAATGCTGTCTGTACTTTACTTTAGGATTAGCTTGTATCTTAGCTTGTATTCTATCTAGTTTTAATGTCGCAATGGCGTTACAGTAGCAACAGATCTTTTCTTCCAAAATGTGATCTTGTGTAATTATTAGAAAAAAATGTAGGGACTTCTAAGCAGTTGTTGATTGGATGTTTAGATGTGGGCGTGGCACTCAAAAGTGGAGGGGCGGGGTTTAAATGCTACAGCATGTTATTAATTACGAATGATCGGAAAAAATGTATGCTAAAACTTTTCGATGTAGCTGTGTTTGACTGGATGTTCAGATGTGGGTGTGGCACTCAAAAGTGAAGGGGCGGGGTTTAAAAGCTACTTCATTTACTTTAGGATTAGCCTGTAGCTTAGTAACTTTTAATGGTGCAATGAAACGTAACTAGCGACAGATCTTTTCTTCCATATTGTGATCGGAGGGTAACAGATTATCGAGAAAAAATGGAAGGGTGGACTTGGTTCTATGTAGCGGTTGTTTATTGGATGCTGAGGTGTGGGTGTGGCACTTAACAGCAGAGGGGCGGGGCTTATACTGAGTAGATAATTAGAGAAGACATTTTGATAGGTCAAAACATTGATGTTTATAATCAGATCCATTACATGCATTAAGAAAAATTAAGTTTCATTTTATGCTGACTTCCTTCCCCTATTGCACCAGATCTTTGCGCTTTTTGTTTATTACTGTGATCACAGTTGGATTTAGCAGCGGTGGGCAAAAGTCAGCAGCGGTTCTCACGGTACCTGTCAACTCCTGACGCAATCCAGGGGCTGATTTCTCACGCAAGCTCTGACGGTGGACCTGTGACTGCGCGCCACAATGTTAAGCGAGTTACACTTAACCCGCTAACGAGCGCCTGAAAAGCACTTCCAGCTGTAACGGTCACACAATTGCGCAGGCAATTATCTGATAGGCAAAACACACGCAGACAGAACCATCAAGATCGATGCTGGCAGCTAAGGTGCGAGCTGCAGCAACATGTCAACTAAGCAACTTTGTGTGTTTCTTGGCTGCAGTTAAAATCTTCCAGCTGCCGTTTCATTGTTTCCTCTGAGAAGCCGGTGGTAAAACGAAACGCCGGCTGTTATCAAAGCCTCACAAAATGCTTTTGCGTCAGGAGTCCCCTCAGGATACATAGGGTTCGAATGCAGAGTTCGCTGTGATAACACTGAACTCAAGCATCGTGATTCCCACCCTTACTGATAAAGTTATTAGTCACTATTACTGAGGTAAATTCACACGGATTTATGATGCTTTCCCAGAAACTCACAAACACGGACAAGATTGTTGTCCTCTGATTCATGCTATCAGATGCTACTAATTTTTATAAGCTGAACATTCATCAAACTCTTCCTACTTTAAAGTCTTCCCACTTTAAAAAAGTTAAAAATGAAAGTAAAAAATATATATATATATATATATATATATATATATAAAAAATACATATATATTTATAAATAAACAAAATATTTAACAATAAAAATAATTGTTAAATTAATTGCACTAAATTAAATTAAATTGACAGCCCTAATTACAATAAATCCAGAGGTCTTGGGAAAATATCACTTTATCAATATTGTTCAACACTACTTTGTTTGTCAACCTGTGTGTATTTTTTGAGCAAACGTTCTATAAACTGTCCAGAGCAACTCTGCTTCCCACTAAATCAAATATACTTAGAAAAGGCAAACCGTCCCTCAAATACGTAAACCGTAGCGCGAGAACGAGCGAGAGAGACGGTCTGACAAACAGACAGATGTACAGACACCGTTTTTGTCGACGACTGGCTCAGCTCTGAAACTTCCCCCCATCACTACACCATCTGCCATCCATATTTTCGAAACTAAAACACACCACTGAGTGAGTTAACAAGACAGGCCTTGTCTGGGGCCGGCCGCTCATCTGGGCAGCAGTGGGGGAGCTCCTGGAGTGAGGTGCGCTGGGGCCCGGCCAGCCCAGGTTAAAATAACACGCCACCTCTCAGCAGCTGAAATACATGTGACAAACACACACCCACTGAGAACACTAGTGAGTGAGGACAAGGACTGGGACATAGAAAAAAAAAAACTTTTTTGGGTGACTCAATTTATATTTGCCAAATATTTATGCATTTTCTTTGAAATGTTTTGTTATTGTTGATGTTGTTGTCAAACAGATGTAAAAATCTTTATTTTATGTAACTGTTGTCAAAATAGATCTTTGGTAACACTTATCACTATTAATTAGTTATTTATTAGCATGCCTATTATTAACATATTGGCTGTTTATTAGTGCTTATAAAGCACCTATTCTGCCTGACCATATTCTACATCCAAAACCTACCCAGTACCTGAACTTAACAACTACTATTAATTACAAATAAGGTATTTATTAAGGCAAAAGCCGTAATAGAGAGATCTGGACCTTAAAATAAAGTGAGACCAAATCTTTAATTAAATCTGAATAAGTAATGTTTAATTGGTAAAAAAAAAAGTAGATAAAAATAACTAAAACTAAACAAAACAAAACAAAACAAAATGTAATTTATATAAAACGTAATAATATTTTAAAACATTTAATATTAAATAATTAATAATACTTTATAAAATAATACTTATTTTATAAATAATTTAAAAATCATTTAAACAGTAAAAAATATATATAATTAGATGTCTTTAAGTAGTAATCTGGATCAGTAATATTTACTTAGTAAAAAAAAAAAGAGTAGTTAACTATAAAATAAAATAATATTAAACAATTAAACTTTATAAGTAAGTATTTATAAGTATATGAGTAAAATAATAGCAACATAATTAGATGTAAAAACTGGATTTTTAATTAGTTTAATTTTTAATGTTTAATTTGTAAAAAGAGTAGTTCACAACAACTTTAAAATAAAATAACATTTAATAATGTATTTAATAATGTAATAATTTAAATTTCTACACATCAGTAAAATAATGCATAGTAAATAATAGCCATATATAATTAGTAAACTGGACTAGTAATGTTTAATTAGTTAAAAATAACAAATGCATATAAATTAAAATGACTCAGTAAAATAATACATTGTAAACAATTGCAATATGTAAATAGACATAAAATCTTAATGTTTAATTCGTTTAAAAAAAGAGAGAGTAGTTAAACATAACCATTAAAAAAAAAAAATGTTTATTTATGCATTTAAATAATTGTAAAAAATGATGCATATAATAATTCGCTTTTTTTTGTTTTATGAAAACGTTTATATATAAAAAAAAAATTGAATGATGCAAAAAGATTCAATCAATTCACTGAAACAGCTTAATTCAAAGTATGATTCAACTGATTCACAGAAATGAATCAAACTGTAATGCCATTTTTGCATGTTTGCAAATAATCACCCACAACAGCATTAGAAATATATTGTGAATATTCAACGTGCATCGCCCAGCCACAGTAAAGACCGTCGTCCTCACTTCTTGGCCTCTCATGTACTGTAATAAGCGACTTTGTCAAAAACACTAAATTTCCAGAAGCCTTTGAACAGCTTGTATTCTCATGACACACTTTTACAGCAGCTCGAGGTTTCTGGCGTGTCCGGCCTGCAGCTCATTTGGATTGACATATGTAGAACAGTTAATGTTGTTTGGGTTTTTTTCTCTCGCTCGCTCCGTTTGCGCCAGCTGCGCACCTGGTTCGGATCGAAGCGGGGAGAAACGCTGCAGTTCTTCCTCGCTTGTTTGGAAAGAGTCAAACTGCTAGCATTTTTAAAATGGATGAGGTTTTTGGCAGCCGCCCGCCCCGGCAAGACAGCTGAGGCTACACATTCCAGGCCTGGCACGGTCCGGCTGGACGCGAGGCCTCTTACAAGCAAAATACAGCGCGCCGGCCCCCGGTCGACGTCAAAGATCCCTCTGTCTGCTGCAGCGGTGCAGACGAGACCAATTAGATCGAGAGGGAGCGAAGAAGCGTAGACGCGGGCATGCAGGAAGGAAAACAACCCTCAGCGTGTCGAGTGCTCTGGTGTAGATTAAAAATCTCTCAGCCTGGCTACTGCAGGTCGGGGCAGAACCGCGAGGGACGGCGCACGGTCCACTTCAGACAGGAAACCATTACCTTCAGGCCACATCGTCTGCTTTAAGTGAGCTCGAGCGCTCAGCTTTTTTCACATCTCGTTGCTTTAAGAGGTTTATCATCGACTCTGGCCGACAGAAAAGTTCCACCTACTAACCTCGTATCTCCGGCGGGCTGCATGGGAAAAGGACCCCCTTAAAAAACAAAAAAAAGCCCATGGCACAGAAACATACTCCTGGTCTCTATGGATCTCCATTTGCGTCATCCCTCAAATAGCTCCTCGCACACCCTTTCTTCTCCTCCAGAAATCGAATACATTATCCGTTCCTCCATCACAAAAGAAACAGAAACATCTTACATTCTCAGGCCACTAAAAACGCCACTGTTTTTCTACTTCTGGGGAGGAACGACAGCAGGGGAGGACCCTGCATTTAATCATCCGGAGACCAAAGATGTGACGAAAGGGGCAAATGCATTCTCTTTTAAGTCGGCGTGAATCCAAATTAGACCTTTTCTTACTTTCCTAATGCATTTTGGTCATTTTTGACCAAAGAAATTGTACGTTTTGGTTTATTAGAATGGTACGAAACTTGGTAAAGGTTTTGGCACTTGAAAAATCATAGCCATTATTTTATAAAAAGCTGAATGGTCCTGAAAAAACTCATCATGGTTAAAAATGACCACTTTGGAAATTAATGCGAAACAAATTTCATCTAGCGGTAACATTTGGTACGACTCCTAATCTGATTTTTTGCAACACAAATTGATGGCTTTGATGTTCTTGCAGCTTTAGAGTAAAACAACAGACACAGATTTCATATAAAGTTTAAAATTAGCGCATTTTGCACATTTTTCATAAACTTCTTACACTTCTACAGCAATAATCTGACAAGTGCCTTCTTTAAAAAGTGACAAAACTCCAAAGCATTCAGGATTCATGACAGTTTAAGTTAGAAATTAAATGATCAGGTCTATATGCTGGTAAAAAAAACGGTAAATGGATTACAACTATTGCAGAAATATAATTTAATAAAAAATATTACTGAACTAAAATAATGTACATTGATTTAATTGTAATAAAAAGTGTGGACATTTTTGACCAGCATGCAAGGAGCACCAGAGTGTTATTGCATTTACTGCATGTAAATAAAAAAAAAACATCAACCAATAAAATTGATCATTTTTACTTTTCCTTGGTTCCCAGAAGCAGATGTAAAACTGTAAGCCCAAAGTAAGCATTTTCTCTGAGTGTGCAAGACTTCCGACTCATTAGCTGCTATAGGTATAAAAAAACGTTGTTAGATT
Organism: Labeo catla; assembly: GCA_012976165.1. Taxonomy (NCBI): domain Eukaryota; kingdom Metazoa; phylum Chordata; class Actinopteri; order Cypriniformes; family Cyprinidae; genus Labeo; species Labeo catla. Next base: position 2,104,060 of record VONZ01000025.1, read on the forward strand.
TACAATGTTAATAACTGTGGAAACACATCATCACAGTCAGTAAAAAAGGTCCATTCCTTCACTACATGATTTCTCATTAAATATCCTGTTACACTTCAAAATACGTCACGTTACTGAAGTAAAATGGGTTGCTTCTGCACCCGACATGCCTGAAGATGAGGTGTTGGGCCGCTCAAGCAAACACAGCAGTGTTTTTCAAGAACTAGAGAGCCAGTGTTTACACTTATTCACACGTCAACCTACAGTATAAATGGCTTCAGCCTAATGCACGCTTTAAGACAAAAGCTGCGCTTTCATATTCAATATATGCCACAAAATGTCCTAGGCCTGTAGTCAATTTGCAAGTGCACTATTGAGACATGCACTGAATAACTGTTATAGCAAAATTTAAAAATATGAAATCACAATTAGAAAAAAAACAAGAATTCTAAACTGGACACGTAGGTGCTTGACTTTTGAATTTTTGAATTTTGGATTTTTGCACTTGAAGTTTTGAAGGTATGTTTAAGAATTTTCAAGACTAAGTAAAGAACATTTAAGCAATAAATTAAAGGGAACATGATATGTCAATATGTTCTCTAAGTGTAACTTCAAAGTTCAAAAATACAGCTTCCAACAGATCTCCATTCATGTTTAATTCATTTTAGCAAAAAAAGCTCAACTTTTACTGTAGCTTTGGCACAAAAGTGCTGCTCTTCCTCAGTATTTTTTGTCTTTAAAATTTCCAAAAAACTTAGATGCAAAAGTGACATATGATTAAAAATTCTTGTTTTCTGATAAACTGGCCATAATGAAGTGAATTTATCAATAAAAAGGTCAAATATATATATGAAAAATCAAGTTTTTATACCCCACTGATATATTCGTTCTTGTTTTGAGCACAAACGTACTGTTGTAGGTGATTCATTTTGCATCTCAAGCAAATGCATCTTGATTTAATGGTGTTTAGCATATTTGCATTAGAAAACAAGACAGAAATCTGTCACAAAGGCAAAAATCCTCACATTTTTTGCATTGCATGCAACACTAATGCCATGACTAAATGAATGCAAGGCTTTCTGCTCCAACTGCATGTAGATAAATAACATCAACCAATAAAATGGATAATTTTCACTTTTCCTTGGTTCCCAGAAGCAGAAGTAAAACTGTAAGCCCAAAGTAAGTATTTTCTCTGAATGTGCAGAGACTTTCGATTCATCAAGTGCTATAGGTATAAAACCTTTGATAGATTCACAATGTTAATGACTGTGAAAAAGGTCCATCCCTTCACTACGTTTTCTCTCATTAAATATTCTGTTACACTCCAAAACACATCACATTACTAAAGTAAAACGGGTTTTTATACCCCATTGACATATTCGTTCTTGTTTTGAGCACAAAAGCACTGTTGTAGGTGATTAATTTTGCATTTCAAGCAAATGTATCTTGATTTAATGGTGTTTAGCATATTTGCATTGGAAAACAAGACAGAAATCCGCCACAAAGGCAAAAATCCTCACATTTTTTGCATAGCATGCAACACTAATGCCATGACTTAATGAATGCAGGACTTTCTGCTCCAATTCTAAGGCCTTAATTTTGGAATTAAGACTTTGAAAGGCCCACTGAAACACTGAATAAACTGGGACAGGAGAAAGTATTTGAACTCTGAAAAAATGCCTCACTTCCCCTTTAAGAGCAGATTTAAATACTCCAGGCTCTGCCCAGAGGCTCCTGCTCACGGCGAAACAGCTTTTCCAGGCAGCCCTGGGCTAATCGCAATTCAGTGACCCGCTAAAGGCTACTAAAGGCTCCACGCGGTGAGGTGTTTGAGTTGAAACAGCTCCTCGTGCCATTAAATGGGGGTTTTCCACGAACACCGTCCTCTGGAGACCTGTGCTTAAACGCAGGCATATGAAGTGAGCTATGGCTCAGCTTACCACCCAAAAACACTCTCTTAATAACCTTCAATCATCTAGAGCACTAGTTAACTTGAGAACCAACCGTTTAAACTATCATCACTGCATCAGTTCACTGTATGGTTCATGAATTACACATCGGGACACGTTTATTAAAATTCCAACTCCACATAAGGTCATTCAAGTCTATAGAAAGACGAGTGGGCGAAGACGTTTCAGCCTGGTTCTCAGTCCATTTGAAGAACGTTACATAACTCACTTCACACAGCGATGTTCATAATGGCAATGATTTTCTGTCCGTCACTGAAAGCGCCCAGGGCATGTGCTCTACTGAGTGGACGACAGATAATGGTCACAGCCGCTCTGAGCTCACTTCCTGTTTATGAACCAACTACCCAAATGAAAAGACTTACTAATGCGAGTTTGATGCACGGTAGTACCTTTTGGGTCTCAGCTGTGGTAGATTTGCGTAAGTATTGTTTAACAATTACATCTGGTTTTGCTGAAGCTCAAAGAGTAGAGTGTGGCGATAAACAATAGCTAATAGTTTGGATTAGTGCACAGTGAGCTTTATCTTAACAATGCACTACATTTGAGAAATGTATTGAAAAAACCTTTGCAGCACCAACACACTCAGGAAAAAAGGTACAAAAGCTGTCACAAGGATGGTATCCTTTCAAAAGGTACACCTTCATACCTTATTTACTCCTAAAGGATGCATTTTAATACCTTAAAGGTACATATTAGTACCTAAAGTGTACAAATCAGCACCTTATATTAACTTTTGAAAAGGTACCTCCCCTGTTACAGCTTTTGTGAAAGTGAAGGTCATGGGATTGGTTTCCAGGAAATTTACCATAAAATCGAAAGCTAAATGAATAAACGAATACATGTAAATGTATGCTTTTTTTTTAAACCAAAATTAATTGCATTGCATTTTATCAGTTCATGCATTTCATCAGGAATCAAATTCATGACCTTGACGCTTTGCTCTGCAGTTTGAGATACAGAAACACTCATTAAATGTGAGCTACTTTGAACTACATAATGTACATCAGTGGCCAAAAGTGAAGTCGGGCCCAGGAAAATTGATATCTTTGCCCTTTATGCAAACATACTGATGTTATTTTCTAAGCATATTGCGTAGTTGGAGTGTAAAACATTTGTATCAGCATTTCAATTGTTTCATTCGTGATAATGCATGAGAGTGGCCGCTAACCAAATCTTTTTTCAAAGTTTTAAATAAAGACTACTGGAAGAAAATATTACAAGAAAATATAATTTCAGTCTTTGTACTGGAAAATTTAATGTTTAATTCAATGCTACTTGCCATTTCTATGTGAAATTTCCCAGCAGTTTCTGAGTAAAAATTTTTCAAACTACATTTTTTTTTTTCAGGTGCACAAGGGAGAACCAATAAAATATTAATGACTGATTATACTGTAGTCAATTTAGGTTGCCCCTTTTGCCAAAGTTTTAAAGTTTATTGTTTTTATTTTCTCAGTAAAGCATGTTGCTCAAATTCTGATGGTTTGATTAAACTTGCAGGGTCACTAAAAGCAAATACTGTGCAAATGTCCCCTCCAGACATCACTTTTGGGCACTACTGCAGCAAAAAAAACCTCATGTTTTACTGTGTTATTGAAGTATTTGTTTACTATGAAAACTTCACAGACTAGCATGTGTCTTCAGATGGATTGCAAGAGATTCACAGAACGCAAGCAGCTTTTTAAACGTGATTTACCAGGAGATGAGATGCTACGAGAAATGCATTTATCCACCTTCAATTTTCTGCACAAGTGTGAGACTTCTGATTCAAAAGCTGCAGGTATAGCTATAGGGTAATAACTAAGTGCAGTAAAAGGTAAAGGAATATGCACTACAAACCAGTGTGTTTATGATTATGATGATATATTAAAATAATGTGATAACAAATATCTGTTTGCAATATCAAGCAGCGTAACGGGCGGTTTTTGTATGCCAATGACACTGGAAGTCTCGTAAATTCAAGTTACATTAAAAATAAGATTGCAACGATGTCAGGAGCATGCAAATATTCAAATTAACGTCACCAATACGTGATCGCATCTGTGTTTTCATACCAATTGCAAACTAAAACCAGAGTTCACGGCCCTGACGCAGAAAAGCGCTTTCACACCAACTGAACTCTGGCGTCAAACAGAGAGCCAAAGCTCGTCATCGGGCACGTGGTGTGCTCTGTTCTGTGTGGCCCATTAAGACACACAGGTTATTGTCAGAAGGGCAGACAGCCAGGACGACATGAACAGCACAGGGGTCACACGCTGGTATGTTTACACAGCCAGACCACACAGATAAAACAACTGCACATAAACCGCTATAGGAACTAATATCACTCCAGACATCACACATGTGCACCAGGTGTGTGTGTTACAGAACATGGAAAACACACGCAGGAGTCTGTGTTCTTTTCCATTTCACAAGTGGTGCACCGACAGCGCATTGATTCGTCACAAATTTTGTTCCTTTTAAGGTTCCCCTAGGCAAAAGGTCCCTAATGCATTAATAATGCGGTCACTAGAGGGCGCAAACTAAATAGCAGCAAAAACTCTGTGAAAACACTTAAAATCCAGTTGGAATAGCAACGGAAGAAAAATTTGATTCATACAAAATTCATCCATTGTTACAGTGCAAAACATGTCACTTCATTTACATTCACTACAGAATTTAATGCAGGATTTAATCTTCACACAAATGAGACGAGCAAATGTGACTTCAATATTTGCAATTTATTTAAAACCATGCTTATTTGAACGTATTATTTATTTATTATAACAAGAGATAAACATTTTGTGTATTTCACTAGTGGTGTAATAGCAGGGTTTATCCTAACAATGCACTAAACATAAAAAATAATAATTTAATATGTTATAATTATATATAGTATATTCAAAATATACATGTTATTATATTTTTTAGTTTTATTCAAATTGCAAAAAGCTTGGATGACCAAAAATGCACCAAAATAAGGTGTGATCATGTTATGTTCTTACTGTACATGCAGTCAAATTCCATGTCCTTCCTTTGACAAGCCAAATCGTGCAACACACAATCTTCCTGAGTGTATGTGCAAAAAATACCTCTAATATGTACAAACACACATAAACACTAACTTTAGTTTCGAATAAACTCCATGCTTTCGCAATCCAGCTGTGCAGAAATCTCTACTGTAGTCCACATGCATGATAGTTAGCACAAAATAAAACACAATGCATGTCAGCACAGCTGTACAATCAAAAACACACCTAATAGAGTACAAGAGGTCAAAGTTCACTGCTTTAGCCACCAGCTTTTCCTGTTGACATTATGTCATAGGTGAAATCTAAGAATGCATGCTTGAGCGAAAGCGTTCCAAGTATCCAAGTAAGTGGCAGGACAAACACTGGGAAAACACACAAGCGACCAGACAGAACTATATTTTATAGTAAGATTTATGATGGTATAATAAACACAACGCATTATGGTATTATAAGTCCTTGCTACAGCAATAAGTGCATGCGGTTCACTGGCATCACTACTATAATTTATGCAAACAAACACGTGTGACCTATTTTTTCATTAACATGATCAAAAGCAACACTAAGACAGTCGTGTTGTTAAACAAGCTACTGATTCAAAAGCAAAACAGCCTAAAAAGTGTTTAAAGCGCGTCCCGACGCGGCGTTATTGTTGTTTAGCGGCGGGAACAATAACAATGTCACGTTTCAATCCGCTAAAACGCGAACGGTTCCAATAATAAAGCGACGCGCCATCGCTCCGATTGTCGTTTAATAAAGAGCCCGTACCTGGTCTCTCTGCAAGCAGGGCAGCGACGTCCTCCTGTGAGACTTGCTCCTGGGCTGGCCGTGCTGTGCCATGTCTGACGAGACTACGGAGCTGGACCTCCTGCGCCTCTTAAATACCGGAATATCTCCCCTCGATCCCTCCCGGTGTGCTGCGCCCTGCTCCGGCAGCAGCCTGTCCGCATACCTCGCCAGCAGGACCCCCAGCACCCCGAGCAGGTACGCCAGGTAGGGTCTCCAGCTGGCGCGCACCTTCTGCAGCGAGAGCAGCGATAGGGTCCTGATGATGCTGATGAAGAGGAGCACGGAGATGCCCTGACCCAGCCGCACCACCATGAGCGCCCCGCTGGCCAGGCAGGCGAGCAGCACCAGCGCGGTGGCCGTGAACGAGTAGAGCTGCTGCGCATCCAACAGCGACTGCGCCGCCGCTTCTCCCAGATGGCACACGGTGAGCAGGAACACGGCCGTGCGGATGAGGACCCCGCAGCGCAGCAGATACACACCCACCCAGAAGAAGGCACACACGAGCGTGAAGACGGGCGAGAGCAGCTGCCACACGAGCTCCACGAGCGTCACCAAGTGCGAGCCGGAGTGCGCGTGTGCGCGCTCCGCGTCCCAGTCCGCGGACTGAGCGAGCAGCGCGAGCAGCACGGACAGCGAGGCGACGCACACGGCCGACGAGAGGCTCCTACGGCTCCACACGAGAGCCAAGCACGAGTGCCAGCAGTCCTGCTCCACGGGAGTGACACAAGTGCGCACATAGCCGTTGCGCACGGATTCCAGTGCCATCGGTCACGGGAGAGCACGCGTACGCGCTCACGCACACACGCATTAATGCGCAGAGCCGCTGTTCCTTCTCAAGTGAGCCAGTCACTCTCGGACTGGGAGACCTCAACGCATCCTCCTCGAAGTCAAGGTGAAAAGCGGAGAAAAGCGGAGAAAAGCGAGCCCCTTGTCTTGGCGATGCGTAAAATCCCCCATCGATCCAGGAATTCCTGATGTTTCTAGGCCACCACCATCATCATCACCATCAGTGATCTCTCTCTCTCTCTCGCTCTCTCGGATTATTCCCCCTCTCGGATCATTTTCACGCGTGGAAACTCTCGCTTCACAAAGATTTCCGTGACTTTTGGATCGCGTTGGCGCGAGGCGGTCCTTAAAAAGGGAAAGCGCGCTGTGCTCCGTATCGACAGGGAGACGGTGATCCCGATCAGATCCGATTCACAGCGTCAGTCGGTTGATTTATCGATTTCAGCTGCTCGCGTCCGCGTGCTTTCTTCCCTCTTTCATTCTTATAACTCACCTACGTCGACGTCATCGTCAGGACCTCTCTGTGTGTAGGGTCCGTTTAACTGGCGGGAAATAGATTTTGCACATTCGAAAAACTAAATGAATAACACACTAAATTCAGATGGCACTGCCTGTACCTGATGTGACCCCTAAAAATTGTTTGAATGTAGTTGTACAGTAAAATTTTTTATAGTACACTAAACTAAAAATCACAATTCCCTACGATGTCAAACACAATACAAATTCAAAAATACAAGTCACTATTTGGATTTTCACACTTCCACACGTCATTTAGTTTTACTGACTTTCCTTTGACAAAAATATTTTAACAGATTTAATTAGGAATGTGGCCATTACTCTAAATAACTAAATAAATATTATTACTACTCATAATTTATTATTGCTCAGGTATTAGATTAGATTTGTGTTAAAAGTTATCTGGTACGAATAACATTGTTTTATTAATTTAATTCATTTTTATATAGACTTATTTGATTTTATCTCACTTTTTTATCTCACATTTTCCATATTTGGTATTGTTTTTGCAGATTTTTCTCTTGCAGTATAGTTCATTAACATCCATTTCTTTAAAGAGGTGATGGATTAGATTATATTTCTGTAAAAAGTTCATTTATTAGCACCAGACATAAAGAACATTATTTATTTATTTATTTATTTTTATATTTATCTGATTTTATCTCACTTTTTTATCTCATATTTTCCATCTTTGGTATTGGTTTTTGCTGACTGATTTTTCTCTTGCAGTAAAATTTTAGAGTTCATTAACATCCATTTCCCTAAATATAAGAGTTAATAAATAAATAATAATTTATTATTATTATTTAGGTATCAAGATTTTTTTTCTCATGTTTTGTCTTTTTCATATTGGTTGTTGCTGACTGATTTTTCTTTAAAAGTAAAATTTCATAGCTCATTAACATTTACTAATAACAACGAGTCAATCAAACAAAATCATATGAAAGTCACTCAGTTTTTCCGCACACAACCTCATTTCTCAGCCCCAGATATGAAAGATTTTCATGTATTTATGTGTATGTTTGATTAAATCTTTCTTTGGAATTAGTTCTCCTTGACTGATTTTCCGTTTACAGTAAAGTTTTATAGTTTGTTAATATTTAATATATAAACATTTCCCTGTCAGTGCCTGATTGAGATCAAACAAAAATCATATGACCATCATTTGGCTATTAGTTCTCACTGAGCGATTTTCCTCTAGTATATCATTAGCTAGTTAACATTTACTGGTAAACACGACTCCAAGAGTGCGATCAAACAGAAATCCCATGAATGATGGCATTCCCAATCTGGTTGCCATTCATACAGGGCAGCCACTCGTGGTATGGGCAGAATTCCCAGTAGGAAGAAAACCGGTTTCTAGCACAGGAACTAAGGACCATCTCTCCACTGGCCGGGCAGAAACTGGCATTTCGCGAGTCTGATGGATGTCCACATCCCACGGTGACGCTCTTGAGATTCCCGGCCTCCCGCCGTTAAGGAGCGGCGACAGGGAATGTGGGAGTGCTTGTTTGGAAAGCTGGAGAGGCAACGGTCTCTTCCGGTCTCGGTTCCTGGGTCAGTCGAGGGCCAGCTAATATTAAGTTCTTGCGTCATCTCCTCCAAACAGCAAAATAAAGATAAGGATAAAAATTGCAGGGGGAAAATCCTAAACGGGAACACAGCAGAGCCACTTTGGAGGATAAGGAAACGCCCCTGTCAAAACAAATTCCTAAATCCTGTATTATGATGTTAGGGCATCAGAGGTTAATGCAATAAGTGGGAAACATGTTGAAGGGAAAGCTCATCTGGCATTATGGAATATTATGAATGGTATAAAGGAGCTTAAGTGGTCTTAAAATGCAGAAAGCCAAGACTAAAGCAGTGTTATTTTGGGATCACAAAGTTTCACTATTAAAGTTTTTATTAATATTCTGAATCAGTTTTTATTTATATATTTCCAATTTTCCCATTTTAGTATTTTCATGGTGTGTTTTTGTCATTTTTAGTATTTTTTAACGTGTATATGGGCTATATCCATTTCATTTAAATTAATTTTTTTTTTAGTAGTTTTTGGTGTGTGTATGTGTATTTTGCATGAATTGTTTTAATCTTACGTTCTTATTATAAATATATAAGATATATATATATATAAATATATATATATATATATATATATATATATATAATATTTATTATAAATTTGATCAATTTTATTCAGCTTTAGTATTTTTTTTATCAAGTTAATTAAACTAAATTAAAATGCTAAATATTTTATTTAAATTTATTTATTTATTTTAGTTCTGTGCAGCGATTAATCGCGATTAATTGTATATATATACACACACACACACACAGTGTATATTTTGAAATGATTTGCATGTATTTACATGTATATATATTTTTTATTGATATAATTAATATTATATATAAATACATTTAATATATAAAGATATTTTTCTTAAATATATCCATGCATGTGTGTGTGTTTTTGTATAGTAACGCACACATATGTTTTGTACACAAATTGTTTTTGTTTTGGATGCGATTAATTACAATACACTAATTAGTTAATTTATTTATTTATTTATTTATTTGAATGACCCTGAGTGAAAGTAATGCATTTGTATGTTTGAGACATTTGTATTTCATCTGTATACCACAAAATACATTTAACTGAAAATAATTGGTCAAAATTCACTAAAGATGCTGAAGCCATTCCCAGGTTTGCTACTAATGGGCACTACTTTTTCTATGCGATAAGATGCAACGATCAACTATTTAACTTTTTTTGTCCTCTCTAAACATCTAAACGGTTTCTTCTCACCTTCGTAACAAATCCATATTAATAGTTCAAACACATTAACGTGAGGCTATTTTGAGGCTACGAACGTGTCCCGACGCTCTCGAACATTCAGTTCCATCGGAAAGATGCGCTCAAGCCAAAGTTATACATGAGAAAAGAATAATTGTATGCAGACATGGAGGTGTTTACACTAAAATCTATTTGCAAGTCTCGAAAGATTTTAAAACGGCCTGTCTGAAACATCTCGCCCGGCCTGTGATAAATAATCAGACACTCTCTGGGTTCAGGGCATGGTGCACAAAAAGCTGAAATATAAGCATGAAACTGTGTGGGGGAACCGAACGTGCGAGTCCAAAATGCATTACAGGTGGAGCGATTGAGGATTAAGTCTGGGAGAAGATTCAATTTTCCCTCCTAGTACATCAGCTCTAGCATAAACCCCGGCTTGGCACAAGACGCCGAATATAAAAGCATAATTTCACCTCCACCCCTGCTCGCTCCTCGCTGCTCTCTAGACACACTCCTGTGGTTAGGATCTGAATGGAGAATGTTCTGTATGCAGAAAGCCGTCCTCTGGGAACGCTGGGATGGAATTGTGGGATACTGTCACCGCACGGGCCGGGCTTTCAGCGATCTGCCTGAACATTTGCATAAGTCATTCGAAACATGGATTGTGTTGGTCGAGCATGCTGTTATTTCTAAGAGTCATGCTTGTTTAATGTTCAGTTGAAAAAGGAAGTACATCGTGCGCTCGCACGTCACGGACCTGCCAATCAGCTAAAACAAGCAATTCGCAGTCCCAGTGTTTCCTAACTTTACAAGTCAGTTCACAATACAGATTGCAAAATGCATCATTTATGAAATTAATTTCAGCATATCATTAAGCCCCTCCCCTCTAATCAGCTGTCACTTCTCACAATTCAATCAAATCCAAATGGATAACTCAAGCCCCGCCCCTCCATTTTTGTTTTCCTTGTTACATATTCTGTTTACTCAAAAATGCATCACATTATGAAAGGAAATGGGAGAGAAAGCACAAAGTGCAAGTATTTTCTAAAACCTTTTTTTCAATAAAGCCAAAATAGTATTAATCACAAGTGGCAGCGCGATATGGCCGATGAGCACCCTGGAGCTCACATCTCCAAAAACGTCGACGCTGATTTTCAAATAGACGTTATCTTTAGTAAGAAACAGGTACATTCTTGCCTAAAAAACTACATTCTGTGACACAAAATCAGTATTATTTATAAAATTATAGTGGATTTGGGCATCCGCCATGACACTCGCTGTGAGAAATACTGTAAGTGGAGTAGTGTTGTCACGATACCAACATTTTGACTTTGATATGATAAAATATCTCAATACTACTACTGAACCGATACTATGACAAAAAAACATAGAACAAGTAATTGAATAATAGATGATCCAAATGGGGGTTTTAGTTATTTTATCTACTTAAAAAAAAGATAATAATAATTTCATCCCCATTTAAAAAAAAATTAAATAACAAAAATCACATGCCAGTGCAACTACACAGGACTGAGCAACTACCAAGCCTACAGGCATGAAGAGATCATTGCAACATTGGAAAGTTAGCAAAAGGATAAAGCCAGATCTTATTTCAAGACACAGTAATTTTATTTTACAATTGTTATTTTATCTTTGTTATTAATTATAAGAACATAGATGCAAGTAACAAACTAAAGGACAAATACAATAAAACAAAGACACAAATTAAATTAATAAGGTTTTATTTCTTCTCAAATTGCGTTGTATTTTTTCAAAATTCCGTTTCAATTTTTCTGGATTCGGCTTTTTCTGTTTTAATTTTTCTAGACTCTATTTCAATGGTTACATAAAAAAAAAAATATTAATCAAAAAGCACATCTAATTAATTGAAATCATAAAACGTCACAAAATTTAACTGTAATGTATTAAAAGTTTAACAAAAATTACATTTTTAAGGCCCTATGAAACACGTTTCATTATTTTTCTCAAATTCAGTTTTATTTTTATCAAATTCTGTGAATCATTCCATTAATTGTCTGGATTCTATTTTAATAGTTTCATTACATTTTAATAATTAGAAGCATGTCTAATTAATTTATAAAGATTAATTAGATTTTATAAAGAATTCATTTATTATATTATTTATTTCAGAAATACATTTACTTTTCTGGTAAATATTCCTTAAATATTGTTTTAATAATACTTTATTAATGGTAGTAGCACTGTTATTATATTAGGTCATATTTCTGTCAAGTTCAATTGAACTTTTATTTTGACGGGTTACTTTGAAGACCTTTGGGTGTCTGTTTGTATATGACATGACGATGTTTTTTCTCAAAGGTACAGTAAAACATCCATGAAGTGACTCTCAGCAGTTCTAGATATTATGTTTATGTTTTCATGCACTCATATATTGAGTCGGCAGAGGCTGAAAACACCGCGAGCGCAATCAGTTACAATGTGTGTAGTAAACGAAATAGCGTGTCTGTGTCATTCCGAGATTTCATACATATTTAAATAGGAATATTCTGTGATATTCCACATTACACAGTAAATTCAGTTTTTATGATTCCGTCCGTGTTTTCCGCTTTGCGATTATCATATAGTCCTAAAATAACAGTGTTTTACTCAAGAAATACAGCTCTTATCAAATTGCATTCTTAAGTACCAGCACTAGTAAAATGTGTACCGTTTTTAAAAGCATACTTTTTTAGTACCATTATACAAATACACACGGTGAAATGGTTGGAGTTCTGTTATCACTAGAATATAGCACTCCTCTCAGCCAATCAGATTCGAGGACCAGAAAGAACTGTTGTATTAAAATAAAATATTAGAAGGGAAAAAAATAAAAACTTGTCTTATTTAGTGCCCAAGGCAGCATTTCTAACTTTCATTTAGTTTAAGTTTAAGCACTAAAATGACTAGCTAGAAATAATATAAATAAAAACTAAAACTGAACTAAAAGTTAAATAAAACAAACATAAATAGCAATATTTTAAACATGATTACATAATTACATAACTATAATAGTCAATAAATAACATTGTAAACAGTTGGAGTACTTTGGAGTAATAGGAAAAGTTTTTTCCAAGTTGGTGTCATCCATTCTTATCACTTAAGCAACTAAACTAGATATCCATGAAAACAACTGTTTGCTAAAATCTGACAAATGAATCAGTACTTTTTTCTTTTGGACAGACAGATATTTGGACAAAGTCTATATACATTTCTGCGAGTTGTTTACTTCATAACCGTTCACAGACTGACTTTGCAATTATTTGTACTCTAAAGAGATCAAAATGAACTGCGATTGGTTAAGTTCAAAAATCAAAATGCAAAGCAGACCAAAGGTCTGTCAGCATGATCCTGTGGTGAAACAAACCTCACCGATATTTCCGGAACCTCATTAGCATCCCATCTTTCAGCTAAACTGTATATCTGTTTAGCTCAGCTGTTGCATAGAGACCAAAGCTTGACATGCTTCGGTACAGAGGATTCGATCTGACCCAAAAACGTGCTCGGAGACTCTCCGCTGGGCCAAAAATCTTTTTCTTGGAAGAACAGCCGGTTCTAGAATGGTAGCAGAGAACCGCTGAGGCGTAAAAGCAAAAAAAGCCTCCTGTAAATACAAGTGCATGCTTTTTAATTCCTCCCCAATTACAGTCATTCATAATCACAACAATGTTTAATAGCAGGTCAGTACATAGAGCATTTTCAATCGGACCCTCATTATTGACCCTTCGGGAGAAGCTATGAAGTAACGCTGCATTCATTTCCTTGCTAAGGTTCGCAGTGACCTTTGACCCCAGGAGCCAACAGCTGCTCAAAACATGGCAAAATCTGCCTGTGTGGACCACGATCTGCTCCGGGATAAAAAAATCAAAAACTGAAAAGGTAATTGCGACTTTTTATCTCACAATTCTGACTTTTTTCATGCAGTTCAGAGTTTATCTCCTTACAATTCTCATTTATTTTCTTGCAATTCTGAGAAAAAAGTCAGAATTATGAGATGTAAGCTCAGAATTTCATCTTTTTCCTCACAATTCAAAGTTTATATAGACATGTTTACATTAGTTATTTCATTCTAAAGCATTTATTAATCTTAGTTAATTTCAACATTTAATAAAATGTAATTAAAATCAGAAGTTGTAGCTGTATTATTTAATAGACCCAAACTAACATGACCTAACAGTTGTATTATTGGACAAAGAATAATAACTTCTGTAGCTTTAAGTCATTGTTAATGTTAGTGCATTAACTAACGAGACCTTATTGTAAAGTGTTAGCTAATTCTTTTGCACTTTATTCTGTTTGAAACATCTGTTTACTAAGACAAAAAGTGTCTAAGTTATACTGTAATGTCAACTCACAATCCTGACTTTTTTCCCTAGCAATTGCAAGTTTATATCTAACAATTCTTCATTTTTTCTCGCAATTCTGAGAAAAAGATCAGAACTCAAAATTCTTTGCTATTAAGAGTTTATTTTTTATATTTCACAATTGTAATTTTTTTGCAAGAAAAAAGTAAGAATTGCAAGATACAAAATTCAGAATTCAACCGTTTGTCTCACAATTCTGAGTTTAAAAAAAACAAGTAAAATATCTTGCAATTCTGACTTTACAACACTCAATTGCAAATTTATATCACGCTACATCAAAAGTCAGAATTGCAAGAGGTAACCACACAATTGCGAGAAATAGTCACAACTGTGGTATATGAACGTACAATTCTGACTTTTTTCTTGCAGTCGTGAGTTTGTATCTAATAATTCTTTTCTTAATTCTGTTTTTTTCTTGCAATTCTGATAAAAAGCTCAGAATTACAAGATTTATCCTCAGAATTCTGCCTTTATTTTTACAATTAAGAGTTTACAATGCGCAATTTTGACTTTTTTCTTGCAAAAGAGTTTATATCACACAATTCTGACTTGCAACTGTACGAAATAAAGTCAGAACTGTGAAATATAAACTCGCAATTGCAAGAAAAGTCTTTTGCAAGAAAAAAGTCATTTTAATTGCAAGTTATAAAGTCCAATTTTGGAAAAAAAATTCAGGTCATTCTTACAATTGCGAGTGTCTATATCTCATAACTCAGCGAGTGACGTGAATGACGTGATATAAATTTGCAATTGCGAGTTACAAAGTCAGAATTGCAAGATTTAAACTTACAATTCTGACTTAATAACATGCATTTGCAAATTTATATTGCACTATATAAAAAAAGTCAGAATTGCGAGATGTAAACTTACAATTACAAGAAAAAAAAACAAAAATATGAAATAAAGTCACAATTACCTTGTTTATTTTTACTCTGTGGCAGAAACAAGCTTCCATACGACCCCACTTGAACATCACGAGTGTAACTGAGGACAAATATGAGCATGAAGCTCTTCATCAATGTGCTCCAATTAATGATTTATGAGGCTGAAAGAGAATCAGGGCTATTGGCAAACTCTCAGGCTCAATATATGTGTACACACTCGACTCAAGTGCTGGATGAATACGTGCTCGTTTTGGGCGTTGAAGCAGGTGAGCGGTTGATTTCAGAGAGTATGCTAATAGCCGCGTGGATGGTGGTTGGGCTTTGATGTCGAGGACGGCGCTCGCGACAGGAATGCGTAGCTGCGCTGTTTTTGGAAGCAGGCGAGCAAAACCGCTTCAATTAAAACGGCATTCTGGACCGTTCCTTAATCAGCCCGTCGACTCATAAACACACTCCCCCTCCACACACACACACACACGCGCGCTGAATCACTTGAGCATCAGGAGCTTTAAATGTGTTTCTGTGTGTCTCTATGGAATCTGGCCAGCAGAATTTATTCCTAAAACATGTCCTGTGTGTGACCCCGAACATAAGGAAAACTAAAACATGCATGTGGGTCAATTAACACTGTTAGAGACTGTTAAATTTAAATAAGACAATCTTATCTATCTATCTATCTATCTATCCATCCATCCATCCATCCACCATCCGACTATATATCCGACTTTCTTACTATCCATCCATATACCTATCTATCTATCCATATATCTACCTATCTATCCATATTTCTATCCTTATATATATATATCATCCATCCATCCATCCATCTATCTATCCACCTATCCATCTATCTATCCATCCATCCATCTATCCATCCACCATCCGACTACATATCCGACTTTCTTACTATCCATCCATCTGCCTATCTATCCTTATATCTATCCATCCATCCATCCATCCATCATCTATATATCTATCTATCCATCCATCCGACTATATATCCGACTTTTACTATCTATTATCATCCATCTATCTATCCATCTATCTATCCATCAGCTATCCACCTATCTATCTATCTCTCTATCTCTCTATCTATCTATCCATCCATCCATCCATCCATCCGGGCTGTATAAATGTCACACTTGAAATGTAAGATTTTACAACTATAATATACTTTCAGACAATCTAGTAACCATCCACAACACCACAGTACTGTATCACCATTCATATTTTCTTAAAAAAATAAAATCTTGAATATCTACTGCCGTAAAAATCTAACATATCAGTTTAACAAAGGGAGGATAAACAGTCTAACTAAACAGCTGAAGCTGTGAACAGCTTGTTTGCTCTGCCGTCACATCATCCACACCCTATAACTCGATTGACCCACCTTCTTAAAACACTTCCCCTCTTTCCAGCCTCCACCTCATGCTCGTTAACTTCCTTGACTTTCCCCAATAATGCCAAATGAAACTATTTGTCATGTGTTTGACACAGGGGGCTTGCTTGCGACGTAATTTGGTGTGTGTTTGTCCAAAGTCTGCCAGGAAAAACAGTGAAAGTCCACCTCAGCAGAGGGAACGGGGACCGGAGCACAAAAGTGTGCTTTCACACAGCCGAGCCCTGGGGGAAGTGAGGGGCCCGGGGCCCGAGAGATGACTGTGGACTTTCAGGTTTTACCCCCGCCTCGCAGACATGTTTTCATAAACACCAGGAATGCGTCAAAAAGGCACAGTCCAAGTACCTTCCTCATTTTTTTTTTTTTTTTAATGAGCATCAATCCATCATCCACCAATCAGAGGCGGCGCACAGCAAAGCCCCGCCTCCTCCTCAGTATGGCATGGGAACACAATCTGCAGCGTTAGCTACTGTATCCACCACTGCAGCATGAGGGAATTGTGGGAAACATCTACAATGTCCAAAAATGTAACAGAGGACATGAAATCATGAGCCGGATTCCAAGCATTGTTAATCTTTCCATCAATCTCTCTCTCTGTGATGAAGCTCAGCTGAATAACTGCACGGCCTCAAACTCAACCCGTGACGCATCTAGGGAGATTTATACGTTCTGAGCATTCAGCCTCCCCGTTTGTCTGGAATGACGCTGTGCGTCGCCAACTCCTAAAAGTCAGTCAACAATTTGTCACTAGACCCGAGAGAGTGAACCTCATGACACGTCCAAGACACATTTCAAATTTTTTTTTTTTTTTTTCATTCTGACATTATTTTCATGCCAATTAAGCACATTTCCCCTTCATTACTGTAATGCAATAGAATATTTAAATTGTTTTGCAATTTACATAAGGTGAATCTCATTAAATTATTGTTATTGCAATTTACATTTATTTACAATATTTTCTCATTACTTTAAAACAATATTATTACTACTGAAACTTTTTTATATTCAATTTTAGTTACATTTAAATGGAATATTTTTGGAAAAAATATAAGAAAAATATATATAATTTACATTTGGTGATTCTCATTAAATTACTACTATAATACAATATACAATATTTTTTTCATAACTATAAAACTATTTTTTAGTGTAAAAGCTATTTTTATTTAATTTTAGTTATATTTAAATGAAATCTCATTAAAAAATATTTTTTTAAAAAATGTATATTTTTTAAATTTACTTTTGGTAATTCTCATTAAAGAATTTTTTCTATCCTTACTATAATACAATATACAATATTTTTACTGCATAAAAGCTATTTTTTAAATTTAAATTAAATATATATATATTTAATTTAAATTTAAAAAATAGCTTTTATGCAGTAAAAATATTGTATATTGTATTAATATTTAATATTTCAATTAAATCTGTCTTTATTTACATATGGCGATTCTCATTAAGAATCTCATGTTACATCTTAATTAAATTATTATAATTTTAATTAATTAATTTTTTGTTAACAGAATAAACTAAAGTCAGCACAACAAATACAACCATTATGTATAAAATATGGTATTAAACCTAATGAAGTGTGCTAATGACAATTGGAAATAACAACTAATAATAAAAACATTTAAATAAAAAAAGATAAATCAATAAACAAACCTTTATAACTCATTCATAAATATAAATCATATTTTTCTTTTGATTTTGGGGTGAAGTATGACTTGAGCATGTTCCTGATGTGTCTAAAAGAGCTTTTTAGCGTCACACGTGAACTTTCATCAACCCGACCGCAATCACAGGCTCATGCAGGTATATGCATTGAAATATGATGGAGAAAACCAGCCTCGGTTCTGTCAGGATGAGTTACAGGGACAAGAAGCAGCAGAGGCTGAAATGTTTGAACTCAGTCAGTTGTGATGAGCTCATAACCCTGAGACCTTCACGTCCAGAGATGTAAGACGCATTTGGTCATCGCTGCATGCTCATCTCTCTCCGTTCACATAGCGAAACCGAAGGAACATCAGAAGTGACATCACTTTTGAAGATTTAGCCGTGACAGAAGAGAACAGATGTGAATTATAAATCATCTTTCTTCTTACATATTTTATTTGCGCAAAAACCGGATGGTACGCCGGAAACCGAGCCGTCGCTTCTGCCGGGCTTTGATTAGCGGCGGCGAAGAGCTCCCGGCATCCTCTGAGGACGCAAAACAAGCAGCAGCGACCGTCTTTGATGATCCTACAGAGTCATGAAAGCACATGTTGTATCATAGGTGCGGAATTCGGAAACACGAGACAAGCCTTGAGAGAAATTCATTTGAATAGTTGTGAGTTTGTGCGACGGCGTAATACTGAAATATGACTTTCATCAGCTGATGAGCGCTGGGTTTTCATAGGGACACGACGAGCTGACTCACTGTAATTAGGTTACGGAGTTTCTCGCTAAAACTGATTGTGCGTGTCCCACCGGCTGATGGATGGAAACGCTATGCCGAGAGCACATTTTAATACCCCGGATTTTCAAACCCACTTACTGTTCTCAGTCTTTCTTCAGAAGACAATACCCGTAACGCAATTACTGTAGGATAAAATTTGCCTGGCTCCTAAAATAACTCCCACAAAGAGACCCCGCTTCCAAGTAACTGTCTCGCCTGTCCTCACTCGTGCAGGTATAATTTCTCAGTTAATGCGTGCTAACGAAGAAACCGACCTAAAAAAGCGCCCTAAACAAATTATGCGGACGCTTTAGAAATATCCACAGAGAAGTAGGTTTCTTCACATGGACAATAACGAGTAAAGCGTAACACAATATGCAGAAAACATCAAGGTGCTGCCTCAAGAAAGGCTGAGCTTAACCCTGTAAAGCCTGATGTATGAAATAACAGTCAGAGAAAAATGAATCATATTTCATACATCAGGCTTTTAAAGGCTCATATAGTGAGAATATGGAGGAAAAACACCAGTTTTATTTAGAGGCCCAACTGAGCAAAAACATGAAGATGCTGATATTTACATGAAATTCTGATGCTTGTAATGTAAATCATTATGACAGAATAGTAGATACTTACAGAAACTTACAAATATCAGCCATCACTCTATATCTGCCAATAATGTCTTCGTAAAATATTATTTAAGGCTTAGTTATATGATCAAAACATTTAATACAATTCAATACAATTGCAATTCTGAGGTTATGTTTTCAAATTCTGTGTTTGTATTGAAATTCCAAATGTATGTCTTATAATTCCAAGTTCATAATTCATAAATCTGAGTTTAGATCTTGCAATTCCGAGTTTATAACTTGGAATTCTGAGTTTATATCTTACAATTCCAAGTTCATAATTATTCTGACTTTATATCTTGCAATTCCGAGTTTATATCTTGCAATTCTGATTTCATATCTCACAATTCTGACTTTATATCTTGCAATTCCGAGTTTGTCTTGAAATTCTAAGATTATATCTTGAAATTCTAAGTTTACATCTTGAAATTCCAAGTTTCTATCTTACAATTTTGTGAGTTTATAACTCACAATTCTGATTTTATATCTTGCAATTCGGAGTTTATATTTCACAATTCGAAATTCATATCTCACAATTTTGAGTTTGTCTTGCAATTCCAAATTTGTATTGCAATTCCAAGTTTAAGAATTGAAAATTTGAGTTTATTTCTTCAAATTCCAAGTTCACTGTATATCTTACAATTCTGAGTTTGTCTTGAAATTCCAAGTTTATATCTTGCGAATCCAAGTTTAAAGCTTGAATTTCCGAGTTCATGTATCGAAATTCCGAGTTTATCTTACAATTTTGAGTTCTTATCTCACAATTTTGAGTTTATATCTTACAGTTCTGAGTTTGTCTTGAAATTCCTAGTTTATATCTTGCAATTCCGAGTTTATATCACACAATTTTGAGTTTGTCTTGCAATTCCGAGTCAATGTCTTGCTATATCCTGAAATTCCAATTTTATATCTTGCAATTTAGACTTTATATCTTACAATTTTGAGTTTGTCTTGCAATTCTGTTTTATTTATAAAAGATAAAAAAAATTGCAGTTGCAATAGCAAGTTTATACTTAATGACTCCTACTTTTCTTAAAGTTGTGAGTTTGCATGTCACAATTCTGATAAAAATTCTGAACTGTGAGATAAAAATACCATTTATTATTCTGTAGAGGAAACAAGCTTCAATAGTTTTATTATCCGCCAGACAAAATCAGCTCATTTAACACAAAGGTTGCAGGACGAGTTTTTAAATCCCTACTAAATAAGCAACACTAAAAGAACTGCTGATGCATCTAGTAAAGACTTAACCACAGTAACGCTAAAAGTCTGCGCATCACTGTCTTGATCTCAGGAGATGAAGCTGCTCAGACGCTGCTCTCCTCAGCTGTTTTAACACACTCAGGAGAGAGAGAGAGAGAAAGAAAGAGGTGGACCGGCTTCTAAAGTCCAGACTTCTCTTTTATCATAAGCCTGGCTGCACAACTGTGCTCCTCCTAATTGTTTCCAGAAGACACAGGGCTTGTTTGTGTCTTGCTGGAGTGGAAAATGCCCCGTTTCCTGTTCTTTTCTCCTGCTTTAATAAGGAAGTGGATTTGGCCACCTGTTCTAAGCGAGAATCCACAGAGGAGCGCTGGAGAATAAAAGGTGAAAATCTCAGCCAGTTTTCTTCTTTTACTCACACTCTCTCTGTCACTGTAACAGTGTGCGTGTGTATTTATATTCATGTCATCTCTAAAGGCTCAATGTGTTCTATATTAGAGCAAATCCAATGTTTTACACAGTTTTGGACGTCAATAACTCAAACTCGGCAGGTTCCATCACCTCAAATATTCTGACCGCAACCTGGCACCCGTGTTACGAAACATTACTTGGACGTTTGCATCATATCCTGTGGATAGTGGTTGAATTCCAGGAAATTCATACATCTAAAACTTGTTTGTATTCACATACTCCCATTCTATTGCTAGATTACACTTCCTCATGACCAAGAAAAATGCATAAATCAAAAGATAAAAAACAATCCCTTCAGAGAACAGTACAGAAATACTTCTGAGAGTCATATATTTTTATTATGAATGCTAAATTATCTTAAATTATGTCCTCTTGGCTTCTGATAATCTTTCCGAGCAGTTAACTCTGACAAACCGTCCATGAATTTGCTGTGTTAGTGCCCAAACACAATAAAAAAAAAAACTCGTGCTATGAGCATCTCTATTACTGTTGCACATACTTATGTGATTTGTGCAAACCCCTGACACTTAGTATTAAACAATCACATAACTAGGAATATCAGGAGACCGAAACATCAGAGACTTGAGGCAGTGTTATTGTTATTATTAACGAAAACTAAAACAAAACTAAACGACAAAAAAAAATTTCAAATTCAGAAAAAAAAAAAAAATAGAAATGAAAATTTAGTTTCCAAACTAAATAAAAATATATATATTTTTTTATAAAATTTTTGATGCAAAATATAATATTTTATTTTTAGATGTAATAACAGATTTAATATTTTAAAAGTTTACAACCTGTCTGTATTATGCATGACAATTTTTCATTTTAAATATGAAATAAAAATACTAAAATACTTAAATAATAAAATAAAAACTAAAGTAAAACCTAATAAATAAATTAAAACAGAAAATAGTAAAAGCGAATTTAATTTAAAAAAAATTCACATTTTAAAATAAAATGAAATAAAAAACTGTGCTAAAAACTAAACAAAACTGAAATGAAAATAAAAAATCTAATCTAAATTTTCCTATGCTGATATTTAGTGATTTTTAACTAATTAATTAAAAAGATTATGAGAATAAAGTTATAGCAATACGTGATTAAAGTTGTAATATTTTAATTTAATTAAAAAGTCACATGAAAAATATTACCGGGCTAAAAACTAAACAGAATACTGAAATAAAAATATAAAATAATATAACTAGAAAAATTAAACTAAAGTAAAACTCATTTTCCTACGATGACATATTAGTGCCACATAAATAAATACATTAAAAAAAATTAATAAATTATTAAATTTAAAAGATTGAGAATAAAGTTATAGCAATGAGATTAAAGTTGTACTATTTTAAAAATAAGCGCAACATTGAGTAAAGTAATAGAAATATGTCTAAATATTTTGAAAAAAAATTATTCTGAATTTATTCTCAAAATATTATGACTTTATTCTTGCATTGCTATGATTTTTTTCTTGTAGTTTACTTTTTATTTCCTCCTCAAAATGATAATTACTATAATTACTTTAATGTCATAATCTCAGATTTGTTTGTTATTTTTTTATCTGGCAGTAAAACATTTTTTAAAACATGCTACATGCTACAGTAAAATAAAAAATGGCTATAAAATAATTATAGTTCGTGATACCTGGTATATTAATAAAACAAACCTTTGCAACCCATCTGTATAACACATTAAAATGGCATTTAATTAGTAATATTTATAAATGAAACACTCTTAAACATTTAAAAATAAAACCAGTAGTGCATTTCTTTTAAAAAGACACAAAAGAGAAAAAGAAAAAGAGCAAATAAAATAGAAAGAAGGCAACTGACAAACAATTGTATCGCAGCACCCTTAGCATCATCTCAGCGTTTTTGTTTTTTTTTTTATAGACGAGCGCCACTCATTTTCCACAGAAAGCATTAAAATCCAGCGAATCCTCTGTGAACCTTTCAGTAAAGCGATCTGAGTGTCAGTGCTAGACAAAGCTGGCGTAATAGCTCGCACTGAAGCTCTGGAACCGCTAAATGACTTCCTAAGATCTCGCTCATTTCCTGTCGCAAATCTTTCTTGCAGCGTTTGGCCCACTTGGTCCTTTTTTCTTTTCGTGGCGTCCCTTGAGCGCCGGCCAAGCTCTCGCTCACTCGAACCCAGACGTCCCAATCTCTTCCCCCAATCTAATCTGCACCACCAGGAAATCCAAGCGAAATGTGTTATTCCTCTTTCTCCACCCAAACAGCACCTCAATCCTTCCTCCAGAAGTGGCCGGCTCTTGCGTCAGAGCCCTGATAAGTGCGGGGCTACTAACCCTTCAGGAATCCAATGATAAAAGGCTTTTTAAAATAAGCGTAGAAAAAAAACCTCAACAGCTTATTGCCAGGTGTGATGGATTGTGGGAAACAGAAACGGTCGCGTTTACTACTGTTGAGATGCTTGCGCCGGTGGTGCTGGAGCTTTTTTCTCAGAACTGGGCCGTAGGAGAGCAAACACTGTGTATCTGGGCATGAACCCCATCCAGACTGTTTTGGCTGGGCTGAAGCTCAAACTCTGGATGTGTTTGCCTCATTTCTACACGACCGACCCAACAGACGCTTGGATGCGAGCTGCAAATACAGTCAGGAAGGGTCTAACGGGGTCAGTCTGCATACTAGCAAACAACCAGTCCAAACTAGTCCTAATGTTCCTTACCTCACCTATTCACTGACCATCAAAACTGGAAAGAACTTGTAAAAATGTTTCATCAGTCCACCATGTACAGTTAATATTGCACCAATATTGTAAGTGACAGTACACCCAAATTAAAATTCTCATAATTTTCTCACCCTCAAGTTGTTTCAAGCCTGTATGAGTTTGTTTCTTCTGTTGAACACAAACAAAGATACTTTGAAGAATGTTTGTAACCAAACAGACGGTAGCCATTGATTTCCATAGAATGAAAAAAAAATACAATGGAAGTCACTGGCTACCGTCAACTTAAGGGGAAATAAAATATATATTTTTTCATTTTCGGGTGAACTATGCCTTTAATGGCGCCTTTAAGTCATTAAAGGAAGTTCGTGTTTATAAATTGGGAAGTCGTAATTACGATGTCGGATGCATTCAAATCACTTTGGTCGAAGTAAGATGTCGACGTACTTATTATATATAAATAATACAACAAGATTTTTAAACTCTTTAAAAATCTAAAACTTGATAAATAAATTTAAATTTTAAAAAATTAAATATAAATGAAAACGACAAATGTTGCCTTTGTTTGTTAAAATAAAATGACTACTATAAATTATTAAAAAGTACTAAAATGTGAAAAAAGGAAAAAAAAAAGCAATAAATTATGCAAAGTATTTCCACCAATTTGAAATAAATCAATTAATAACCTATTTAAAATATAAAAACTAATAAAATTAAATATTTCATTTTATAAAAATAAATATAAATATGACAAACTTGAAAAACTTCAATGAAAATGCCAGCGTTGTCTTGGCAAATAACTGAAATAAAAGAAGTTTGTTAAAATAACATTACTACTATAAATTACAAGAAAAAAAAATCTAAATAGATTAAATATAAATAAATTATGTAGAGCATTTTCCATTAATTTGAAATAAATAAATTAAAATGTCTTCCATAATAAATATGAAAAGCACATAAAATTAATAAAAATAAGAAGCACATAAAATTAAGTCATAAAACGTAAATTATGAAATATCTATATATAACAACAAACCTTAAAATATACAAATAAAATCTAATAAAATTAAATAAAAATATAGTAAAATTAAATGTATGACAAACTTGAAAAACTTAAATGAAAATGCATGTGGCCTTGGCCATTAAATGAAATAAAATGTTTACACTGGAATAAAATTACTACTGTAAATATAACTATTTGTGAAAAAAAGCACATCAAATTAATAAAATTGACAAGCACATAAAATGACTAAGACTTGAAACTAAGAATACATTAAAAAAAAAAAAAACTGAAATATAAAAAGTCAAAGCTAACTGGATATATAAATACTACAATAATATACAAACACTACAATGACACTGTTACAGTGCTCGACAAAAAATACAACTAAATAAAATGCAAAATGAACCAGTGAGACTAGATTAACTAGACCAAACTACAGTTCCACGATCACAAATCTAAAAATCAGCTGATCTCGAGAAAGGTCACGGGAGGTCAAGCAGGTTTTCTTGTTTACCTCATATGTTAGCGAGCTGGCTGTGGACGTGGATTTGGCAGGACGCTGGTCTTTGAATGCAGTGGTGTGGTTGAGCTAATGTCCTCTCGTTCGCTGCCTCTGGTGCTTATCATCGACCGCGAGAGAAAATTCGCCTATTTGGTCCAATAAGCATGTGCTCGGGGCAGATGATGTCATTGCTCGTGTAACCTGTGCTCCATTACAGGTAAATAACACAACAGAGATGCTAAATGAGTCTCGTTGGCTCATTACAGATGCGCCATTTAAAAAAAACATCAGGCTCAGCATATGAAACACAACCCTCCCTTTGGGGATAGAAAAGTGACTGCTATCGTTTAGCGATAAGTACATTCAGTTTCAGAGACGCTATTGTGAATCTGAGACTCTGATTAGCGTCCACGCTAATCTCCCGTGTGTCTCGATGGATAAGCCGCACGGGGTCAGGACTGTTGATGTATTTCTGTTCCTTTTCTGAAATATCGGCTCGCTCGCTCAGATTAGTATTTGTTTTTTGTTGTATTTATTCATACTTAAATCTGTCCGTGGGCTCTGATGGTTCACTGCAGTGTAAACAAATGAAACAGAACATAAATCTGGGAGTTTAAACATGCAGACTCTTACTGACAACACACAATGAGGTCAGATGGGCTTTTCGCAAAATGAAATGACTATAAAGCTTCACGGAAAAGCCCTTTAGGACGGATAAACCCCACCTCCGTCAATTTATTAAAGACCTCAAACGAAGCGTGTGTTTTTGTTCTCTGAAAAAGTCAGTAGAAGGGTGAGGTACATAACCTGCCTTCACTCTACAGGGCCAATGAT
Source organism: Labeo catla (assembly GCA_012976165.1). NCBI lineage: Eukaryota > Metazoa > Chordata > Actinopteri > Cypriniformes > Cyprinidae > Labeo > Labeo catla. Next base: position 2,130,334 of record VONZ01000025.1, read on the forward strand.
AAACCAGAATGATTTCAATAAGTAAAAAATTTTATGCGTAGTTTAAAATGCGTGGGCCATGTTTTTACAATTGTTATATTTTTTATGCATGTTTTAACATATTAAAAATATGTGACCCTGAACCACAAAACCAGTCTCAAGTTGCACGGTATATTTGTAGCAGTAGCCAACAATACATTGCATGGGTCAAAATTATATTTTTCTTTTATGCCAAAAATCATTAGGATAATAAGTAAAGATCTTGACCCAAGAAGATATTTTGTAAATTTCCTGCCGTAAAAATTGGAAATCTTAATGTTTGATTAGTAATATGCATTGCTAAAGACTTCATTTGGACAACTTAAAAGGTGATTTTCTCAAATTTTTTTTTTTTTTTTGCACCCTCAGATTCCAGATTTTCAAATAGTATCTCGACTAGATATGGTCTTATCCTAACAAACCATACATCAAAGGAAAGCGGATTTATTCTGCATTTATTTCAGATGATGAATAAATCTCAATTTTAAAAAAATTGTCCCTTATGAGTGGTTTTGTGTCAGGGTCACATATGTAATAATATGTATTATACACATAAGTGCGCGCACACACACACACACACGCACACACACACACACAAACTTAATAAAATTATACATTTTCCATATACTGTATACCTTTCCTTAAATATGACTATATATATTTTGAGTTCATATATAAGTGATCTCTTTGAATCACATTTTCATCAAACAGTGGAACTATTATATCTTAAATTTACTTAAAAATAAACTTACTTTTAAAATTTAAATTAATCTTAAAAATATAATTATATACCCTATTCAGCTTATTTGAACATTTCATTTTATATTTTATTTAAATTGCTTTATTATTTATTATATCTTATTCACATTCTTTATATGTCCTTGAATATTACTAGACATTTTAATTCACATTTACCTCTTTGAACTCTTTGACAATTTCGTATTAATTATAATTATACATTTATTATCCACATATGATATAAAATATTAAATATAAAAACATAATACATTTTTTTCATTTTTCTTCATATTTTAATAACTTCATTATTCATAAAAATAAAAAAGATAAATAAATTACTACAAGGGCAGTAGGTAATCACAGCGTGTCAATATAGAGCTATATTGCACGGCTACGACTGTGATATTGCATTTACACAACAGTTAGAAGGCACAAGTGTGTAAATACATAAGAAACAACAACACAGTGTCTGTAAGAACCCTCTTTTGTGCAGAACTACTTTCTTCCGCCACAGATTCAAATCTATGTTTGACTGTTGAGTTGCTTCATTAACAGCTTATTGTATTACTGTATTAAAAGCTTACTGTAGTATGTAGTGTCGTGTATTATGAGAGTAAGATGTCATTATCTGCATATGTAACAGAATTCATCTTTATATTCATGATTAAACATTTGTTTAAATGTCCGCTGAGGAAAGCGATATCTTTGTCATACTATCCTTTCATCTGTTAAGAGTGGTTTCTGTTGACAGTGCTGCTCAGTATATTTCTAAGCTGTCTCACAAACTGTTGTTTAAAATTAAGAATAACTTCCTTGTTTACAACTACGTTTCAGTCTCTTTCATAATAAAAGTCTTAACTGCTGACTCACTCATAAAAAGAGTCTCGTCGCCACCTAACGGCGGAATAATGTAACTAAAATCACCAACAGCAACACACACCGTTTTTGCAATACTAAAAAGTACTATTAAATATAACTATAATTTAGATAAAACACTATTTATTGAATAATAATATTTAATAAACAACAACGACCATCAGCTAGCTAGCTAAAAGCTAGGCAATTCAATTAATTAATTAATTAATATTTTTGTATTACATTTAAATGTATTTTGAATAGAACAACCCAAATGAGTGTTGCCTCATTGACCCTGTAAATGTAATAATTTCTCTGCCAGAGCATCTTCTATCCTCATGAAAAACAGAGCAGTGTTTGATGTTGTGATGTTGAGACTTTGCTCTGGAATCGCTCTAAACACACACATGCTTTCATCTTGAGTCTGTGTCATTTTGCTAACATACACGTTTCTCTCATTATTATCTTGCACAGTCCATGTAATTCCACTCTTGTGCTGTTTGCAACTCACCAAGCCATATTAGCATAGCATCTTTCCTTGACGAACAGACGTAAGAATGCGGCCATCACTCTCTGTGACATTTATGATCAACAAAGGAACAGGTCTGGACTGGACCTGCTAGCTGTTTGAGCAAAACAAGCACATTAACCAAAGAAGTTTTCATTATTTATGCACTACCTGTGCTAACAACTGCAGGTGGGCCGCTAATGCAGCGTTTGCTTCCACATCTTTCAAGGAACGTTCAACAAACGAGTCGTTTACGACAGTTTATCGGAAACGAGCTGCTTTCCATGGATTCGTTTACCCAACAGGCAGTGAGTGTGTTTAATACGCCTGTGATTTAGGGTTGGATCCTTGTTAGCACAATTTCCAGCTACTTTTAAAACACCATGGTGACCTCTGCTCAGTTTGTTCTTAGACATAATATATGTGATCTCTCCACCATCTAAGCATTTTTCACAAGCATTTATGAAGCGTCAGTACAAGCTGTAGGGAACTGTCCTATCTTTACCTCTGAGTTGCTCAACTTTACAAGACTGTAAACACACATCTGCAAACCTCGAGCGTCACAAACTCGCTTTAATCCAGCTATTTATTAACTGCTTTAATGGGAATTCAGCAACAGAATATGTTCATAAACTTTATACCACCAAGACACAACTTTCCAGGTAAAGCTTTGGTATATTTCTTAGCACACAAGACTCTTCTTCTGACTTTTTTCTTGCAACTTTTTTCCCATCTCACAATTCAAACTTTTTTTTTAAATTCAGTTTTCAATTCTGTCATTCTTCTCAGAATTCCGAGCTTGCATTTCACAATTCTGATATATTTCTCAGAATTATGAGTTTGCATTTGGCAATTCTTATATATAACTTGAAATTCTAAGTTTCCATTTCGCAATTCTGAGTTCGTACTTCGTAATTAAGACATTTCTCTCGGAATTATGAGTTCCATCTCAATTCAGAATTTTTCTCAGAATTCTGAGTTTCCATTTCACAATTCTGACTTTTTTTTTTTCTCGGAATTCAGAGTTTGTACTTTGCAAATCTGTAATTTTTTCAGAATTCTTAATTTACATCTCACAATTCAGGCATTTTTCTCAGAATTCTGAGTTCCATCTCTCAGTTCTGAAATTTTTCTCGGATTCTGAGTTTACATCTTAAGATTCTGACTTTTCTTTTTTTACCAGAATTCTGAGTTGACATCTTACAATTCTGACTTTTTCCCAGAATTCTGAGTTTCCATCTCTCAATTCTGACTTTTTCCCTCGGAATTCTAAATTTCCATCTTTCAAATCTGACTTTTTCTCGGACTTCTGAGTTTGTACTTCGCAATTCTGATAATTTTCTTGTAAATCTGAGTTTACATCTCCCCCCCCCATCTTTGCAAATCTCACATTTTTATTGGAATTCAGATTTTTCATCCCAAAATTCTGACATTTTTGCTTCGGAGTTTGAATCTAACAAAACATTTTGCATTTCTGACTTTTTTGTTTGGGTTAGTTATCATTTTGCAATTCAGATTTTTTTACTCAGAATTCTGACTTTATATCTAACAGACTTTTTTTTTTTTTAGAATTCAGAGTTTACATATTGCAACTTTGATATTTGTTTAGTTTGCATCTCACAATGAATAACTCAAAATTAAATGACGCAGAAAAAAAAAAAAAAACTTACAACGCTGCAAATCCAGTTGGAGGTTGGATAACCCAAAAACTAGCAAAGTGAGATCACAGTCCCTCCTGCACCAAATGATTCTTTCAGCTATTAGAGTGAGAAATCAATGTGGGTTTATGTGTAAAAAATACCTTTAGGCTGCGGAAAGGGCTGGAATGCAATAGAGAAACACTAAAGGGGGAAGTTGTGGGTGAGCTTATCAATCAAACAATAGTTCACATAAATGACAGCAATAAATGCATAGGCCAGGCTGTGAGCGCGCTGCCGTTCCCACGAGCCAACCGTCTTATGTAGTACTATGACACAGCCTCATAAAAATCATCAGCATTGTAGGACCGCTCTAAAATCAACAGCCCTAAATCCACGTCATCAATGGTCTTTAGCCCGGCATAATTTACAGCTTAGTGACTACGTGCCTTCGTGGGCCCGCCGTGATCACGAGACAATTAGCGCAGAGTATTTGCCTGCCATCACCGCGAGGAGTTCTGTTCAACTTAAATGCTTCTGACAACCAAATGATAGGCTGATGATTTAGAGGATAATTAATGAAATAATACATTGGAGGTTCTTGCCGCGCTTTAATCTGTTCAGTATGGCGCTGATTGATGAATGGGCCCTCACCTGATTGATAGGGCCAATTAGCGCCAGTCCATTCTTGAATCGCTCTGGGAACAATAACCGCTGCCACACTCCAAATCCAAACGGTGACCGAATACATAAAAGGAGGCCGTAACTGGATCAAAAGCAATAGAAATTAACACAATGCTACAGGAAAATGATATGATCTCATTGGGCAATGATATTTTTATGCAGGAATAGCTGTACCACAGATTTGCTTTCATCAGCATTTGATGAACAGTTCATCGATAAAGTTCACTGTTGGCTAAATGTTGAGACCTATTTTTATAGATTATTCATGCTTCTTTTTAAATAAAAACAATAAGTATTAATAAAAAATTATGATAATTAATTGCTTATATTAAAAAGCATATTAAAAAATTTGTTAATAAAGGCTTAAACATTAGCATACAACTAGAAACATTCTGAAATACAATATAATATAATATAATATAATATAATATAATACTGGAATAAAAATTAATTGCAATAAATATACATAAAATATGAATACAAATATTACAATTAAATAAAAAATTTAATTAAATTACAAAATTAAAAAATGTTGCCTTGGCAAATAACTTAAAAGTTGAAGTGCCAAATTAACAAAAACTAATAAAAATGACAAAAGCACAAAAACGTAACTTTAACTAAAATTAAACTTAAAATAAAAGCAATTACTAAATAATATAATATAATATAAAAATCATACTAAAATAACACTACAAGTACAAGTACTATAAGTACACTATAAGTACTAATAAGTACAATATATAATATAATATAATATAATATATTTTAAAATTGTTTAAAAAATATATTATGGCAATAAAGTGGCAATTAAATATAAATATTACACTAAAAATTAAAAATCAAAAATTAGAAATGGAACATAACAGTATTATAATAGTATACAAATCACACTAAAATAACACTGAATAATATAATATAATATAATATAATATAATTTTTTGCCCCAGGTGTATGTAGCTATTTTTATTAAATATTGTTTTTAAACTCATTCATTATAATATCTACCCACTTGAAATATTAATCTCAGATTAAACACATTAAGTTAATGACAAAACATTTATGAAGAAACAAACGATCAAGTTTGTTAAAATAGCAGAAATCCGAAAGATCTGAGTGACACATAATTGTGCTATATTAATAATAATAATAATAAAAAAAAACCTGTACCCTATTATGGTTAAAGATGTCTGTAGTAGGACTAGCCTATTGGGGCCACAAGCCATATTTGTTAATACGAGTGTCGTGTTTGGATGCATACAGCGCTGACCCTCGCTGTCTGTCTGCGGAGACTCTCTCCCATCTGACAGCTTTAGCCGGAGACGTTCAGTGGTCCAGACAAAAGGCTGCGTATGCAGATCCCATCAGCCACAAGCCATCATATCACTGACGGATGTTTACAATAGGGTCATAAAATATCAAAAACAGGAACATCCTCGGAGCCTGTAACTTTCAGAAACCCTAAATCTTCATGCCGGCCGAATGCACGCGGCGCAGACGCGGCTGAAACGCTTGTGTGAGGTCAGCGCTTCCCCAGGGCCAGACACACACACAACACTAAACGCCTCCGTTTGACGCTCATGCGGATTGAAAGCGAGCATGTTCCCCGCGACCCGACGACAAAGCGCATCTTACCGTTAGTGACAGGCCTGTCCCCGTGTCGCCCCCCAACAATGAATATTCCTCTCCAGCTGCAGCCCGTCATACAAACCACTTCCTGTCCCACCGCCAGAACAACACTCTATTATAATATTTCAGACTGCAAATACCAGTTTTAGGACGTGTACTTTCAAGAAGCACAGAAATAGCAAAGGTCCAGGTCATATTTCAACCCTAAAACAAGGATTTCACTCCAAAAGATGATTTTCTTTTTGCATAAAGAAAATGATGATTACTTTAGGATCATGACATTTTTTGCAGACATTATTAAGCACATTTTGCACCCCAGTCTGACATTACCATAATGTACTGAAAAAATGAATCATAATTTTTGCAACATATCCAGATATTTCACTTTTTTTGTTTGTTTTTTTGGTAAATGTAAAAGGTTAGAAAGGTTAAAAAGGTAAGAAATGTAAGAAAAAGGTAAGAAAAATTACAAATGTTGCCATGTCAGCTATCGGAAATAAAAATAAAGATAAATAGTCGCGGGGAAAATACAACAAAAGTATTTAAAACAAAAATGAATAAAATTAAAAGAAAAACTGAAAGCATGAAAAAAGTTCACAAAAATAATAAATATTATTCAAGTATATAAATACTAAAATAACACTAGTAATAATTCCCATTTTTTGACTGATATTCTCATTATTGCAACAGTTTATATGTATATTTATATACAATTAATATATATGGTGAACGTGGTCAATTTTAATAAAATAAAATAAAATAAATAGAAATAAAAATAAATTAATTCTAAACAGAAATAAAAAGACAACATACACACATAAATTGAAAACCAAAAGCATAAAAATGCAAATTCAAAATATCAATAAATATCATTTTAGTATATAAATACAAAATAAATAACACCAGTAATAATTACAATTTTTTAAGTGATGATTCTCATTATTGTAATACAGTTATTTATATTTAAATATTTATATTTATATATAACTAATACAAATATATTGTGAACTTGGTCAATTTTAATAAAATTTTGAAAAAATTTTTTTTTTAAAAATTCACACTAAACAACAAAAATAACAGACAACAAACTTAAATTTATATACAACTTATATAAATATATCGTGAAAATGGGGTCTATTCTATTTAAAAAAATCGTAACAAAAACAAAAATGTAATCTAAACAGAAAAAAAAATAAAATTATAAAAAAATGAAAAATTCATTTTACAACATTTTTGTAAAGTGATGATTCTCATTATATATATATATATATATGTTATAGTATACAAATGATACTAAAATAACTCTAGTAATAATTTGCATATTTAGTGATTTTATGGATTATGCGCATTGTCAAAAAAAAAAAATAAATAAATAAAACTGTCATAAAAATATATATAATACAATATATATTCTAAACTGAGATGAAATCAAAAGGCTAAATGTAACGAAACATGACCTTTACATTTTTGACAGGTTTGACGAGATTCACCCGTTTACAATCCGTCTCTTGTGCTTTGCGTCATTCAGTGAGCAACACTGTCCTTAATTCTCCTCAAGAGATGAAGATGAGAGAGAGAGAAAGAGAGGGAAGTGTGTAAAAGAGAGCTAAATGTGAAAAAATGAGGCGATAGGACAGATAAACAGCACGCGCACATACAGTAGCGCTGGCAGTGACGCAGACGAGAGCTGAATTAGCCGGCACTGATTGAGCTAAATGTAGTAAAGACGCAGTTCAAACAGAGTTTGTGTGTGTGCCGCTGCCAGACGTGCTGATGAAGTGTGCAATCGTGTCCTTGGGGAGCACAGGAACTGTAATGTTACACCATGTGCAGATGGAAATCAAACTCAGGCCCAACAGGAAGTGGGGGGAGAAAGATTGAGAGAACGACTAAACCTCCACCTGAGAAGCACAGATCAGAAAGGGACAGAGGAGGAACTGAAGGACGTATATAATGATGCCCAACTAAAACGTGGCCTTTTTAAAACTTTTATTAAGACCAAAGGCAGAGAGGAGTGTCGTTATTACTATGCAGGACATTTTCATGTCTCCATCATTTATGTATGGAAGCCATGGAAATTAAAAGTAAAAAGGTAATTGTGACTTTTTATCTTACAGTTTGGACTTCTGAGACATTCTGAAGATATTCTGACTTTTTTTTCCTCACAGTTCTGGGTTTATATTTAACATTTCGGTTTTTGTTTGTTTGTCTGTTACCACCACAGAATAAAAAAATAAAGATAAATGCAAGTTTTTCTCCCAATTCTGACTCATCTTTTCCCCAATTATGAGTTTATATCTCACAGTTCTGCCTTTTCTTCTTTTTTCCCCCCTCAGAATTTCAAGTTTTTCCATCTCACAAAAAAAAGATATCAAATGTTTTCAAATTTTTCTAAGAATTCAGAGAAGAAAGAAAAACTCGGAATTGTGATATAAATTCTGAATTGTGCGAAAAAAGTCTGAATTGGAAGATAGAAAGTTATTATTTTGTTTTATTTTTAAATTCCGTCTTAATATTGGGTACAATTTACAACTTTTCAAATGAATTAATACTTATATATCACATATTATATTATAGTATATTATATTATATTATATTACATTACATTACACTATATATATATATATATATATATATATATATATATATATATATATATATATTACATTTTTATATATATTTTTTTTGTCCCCAAGTGGAATTTACTCATTTTATAACTCTTAATAGTCTTAATATTGGGTACAACTGACAACTTTTCATATGAATTCATATTTATATATCACATATATTATATTATATTATATTATATTTATATATTACTTTTTTATATTTTTGATATTAGATTTTTTTGTACCCAAGCACAATTTACTATTTTTATTTTAATTTAATTTTAAATTCTGTCTTAATATTGGGTGCATTTTACACATTTTTATATATATATTTTTTATAATATTTTTTGTCCTCAAGTGAAATTTACTTATTTTATTTTAAAACTCTGTCTTAATATTGGGTACAATTTACAACTTTTCATATGAATTAATACTTATATATCACTATTATATTACAGTATAACAGTATTATAGTATATATATTTTTATATCTTATATTTCTGTACCTTTATATTTGTGTTTTTAAAATCCCTTAGCTAACACAAACTACTTTCTTAATGACATCATCCTCCAGGAAGTGACATCATTTTGGTAGGAAAACAACAGCCCAAACGTCTATGAGTATTAGCAATGGATCTTATGAATTCTGTGTTTTGTACAGAGCTGGCAAATGATTAATCACAATAAATCGCATCCAAAATAACACGTTTACATAATATATGTGTGTACACTGTGTATATTCATTATGTATATATAAATACATTCTTTAACATAAACAGTTTTTCAAAAAAAAAAAACAAATAAATAAACAAAATAAATAAATTAATTAAATTAAATTCCACTTGCACTCACGTGTGCTAACCATTAAGTACTAGGGAGTGACTCCGATCTAAACGTCGTCTTAAGCGATGGTCGTGGGATACGTGTCAGTCTTTTCCTTGTCCAAAGATGGTCAAGAGTAGTTAGGTTTCATAATGATCATCAATCGTTAATGCAAACGCCTCCAGAGCTTGCATCATGGAATGATTAAGCGGCCGGCACTAAAGCTAAAAAATGCAGGAGTTTAAGCTCTCTTTCATTCTCAGGCTCATTAAAAGCACTCTAGTGGAGCGATGAGTTTCTTCATGTCGGACATGAAAGCGTCCTGACTTGAGGAGGTAACCCGTAGCACTCAACTCTTGTGGGAGATCCGGTCTTTTAGCATTGCGTGAGCAGCTGGTTTCTGCCGTCTGGCCCTGTGATCTGACACTTCGGGGAGTTGGACTTCACAGCTCTGAGTGAAACGCCTCGGGCGTCTGAAAGGACCGAACGCGTTTCGCACATCTACGGCCCGAATTCAAAAATGAACAGCACAACATCTGAGGAGGCCAAAGCAAAACTGCAGCGTCCACCCAGATATCACGGAGGTTCACGCTCATATTGCTCATGTTTTCCACCCAAAGCGTGCAATGATGACGAGAGAATAGAAACTTCATGATATACTCACACCCACATCATTCCAATCCAATACAATGTTGTTTTTTTACCCCGTGAAAAACAAAAGCATTCAAGAAGTCGCATGCACATGAAACAGTTCATGTGTCAAGCTGCAAAAAGCAAAAAAGCACCATAAACACACCATAAAAGTAGTCCTGAGGTCATATGATGGCTTTGCACGAGGGACAGACTGTTATAATAGATTCATAATGTTATCCACAATACTTAATTTAAAAGTTTGGGGTTGGTAATGTTTTTTAATGTTTGTTTTATTTTATTTTTAGTCCTTTTTGGAGCATGACAGGCACATGAACTAATATTTTATTTTATTTTATTTTATTTTATTAAGTCCCTTTTGGAGCATGAAAAGGACATTAACTACTATTTTATTTTTTATTTTATTTTATTATGTCATTTTATTTTATTTTAAAGTCCTTTTTTAAACATGACAGGCACATGACATAATATTTTATTTTATTTTAAGTCCTTTTTGGAGCATGACAGGCAAGAGAACTAGTATTTTATTGTATTTTATTTTAAGTCATTTTGGAGCATGACATTCACATGAACTCATTTTATTTTATTTTACTGTAAGTCCTTTTTGGAGCATGAAAGGCACATGAACTAATATTTTATTTTATTTTATTTACGTTCTTTTTGGAGCATGACATGCAGATGAAATATTATGATTATTAATATCAATGCATCCTGGCTGAAAAAAAAAAAAATCTTTACAAAAAAATATATATTTTATTTTATTTATTTTAGTTTTTACTTTTTTGGAGCATGACAGGCACATGAACTAATATTTTATTTTATTTCATTTAATTTCATTTTAGTTTAGTTTAGTTTAGTTAAGTTAAGTCTAGTCCTTTTTGGTGCATGACAGATATGTGAACTAACATCGTATACAAAACACCTGCATGAAGTTTCTTCAAAAAGTCTCCTTTTGTGTTGGACAGAAATATTAACAGCACTGAAACGGCATGAGTGAGACCAAACAGGAAACACTATTACAAGTTGTTTTGGTCTGAACACACAGACTAATCCCTAATGAAGGTGCAGATGCAAAGTTTCAGTCCTTGATTGTTCTGAAGCAGCGGTAATTTTAAGAGCGCTACGCACATACTTCCATGCTCTTTGGCTTTGAAGTCCCTTGAATCTAATCTGTTTTCCATTTTCATTAACAATATAATGTTCAAAGCGACCCGTGGCTCCCTCGGGCAGCGGGAGTCAGGTCAACCTCGTCACAGAGTTTACGACAGGGACGAAGGTCTACGAGACCCGCTTCATTTGTCCTCTTTTGTGTGGCTTTAAGAGACGACTTCGTGAAACATTAGCGAGGTCACCCTCAGCTCCACGAAATGACATGATTCACGAGGAATTACATAAGCTTACGTGACGTCAAACGCCTCCCGAGAATCTCGCAGGCTTTCAGAGTGTCGTCCTTCACCTGAGTCACACTGAACAATCGGTCTTATCGAGAGGTCGCATTCAGAAGCATGATGTTTGTCTTGAGTAATCATTATCATAATCTCCATGGTAATAGCCGCCTCATTGGCCGTTCCCAAACACTAAAGCCACCATGCATTTTATTTATTATGCTCTACACACTACTGAACCTTATATGAGATTGAATCCGTGTATAATTTATGGTGCCTGCTAAATATAAGCACGGGACACAGCGTGAGCCGCTGGGAAGGTTGGTTGGAGTGTAACTAGTAACCCTGATCTGGATCACAATTCCTAGTACTTTCGCTTCCTCCATTAAACAAGCTGATTGATCATCTTGCCATTAAAAGATGCCTCATAAATCAAGCATGCTTGCATACTTTTTAAAATAAGGTCCTGTTTGTTAAAGCAATAGTTCACCCAAAAATGAAAATTTGTTGAAAATGTACTCACCCTCAGGCCATGCAAGATGTAGATGAGTTTGTTTCTTCACCAGACTTGGAGAAATGTAGCATTACATCACTTCCTCACCAATGGATCCTCTGCAGTGAACGGGTGCCGTCAAAATGAGAGTCCAAACAGCTGATAAAAACACCATACTAATTCACAACTAATCCACACCACCAAAATTTATCAATTAACATCTTGAGAAGCCAAAAGTTGTGTGTTTGTAAGATACAAATCCATCATTAAGAAGGTTTTAACTTCAAACTATTGCTTCTGGCTAAAATAGATAATAAAAATAGACCTAAGCGAACAATAGCCTTTAAAAAAAATTTAAATTTTATTTTAAGTCTTTTTGGAGCATGACAGAAACTTCAAACAGAAAGAAATTTAAGAAAGGACTAAATATGTAATATTTTTAGTAATTTTTGGAGCATGACAGGTATGTAAACCAATTTATTTAAATTAATTTGATTTAATTTATTTTTTATTTTATTTTATTTTCTGGAGCATGACAGGAACATGAACTAATATTTTATTTATTTTTTTTAATATATTTAATTTTATTATTTTATTTTATTTTTACTCCTTTTAGAAGCATGACAAAAAGATGAACTAATAGTTCATTTTATTTTTTTTTAAAGCCCTTTTTGGAGCATGACAAAAACTTAAAACCAAAAAATTTAAGAAAGCACTAAAAATTTAAGAAAGGACCAAAAATTTAATATTAGTCATTTTGAAAATGACTTCAAAATACATATATAATAGCACTGAGGCAACAATAATCATAATAATTGGGTCAAATTAAGTATCAAAAGCAAATAATCGTACTGTTTTATCGAACAAAACTGTTAAAATACATAATGTACTATAAACAATAGAGCTAATGTACATTACATTGCCTGCAGATGGCGCCAACGGCCTGACGATTGTTTTTTTACACTTTATTGCGTTTAATATGTGACTAAACAACATTTAATTCAAATGTCCACTTAATCTTTAATATTTGGCCATTTCTTTACGAGAGAAATACGCAGTAATTTCTAAATTATGTAGACATCAAAGCCGTGAGGGTTTGAGCTTTTATTTTGAAATCACGATGAACCGTTAGCATATTGAGAACTATGTTAACGTATTCTCCTGTGTTTGTGTAGGTTTATAAATGATTTACCTTACAAATCTGATGAAATGGCACATGTTGCGTTCCCAGATGAACGTTATGATAAACCCAAACTCACAGCATTATGCAGAGATGGCGTTTGAGACGCTCCACACATGTAAATGATAACTGTTTGTGTGGAGCAGCAGCAGTATTTATTGTAAGATGCACGTGAGTTACGTAACATACGGGCATATAAATAACTAAAGCTGCGTCGCATTTATTATTTAATTGAAACGAAATGTTCGTAAATTTACAATAGCATTATTGTGCTTTATTATGATTAGTAAATGGGTTTAATCTAACCTACAGCCTTGGAAAATATTTATTATCAATAATATAACTAATAATAATAATTATTATTTATGTTATAATTATAAGAAAACGGCTAATCATGTCTCTTTAGTGTGTCCGTAGAATGTGTTATTTGTTTTCCGTGCCTTTCTGAATACTGATTCACTATTCGGGCACATACCTACGAGTGGTGTGGATTACTTGTGGATTATTGAGATGTTTTTATCAGCTGTTTGGAATCTCCATCTGACGGCACCCATTCACTGCAGAGGATCCACTGGTGATGTAATGCTACATTTCACTAAATCTGATGAAGAAACAAATTCATCTACATCTTGGATGGCCTGAGGTTGAGTACATTTTCAGCAAATTTTCATTTCTTGAAATGCTTTAGAAGCATTTTTTAACTAATGCTAACAAATGGAACCTTATTGTAAAGTGTTACTGTTTTTCTTCTATTTGTAGTAGCGCAGACATTTCTGTACTTTTATCCTAGAAGACGACACGCTCTTGTTGAAGTTCTTGCTCTGTGCTGGAATGTGGTGTTGTATTTATTTAACTTTCAGATAAATATATGCATCTATCTATCAGCAGTCAACTCCACGCTCGCAGCTTCGCTGGCCAAGCATGAAAGCAATACGAGCGCTAGCCCAAACAGAGCACGGAAAACATAAATTCACGAAGAAATATTTAATGAGGGAGAGAGCGCTTCACGTTTATCTAAGAAAAGAAACACAATATCTCAATCAGTCATAGAGAAAGGCCAAAAAGAGATTTAGGGACCTTTGTAATTGCATACTCGCACTAGTTTTGCAGTATGTTTGCCAAAATATGAAGCATGCAACACCACTACCTGGAATAATGCATCCCACAATGCAAAGCACTCAACCTTTTATATGAACTGTATGCACATTTTATGATTTTTGACTATTTCTAGGATCATGATTTGATCAGACTTGCAAAAATTAAAACATTTCAACACAAATTTGAATTAAAAATACTAAAATAACTGATGAAAACAGCATAATCGACTGCATAGCATATTACTGATTGAAATGTTTTGGAAGTGAACAATGTTTTAATAAACACACATGCTCAAAAATGACCAGTTCAGAAAGTTTCTTATATATATGAATAAAAATTAAAAAAAAAGGTAATAGAGACTTCTTATCTGACAATTCAGATTTTCTTTCTGAATTGTGAGATATAAACTCACAACTTGGATAAAAAAGCCAGAATACTTTTTTTAATTTATTTTATATTCCATTGCAGAAACACTTATAATGCTCATCAAAGCTGCATTTATTTGATAAAAATTGCAGAAAAAAATGATGAAATATTATTACAATTTAAAATCCCTCTTTTCATATTGAATATATTGTAAAATGTAATTTATTCCTGTGGTGCAAAGCTGAATTTCGAGCACCAGTCTTCAGTGTCATATGATCTTTCAGAAATCATGATTTACTGCTCAAGAAACATTTCTGATTATATCAATGTTGAAAACAGTTGCAGCTTATATTTTTGTCGTTGCATTTATTTGATCTGTTTGCATCCTAATAAAAGTAAATTCTTTCCAGCTTCTGTGTGTATATAGTGTGCAGTATGTACTAGTACAGACACAATTACAGTACTAATATGCTTTTAAGATCAAAGGACGACAAGCATTAAAGCAAAAGGAGGAGAGACTTTGTGTCCAGATAGACGAAGGCTGTTCCCTGACGTTCAGAGTTATGTCACCTTTACGCAAGATAAAGTGAGCTTGAGAGACGTGCTGAAAGTTTAATATCCCAGGAGGGCTTGATCAGAGAGAGCAGCCATCAGTCAAATCTATACGCAGACACACTGCGCTCCACGTGTCCGGATGACCCGATCGCCCTGCCACCGGATTACGGGATATTTACAATAATTCACTCTCTTTGTCACCTGCCCGCCGGAGGTGAAATCATCCGTTATCATGCTCCAGCTCTGACGGGAGCACACTTTTATTTCAACCAATCATTTCTTCATCTCCATCTGCCTCTTGCCTGCACTGCTGACTCGACTCTTTTGAACCAGCAATTTTCTTTTTTGCTCCTGGGAGCGGAGCCTGTATTTTTTACAGTGTAATTCTCTCTGTCATTATTTCAAATAGGCTGGAGGTAAAGACAGGAGAGAGGGCAGGATATTTGGAGGGAGCAGTTGGAAACAAAGCCTATGACCAAAAACATCTGAAGTGTATAAGTGTATACAAGTCAAGTTACATTTATTTATATTATGCTTTAAAAAAATACAGTTTGTTTCAAAGCTGCTCACATACAGGAAAATAAGTCATAGTGCATGCAATAAGATTGCATGCATGTGGTAAAATTAACCAATTTCAGCTGTAAAGTAGCTCTGTAGAAGACAGTGTCATTATTCAGCTCCATTTAGTTCAATGCTGATTCAATAAGAGTCAATGTTGTACAATTCATCAAATATGAACCAATTCAATTTCAGCTCTACAGACGTTAGTGTCACTATTCAACTGAATTTAGTTCACAGTTGATTCAATTTAGTTTAATAACTGCGTCGATGTAGTGAAATTCATCAGTTATGAAGTTATGAAACAAATTCAATTTCAGCTACAAACATCTGTACAAGATAAAGTGTCGTTATTCAGATTCAAGTTCGATGCTGATTCAATTCAGTTCAATAACAGTGTCAATGTGGTGAAATTTCAGCTGTAAAGCAGCTCGACATAAGTTTATAGGGTCATTATTCAGTTTATTATTGATTTAATTTAGTTCAATAACACTGTCAATGTAGTAAAATTCATCAATTACGAACCAGAGTCAATTACAGCTCTACATCTGTACAAGACACTGTAAACAGGGTTGCTAAATATCCCGTTATTGGGATTCAACCTGCAGACATAAAAAAAAACAAAAAAAAACAACAACAACCAGTGGCAACAGTGTTAAAGTAGCCCAATTTCATGGGAAAACCGCTGGTGTCATTATTCAGCTCCATTTAGTTCAATGTCGATTCATTTTAATTCAATAACAGTGTCAATGTTGTGAATTTCAACTGTAAATCAGCTATGTATAAGTTAATAGGTCAACTTTAAAGCCGATTTTCTCAGTGTTTTAATTTTTTTGGACCCTCAGATTCCAGATTTTCAAACAGATGTATCGCTGCCAAATATTGTCCTAACAAACCATACATCAATGGAAAGCTTATTTATTCAGCCTTCAGATGATGTATAAATAGCAAAAAACTGACCCCATGACTGGTTTCGTGGTCCAGGGTCACATATAGCATGCAAATATCCGTTGCATGTAATATCTGTATCGCACAATGCAATGCACTTGGGTTGATCTGACATTAGTGACAATCTTTGAAGTTGACTAATTTTTTATAAAAGCCAAATACTGAATTCCTGAATTGCTAATGGCATTACTTGCTAAATGAAACATGTTGAGGTCATGTGACAAGCATGTAGCATACTTTTTCATACAGCGCAATAAAAAAAATTATATTTGTTATACATGTATACGTGTGCAGTATGCAATAATCAGTGCACTAACTTTCGGTGTCACAGTTTAGTCATTAATCATAAAAATGTGTTTAAAATTGCATTACATAAATATCTTAATGGTGTTTTGCAAATGCAAAATATAGTTTCATATTTTTTAATGATATTTTTTATGTCTCTATGATACATGAGACCATTCAAAGGATTTTTTCCACCTTTTTTTTAAATGTTTTTAAAGATCTGCAGACACTGGAGCACAGGGGTACACGCTGAAGTTGTTTAAATCCCTAGAAAGTACCACTAATTAAATTACATTTATACTTTCCAACAGATGCTCGAATGTGTGATTTATACAAGTGGAAGATCTAAAACCCTTAATGCTAGCATTCAGATAAACGGGTTTAATGTGGACAAACTGTTCGGAGAATGTTCCGCCTCACCCGTGTGGTCGTCTTAAACCGGCAGGTGTTCTGCTTTCTTCTGGGTAACAAAAACCCTTAATAGCACGCCAACACAAAAGTGCCTTTGTGAACAGGGAGTCTTTTTTGTATTAATGGACGCGGTTCAGCACGTAAGCGAGTTTGTGTGAGTGCGGTTTGGGCACTTTCACCATCCGCCAATACTCCAATCCAAGTCCAACAGGGTAAAGAACACGTATACATCAAATAAAACTCAAATATTTGGAGCACGAAATGAGTAACCGGGAAAAAATGGAAGCGAGAGACTCTTCCCGAGCCAAATCCGGTGACAGCAGCCAAAACGGCCGGGTTACTGGGAAGTGTGTCATCTCACTGCTTCTGGATTCGTGCCATGAAGAAATTCTGGAAGTTCCCTAGATAGTGTAGAGATACGACTGCCGTCTTTCCGAAACACACACATTTGGCAGAAGCATCCACACGGGATGAAAACAAAAGTCGCCTGGCACAGAGTCTCGAATCTGTGAACACAATGAAGGCCAGGAGCCGAAGCCACACTATCCAGACGGCAGGAGGAATACAGCGCGAGTCAAATAAAGGCAATTAGACTGAAAGTCTCCCTCCTTGTTTTATTAGTCACTGCAAATCATTCCTGGATAATCCAGTGGAAACAAACTGATAAACATTCCACACAGGAGCTCGTTTACAAGCTGCTGCTAACTAAACCTTCCACTTGTTATGACCGCAGAAATTAAAAAAAAACAAAGGCCTGGAACAATGACCAATGTCTGTCCGGCCCTCTGGAGCCCAAACGCTCAGTTTAATGGAACAATATTACGATGTGGGATTGAGATATTGTTCTGTGAAAAATGAACCTGTATTAAAAAAAGCGATATTACAGTTATGGGTTGCATTAGACAGTAACTTGGAATAAAACAGGGCTTAAAAAAATGTCCTGTTAGTAATTTGAGTGATACAGTTAAAGCTTTGAAAGATTTTTGCGTTTATATATAGATTTCAGTAGAAAAAAAAAAAACCCAAGTAAACAAAAACTTAAAGCAAAAAAAGTAACAGTAACAGTAATGAGAAATAAGGAAAATATGTTAAGTAAAAAAAAAAAAAAAAATCCTAAAAATAGGCTTCATTTTGTTATGAAGAAATTTGTTTTTTATTTTTTTTTTATTTTGGGATGACGTGCTTTTGTGAAATATACCCATACTTTTACTTAAATATTATTTAAAATAAATAATAATAATAAAATCTCTCAAAAAGCAAAAGTAGTTTTACCAAGTCATGGCATGTCTTCAAGTTTCAATGTCTGCAAACTTCTCAACTTCTCCTTGACTTTTTGACTGACTGAGAGAGAGACAGACAGACAGCACAAAGGTAGAGAGACAGCAAACACATAACACATGCAAACTCCCGTTCCCACAGTCGAGCAGCATTTCATATGGAAACACGAGGTGAACCGTTAACACTGTGAGGAATGATACAATACCGGGCAGTTGCGTGCAAAACCAACGATAGACATAAACAGATTACAGTACATATACCCCATTTATTAAGGTGAATGGCTTTTAAATGAAAACAGCATTTGTGGACGGGTTAGTGATGCCTGTTTTTTTAAGAAATCACAAGGGGGGACGCAGTCGAGAAAATGTGTGTGCGCACAGAAACAGAGTGGGGCTTTATTAAACATCTGGGAGTCATCAGTTTGCTGCAGCACTGTACTGAACTCAGCTGTGAGTGCAAACGCTGCTCTTGTTTTCACTGCTGCCTGCTTCACGTCTACACAACACCTTCCCATAGGACGCATACAGTATGGCAAGCTGTTTTAACATTTAATCCTTACTATTCAAACATACTGGTACCTAATTTTATGCTACTAGTACTTATTTTTTTTTAAATACTAGTATCTATTGCAATAAGTACTTATTCATGAGCTACTAGTATCTTTTTTAAAGGTACTACATACTTATTCATTAGATGCTCCTTGATTAGTATCTATTTTACTGTTACTAGTAACACATTTAAATTTTTGCCATTGACATTTTGGGGGATCTGTCATTCTGATATCAACTATTCAACTGACTAGTATGTATTCCAATAGTGATTTTAAAAAATAATACTAGTAAGTATTCTTTAGATACTTGTACTTATTAAATACTAGTACTTTTAGGTAAATACTTGTACCCATTTAATAGATGTATATAATAGAATAGTTAGTCATTAGGTACTAGTATGCATTTCTTACAAACTAGTATATTTTGTAGTTGTTACAAGTAACAAATCTTATTATACAACTGCTTTTACTAGTTTTATTACTAGTAAAATGTATATATGTGTGTGTATGTATATTATTAGTAACACTTGGAATAGGTACTAGTATCAAATAAATGTGTACTACTATCTGTTGAATAAGTAGTAGTAGCTACTCAGTAAATACTAGTATTGAATTAATAAGTTCTAGCATCTTAACGGGTATAATTCTCAAATGAAATTAAGTAGTAGTACGTAATAAATAAATACCAGCATCTACTTAATATGTACAGTACATATATTTAATATATAAGTACTGGTACGTAATGATTAAGCACTAATATTTAATAACAAGTACTAATATTTAAAAAATAAGTAAAAGTATTTTAGTGTACTAATCATAACTGGACAAATACTAGTTAGAACCGAATAGTTGATGTCTGAATGTCGTCAATGGCAAAAAATAGGAAATGAGTTACTAGTAACAACAGAATATTTACTAGTCGCTACTGAAATAAGTACTACAGTCTAATAAATTAGAACTAGTATCTATTTACTAAGTACTAGTATCTAATGAAGAGGTATTAGTATTGAATGAATACATACTAGTATTTAATAAGTACTAATATCTAACAATAAATACCTGTAGATATTTAATATGTACTAGTATCTAACAGTCTACATACTAGTGTCTTTTTGTATCTAATAAACGAGTATCTAATAAATAAGAACAACTATCTAATGAGTAAGTACTAGCATCTTCTAAAAAGTACTAGTACCTAAAGAATAAGCACTAGTTGCCAAAAAATAAGTACTAGTAGCATGAAAATAGATAATAGTACATTTTATAGACTAAATGTTAAAACAGCTTGCCATATAAACACTAGTAAGTAACAGTACCTAATGAAATAGATACTAGCAGCTAAAAAATAAGTACTAATAGCATGAAAATAGATAGGTCTACTAGTATGTTTTATATGCTGAATGTTATAACAGCTTGCCATACATAGAGAGCTGTAAAGCAATAACCGAAAGAAACGCAAGCACAGAATCTTGATCTAAAAGTTCAATCCGACAGCAAGGAAACTTTGTTTATCTGCGGTCACCGTGTTTAATGCGCTCGTAAACACACAGCGCTGCAGGAGCGACCGTGGCTGTGCAAATTCACACTTTTCATTGTCGTCACCTACTGACGTTCATAATGCAAAGAATTGGCTGGTTGACGTTAAGTGTGGCCATAGATGGGAGTGGAGTGAAGCGGCTCACTGTCCTTAATGAGAGGCATGTTTGGCGGGCAGTTTCCTGTGTGGTGAGCGCGCTTTACGCACGGCACGGCGAGAGATGACTGGACGAATATATTCGAGACAGCTGATGGGAGCGATTGAACAGCCACTCGCCGGTATTAGAGCCGAACTCTTCGCCAACTCGGCCTGCGTGAACCCGCCGCCCTGTGTGCAAAATATGATGTTAGGGTTTTATTGGAGCGAGGTTATTCAGTACAGAACAATATTTTTAGCCGTGTTTTATTAAATTCACCAGCTAGCGGTATTATTAGGGTGTTTGTACAGTGTATAACATTTCTTGATATTGTTTGAAAGCACACACCCTGAAAGCATGTCCTGAAAGTGATGAATTGTCAAGCTGATTTTTTGATGAGTTTTTATCCTAACGGTGACTGAGAGAAATGCTGTGCAACAGGACTTTTTGCCAGACACAGTTTATATAGCATTGTGCTGCTTAGCTACACCAAAAGAAATAATAAATAAATAATAATATAATTAATTTTAAATAATTCTAATTGTAATTATTTTAAATTATTAAATGATTTAATCAGTAAAAATTAATTATATAAAATAAAAATAAACATATTTTGCACAATAAAATATATTAGTGTCACTGCCCTTCGTACACCGCACCTAAAATTTTGCTAGAAGGTTCTCTTTTGCACATCAAGACTGCATTCATTTGATCAAAAATACAGTACAATTATGAAATATTATTACAATTTAAAATACCTGTTTTCTGTTTTAATATATTTTTAATTTTTAATATCTGCATATATTTGTACCTTAAGAAATAAATAATAATACAATTAATTTTAAATAAATAAAACTAATTATAATATTATTTTATTTTCAATTATTTCATTATGTAATCAGTAAAAATGAGTTATAAAAAATAAAAGTAAATATATTTTGCACAATCCTAGCAAAATCTCTTTACCGTAATACAAAATAAATAAAGAAAAAAAATTGCATTGCAGTAGGCTATTTTATAATGTAATACATTACACAATGAAAAAAAAAAAATGATTGTCTCATCGGTTATATGTATACAATTTTAATTACTATATAGAAATTAAATATTTTAATATTTTTTAATATGTATAAATATATACAATTTTAATATTATAATATTTAAATGTAAATATAATCATTTAAATTATATATATTTTAAATATTATGTATAAATTAAATATTATAATAAATATAAACATATATAATCATTTAAAATGTATATATATAAAAAGGCTCTCTTGTTCTCAACAAGACTGCATTTATTTGATCAAAAATACAGTAAAATTATGAAATATTACTACAATTTTAAATACCCGTTTTCTGTTTTAAGATATTTTAAAATGCAATTTATTTTTGTGATCAAAGCTGAATTTTCAGCATCATTACTCCAGTCTTCAGTGTCACATGATCCTTCAGAAATCATTCTAATATGCGGATTTCTTCCTCAAGAAACATTTCTGATTATTATCAATGTCATATTTTTATGGAAACCGTGATACTTTTTTATTCTAAATGTCTTCACTGTCATTTTTTATCAATTTAATGCATCCTTGCTGAATAGATTTCTGTAAAAATAAGTAAAAGCAATAAGACACTCAATATTTCTTGAGTTCTCAGTGTTTTGTTAACGCATTACGAAGTCCAGCATGTTTGAAGCGCAGATGGAACAAAACAAGCGAAAGGAATTCTGTGTCATGACTGAAGCGCTGAACTCAGCCGAGTTTTTGATGTGGCCTCCACAAACAGGCTGCCAAACGACGAGAGGATGATGCGTTTCATAATGCGCGGGCCGTCTCTGGGGAGCGTCTGCTCTCAGGGGACAAAAATGCTCACGTACATCTATTCATTATCAAAAGAGCTCAGCTATATTTGTACCCAATCCGTGTCACGCCGCCTCGCACACACGCACACGCTCGCAGCTGAGGGCTCTGGCCTGTTGTCCATCACATGGCCCTGAGACAAACACAGTCTGGGGTTATGACATCAGAGCAGGCCACTGTTAGATCACACGTCACCGATTCGCCACATGTGCTCCCAGCACAAGAACATCATGGGAAAACGACCAACAGCTGCGGAGCGCACGGTCTCCAAAGACTTCAAGAGCTTTAAACAATTACTCAATCTTTGTCTGGAACTTTTAATATGTTACAAACATAATTCTCAAAATGATGAATTATACAAATATGAATAAATAAATAAAATATATATAAATAAACAAAAAGCACAAAAAGGCACTGACACAAATAAATAAACCGTTGAAGAAAAAAAAAAAAATATAAATACATATTTTTATATTTTTTTTATTTGTGTCATTGCCATTAGCATAAAAAATAAAATATATAAAGTATAAAAAACGACTGACACTTGAAAAGAAACTGAAAAATTGAAAAAAAAAAAAAACAATTAAAAAAATATATTTTAAAAATATAAAAGACATTGACAAATTAAATGAAAAATATAACAAAAATAAAACGACACAAATAAAAAAATATCCAAAAATCACATTATTTTATTTTAATTTGAATATTTATTTTAATATATTTTACCACCGCTGTAATACTGCATTAACCAATCAGCATCCAGCAGCTGAACCGTTTGCTTTATAATCCACTGCAAACAACAGTGAAGATGTCATGAGGTCACAGGAAGTCTTTGGGGAGTGAAAGGGCAACAGTGCAGATGGATTTGGCTTTCTCTCAAAGCTGATTGGAGGAACGGAATTAACACGTCCGTCATTTACCCGTGGGGTTTAATGGGAGCCGCACCGAACGGACTCGTGGATGATGGGAGTGCTGGGTGGAAGTGAGACAAAAACAATGGGAAAGGATGAACAAACCATTTCTGGCTTGAGTTAGTACTATCACATGTGCATGAGTCATTTGTTCTGTTATGCTAATTCATCACATCATGTGTGTCATAGCCCGTTTGTTTGCAAAAAACGAGTTATGCTACAGTTTAGGATGTTTTCCTAAAAAACAGGATGGCATTCAAAGACAATTAAAGGTGAAGCTCATAAATCTAGTCAAAAACAAATACACTAGTCAACAAACTAGACAATAATGTTCAAACTTGGATGTAATTGACTGTATTTTCTCAATAACAGACAATAACATCAATATCAATTATACAATTATTTATACTTTAAAACTGAATTAAATTAAAATGTATACATTAATACAAAACAACATTATTAATTTTTAAAAAACCTTTTAGACAGTTACATTTTTTCTTTATTTTTACATTGTGACATGTTATGAAAATTACGTAAATAATATAGAACATTTATATTTGAACATTTATATTTGCATTTACAACATGTATATTATATTTACATTTGCATATATATAAATAATATTTTATATATTAATATATTAATTCTAAGCATAGTTAAAACATGTTATATGTGCATTATATATTAAAAGTAATATTAAAAGCAATAGTAAATTATATATATTAGTGGAATAGTAAAAAATATATATTTTTTTTAAATTAAGCTTTTTAGACAGTTATGATTTGTTTTTTGTTTGTTTGTTTGTGTGTTTTATTTTTTTTTTTACATTGTGACATGGTAATTAGGTTATGAAAATTGTTAAAAACAATATTTAAATTTAAATTAATTTTTTGCTGTAAAAACATGTTTTATTGCCCCCAAAAGTATTACATTTGTATCATGACATATATTTTTACAATGTAAATTATTATTTTTTTTTAAAATCCATATATCCATATATATATATATATATATATATATATAAATTTTAAGCATAGTTAAAACCATTTATGTGCATTACATATATAGAATATTAATTAATTAATAATAGTAATATTAATTATATTTTTTAATTAAGCTTTTTAGACAGTTACAATTTGTTTTATTGGCCCCAAAAAGTATTACATTTGTATCATGACATATAAATATATATATATATATATATAAATCATTTTTATAATTACCATGTAAAAAAAATAAATAGAAAAAAAACCCAATAATAATAAATGTAATAAATGCCCCCCCCCCAAAAAACTACAAAAATAATCCATATGACCAATGAGAATTTTCTATATGAACAATAGATTTTTTTTTAAATGCATTTCTATTGAGAAAGAAATCTGATCATGAATGACCCTAATTCTTAAAACTTGCATCACTTGACTCATTGCACATGACGACAGCCGCCACTCGGACTCTGTAAATGACATGAGAAAGCAGCTTCAAATCCAGCCAAAATTCAATCACAGAGTGAGAAAGAGTGCACAGGAAAAGACCCACTGAACCAATCAGGACAAGTTTAGGTGTCACGTGACCTGACTGACGTCAGCACAGCGGTGTTGTGTGACCTGCATGCAAATGAGGAGTGCATAATTCAGTAATCTACACTGAGACCTTTCATAACGAACAGCTTTGAGTGGTGCAGCAGATCGGCCTGGAGCCGACACTCGCGCTGCTGCAGCTGCATGTGTTTCCCATTAATAGGAAAACTCGACACCTTCTGGAGTCAAAGTTCCCTCTCCGATTTGCTCCTCATGCGGTTTACAACGGGTTCTGCTGCTGAATATAAGCAGGGAAGCCCAGGAGATATTATATTTTAAGTGACGCGCATTTGAATTTATTTATCTGACGAGTACATTAATATCATCAATCTGCGGTCGCCGCGAAATCCTGAGCGGCGTTCCGCCGGCATCCAAACACTTACTTCACACATTCTTCGGATTGCAGCCGTAATGTTTCTCAGACCGAAGAATGGTGGAATAACTGCCTTGATAACCGCGGCCAATCGTCTCCTGAGCCCCCACGGTTACAGCATTAATAAATCAATAAAGAAGCCTTCAGAAGCCTCGTGCTGCGGACAAGCAGAAACGCAGCAGTGGGCTCAGGCAGTCTGGATAAATGAGCCATTCTGACAAGACGCTGCATTGCTCTTGAAGAACTGGGCTGGAATTACAGCCTCAATATTCCTGAACTTCATTAATGACTAAAAGCATTTTTTCCCCTCTTCCCACAACTTTCAAAAACAAATGCGACCCGAACAACCTCAGAGCTACGATGACTTCTGATTTTCATTATTGTTTCATTTCTGCTTCGATATGAAAACTACATGACTTACACATTTAAATATTAGTTGACCAAATGTGACCCTGGACCACAAAACCAGCCTTAAGTAGCAATAGCCAACAATACATTGTATGGGTCAAAATGATGCCAAAAATCATTAGGGTATTAAGTAAAGATCAGGTTCCATGAAGATATTTTGTAAATTTCCTTCCATAAATATATCAAAACTTTGATTAGTAATATGCATTGCTAAGAACTTCATTTGGACAACCTTTAAAAGTGATTTTCTCAATGTTTAGATTTTATTGCACCCCCCTTAGATTCTAGATTTTCAAATAGCTGTATTTCAGCCAAATATTGTCCTATCCTAACAAACCATACATCAACAGAAAGCTTGGTTATGCAGTGTATAAATGTAAAAGATGAAAAAGAAGAATTAAGGAGAGTCAATAAATTATGACCAACGCTATTGTGTGAATAACACGTAATCAATAAAAACATTACAGTAGGCTGATTACGAGAATTTAAAAATGTAAATCTAATTACATGTACTTGATTTTTGGAATCTGATTTGCATGTGTCAATCCAGAAAACTCACACACATCTCTATTAATGTGTCCTACTATGTGTTATATGTATCTGAAAACAAAAACAATTATTTATCGTTTGTAGAACATTTTTTTCCTTAAAGGGATAGTTTGCCCAAAAATTCAAATTCTGTCAATAATTACTCATCTTCACTTACTTTTGTTGTTCCAAACCCATAAGACCTTCATCTATGCAGGGTCAGAAAGCTCTCGGATTTCATCAAAAATAACTTAATTTGTGCTCTGAAGATGAACGAATGTCTTACTGTTTTGGAACGACAAGAAGTTGAGTAATTAAAGCCAGAATATTTATTTTCATGAATGAACGATGTTCAATGTTCAAATGTTTTAGTAGGATGCTTTTAAAATGTTACTACTTGTTTTAGAACATTCTAAACTAACGTTACAATAATGTTTGAAATGGAATGTTTTCTCCACATCCGTAGAACCAAAATGCTCAGAAAACATTTGTATAACCTAATGGGAATGTTAGAAATAGATTCTTGGAACACATTTTTGTTAGCTGGATATGCATCAAAATGTATTATTTTTGTTTAGGAGTTGAAAAAAATGCTTAAGCATCAGAATGATTAATATTAATAGTGACTAAACAGCACTAAATTTACTAAACATTTGAATGCACACAGAAAGATAGATCTAAAAACAAGTGGCATTACAGAATACAAAAAGACTCCACAAAGCAATTAATACAGAAAGGGTTTGTTTTCATGCATGAGGTTTTGGTCATGAAATATTACTGAACTTTTGGCAAACACCTGTAAGAGGCAGCCACCTTTTCCGATAACTCTAAAACGTGTGGGATGCTCAGAATGAGAGTTTACCCGCTGCCAACCTCTGCGAGATTGATCGACTCCACACATGAATCCCTTGAAAAACGCACAATCCAATATTCTCCGACTGACCAACACCGCGCGTCTGGCGACGTGGGCCTCGCAACGCGCTCGAAACGCCTTGAATTTCAACCCAAATCCTATAAAAACCTGTTTCTTGTTTGGACTAAATGGAGCTAAGCCACATTCTCCATATGTTTCCAGAACCTGGTTTTGGAAGAGGTTTACGCTGTTGTTTGATGTTTTTGTTGGGTTACACCGCAGCCAAGAGCTCTGCCGTTCGCTGAAACTCTTTAACTTTACGGCAATTTAGCCGATATGTTGCAAACGAATGTGAAAAGTCGACCCGAGCTGACTCGCGCTCAAATGCACGCCGTGTCATCTTAAATTAAACAAACTCCTGAAAACACGAATCCCTTTTATAGGAAAACAAAGCACGGGTCGTATTTAACCCGAGATGGGACTCCGGCACCGTCTCAAATCCCAACACAGACAGCTCGTACAAAACAAGAAGGTCGTCAAGGAGAAGAAACGCAGAGGGTTCGATATTTATAGCTTAACACCAAAGCCTGACAGACACTTTCAAACAGCGATAAAAGTGAGATGCTTTGTCAACACTCTCGGGCTTTCGCCACGCTAGCATTTGTCCTTCCGAACACAACAAATTTATGCCGGACTAAGTGTCTCATATCTGACAGTAGTCCAGGAGAGTTTGGATTGTGTTAGCATAATTGTGAAGGGCCTGAAAACATTTCGTGGAGACATGGAAAACAAACTGACAGGAAGGGGAACGAGGCCAAGATTCTCTCACACTCGGTTATTTGACTTGTTGTCCGGCAGGACGTCCAGCGTTTCTACTCGGCGGAACGCTCCATTACACGTCAGTCTGTCCCGCTGGCACTTTGCGAGAAGTGCAATGTAAACACGATGTCTGAAAATGTTTCTTCTTCCCGTCCCAAGAGCAGCTGTGAAGCAATTTTAGATGTTTTGGATGGGAAGAAAAGCCAAAGGAACAAGAACCTTTGGATGGGAAAGACATGGTTGGACAGCTTGCAGGGGTTATCTGAAGATTAATGGACTGTGTGTGCAAATGTCCACCGTTGCCAAAGCCCTCTTTACACCAGCTTTTGTTTACACTGATCGCTTCCACACACCAGCCGACGGCCTGCGGTTCGGAAGACGTCACAGACACCAATAAAAGGCAAAAGGTAAGAATGAAACCAGAGAGTATGTTAGCTAACAAATCATTCTTGCTGAACAAGATGAACCGGGACTTCTGATTCATAACGGAGGATCTGAACGCGAGAGGGCATGACTGTCATGCGTCATTATCGTTTACAGCAAGGAAAGAAAGAGGGCGGAAGAATTAGGAATGTGTAAAACTGACTGATGACCACAGATGATTAAAGTGACATGAGGATGCTATTGAGACTCAATGAATTCATTGTATTTTTCTACAGCTTGATGAAGTCAGGCTGAGCGGTTGACATGATGGAGGAGGAAAAACTGACAGATGTACTTTGTCATTATTTGTTAGGTAAACTCCTACAGTGTGATGCTTAAACACTCTAGATCTGTAGATATGCACAGTTTGATGAAGTGTAAAAAAAGGGACACTGACAAATCCGTGAATCTGAATGATTCTTTTTAGTGAACATATTTAAAGGATTCAAGTCACTGGACTGAATCAAACCCCGTTGCCAAAAATGAGCTGAATAACAGTAACCAGCAGAAAGGTTTGAATGAATCTTTTAGGTGAACAGATTCAAGGGATTCAAAGCACTGGACTGAATCAACTGTTCTCAAACAAAATGAACCAAATAAGAGGAAACGACAGAAAGTGCCACTGACAATTCAGTGAATGAATCTTTTTGGTGAACAGATTCAAAAGATTCAAGTCACTGGACAGAATCAAAAAATGTTGTCAGAAAATGAACCGAATAAGAGTAACCTGCAGAAAGATCCACTGACAAATCAGTGAATGAATCTTTTTGGTGAACAGGTTCAAGAGGTTAAAGTCCCTTGTTTGAATCAAAAATGATGTCACTAAAACTAAATAAAAGTAACCTGCAGAAAGGGCCACTGACAAATCAGTGAATGAATCTGAATGAATCTGTTTGGTGAACAGATTCAAAAGAATCAAGTCACTGGACAGAATCAAAAAATGTTGTCAGAAAATGAACTGAATAAGAGCAACCTGCAGAAAGGACCACTGACAAATCAGTGAACGAATCTGAATAGACCTTTTGGTGAACAGATTCAAAAGACTCGCTGACTTGGATTCAGTCACTGGACTGAATTAAAAACTGTTGCCAAAAACTGTTCTCAAACATTAACTGAATAACAGCAAACTACCCAAAGGGACACTTTCTGCTATGAATCTGAATGAATCTTTTTGATAAACGGGTTCAAAAGGAGTCACTGGACTGAATCAAAAAACATTTTTAAACATGATGAATTAAACAAGGGTAGCCTGCAGAAATGGACACTGAAAAATCAGTGAATGAATCTAAATGAATCTCTTTGGTGAACAGATTAAAAGGCTAAAGTGAACTGAATGAACTGGACAAATCAGTGAATGAATCTGAATGAATCTTTTTGGTGAGCAGATTCAAAATGAACAGATTCAAAAAGTTTCAAGTGAATAACAAAGATTCAAAGGATTCAAGTCAGTGGACTGAATCAAAAACTGTTTTCAAATGTGATGAACTGAATAAGAGTAACCTGCAGAAAGAGCCATTAACAAATCAGTGAACGAATCTAAATGAATCGTTTTGTTGAACAGATTCAAAAGGATTCAGTGGACTGAATCAAAAAATGTTCTAAATAAGACTAACTTGCAGAAAGGTCCACTGACAGATCAGCAAAAGAATCGGAATGCATATTTAAGGAATCAAGTGACTCTTCTCATACGCAACGTGAGTAAGAGTCACCAGTAGAAGGGACCAGTGACAAATCAGTACATGAATCTGAATGAATCTTCTTGGTGAACAAATTCACTGGAATGAATCAAAAACTGTCCTCAAGTGAACTGAAGAGCAACCTGATGAGTGAGCCAACTCCAAGTTCATCTTCACGGTGAACAGATTAAAACGATTCACATCACTGGAGTGAACACCACACCACTATCCTCAGACGTAACAAACCGAATAAGTCTAACCAGATCCTAAATTCCAGTTCAAACTGTGGTTGATGCTCCAGTTCTGGGTAAGAACCAAAGCCTGAGGCTCTCGAAAGCGACCACAGGAACGAGGAAATGGCTTCCACATGGGGTCCACCTCTCTCTCGCACCTCACTTCCTCTCGGACACGAAAACAGTGCGCTCAAAATCAAGACCAGACACCAAACACGACGGCTAATAGTATGCTATGCTACGTTCTCATTATTAAGGGCCTATTGCTATGTCTTCCTGGAGCTTGTTTACAATTTAATGCACATTAAAGTGATTTTGGTCAGAAGAAAATGGCAAAAATTGGGCAATTTGGAGTTCATGACCAAAACTAATTTGTTTCAACCATGATTCTTCAATTAACACATTCAAATATGTGGCGACGTTCATCTCACGAACACGATCACTCCAAAATGACTCGAAGGCAGCATTAAATGCTTAAGATGTCTTTAAAATCCAACACAACTGCAAACACAAGAAACAAGAACCAAAGACAGACCTACACCTCCATGCTACACGTTTCAATTAGCACATGTGGCGTTTTGCATAATCAGGCCCAGGTGAAAACGAGCAATTCATTAGCTTTTGTTGTGTAGCAGGCATGCTTTGTGGGCTATCAAAACTTGCTTACTCGAGTAAGACAACAGCAGCAGAAATCTGGATGAGTCACTGCGGCACTGCAGCGTGAATTAATCTGCCAAACGCTGCGTTTGGAGCGCGAGTGTTTATCAGCGCATTAGCATATGCAACATTTGCTGTGGATGGGTAAGTGGAGCAAACCCTTACTCTTGACCCCAAACGGCAAGATAAATGTATGCAATATGTCGGTCTGTTACATGACAGCGTGTGTTAGCGGCAGTGACCATTAAAAAAAAAGCCTTTTTTGTGACAAAGGGAGATATAACTCATCTGTAAATAGCTCTGAGTTGATGATGAAAACACTCTCTGGAGAAGCGTGATTTAGTCAGCTGTTCAAGCATGAGTGCTATTTGTCACTTATATACATATCAGAAAAAAATTATTTTAAATAACTGCATTTTTATAATAAAGATATTCAACATATTTAAAAAAAAAGTAAAATATTTTAAATAGTACTAATATTTTTATGCATTTTTAAGTGAAATAAAATCATACACACAAATATATGTAAAAAAAAAAAAAAAAGATTTTATTAAATTACAGATAAAGAGGTTGACAGGTACTTATTTATAAATAATTGTATAAATATTTTAAATATATATTACATTTAATAAAATAGTTTATTCCTATTAATGTTATTGAAAATGTATGTGCAAGTATATACATACATTTTCAGTAACAATAAGAATAAACAATTTTATTAAATTACAAATTAAGAGGTTGACTCTTGAGGTAAAGGAGGTAAATACTGAGGTATAAATATTTTATATACTCTATATAAATATTTTAATATTTTATAATTGTAAAATGTGTTTAAAAATTGTACAATTTTAAAATGTATATATTAAATTTTACATATTATTTTCAATAATAATTATAATAAAAGATTTTATTAAATTACAAATATTAAGAAGTTGAAAGATTTTTATTTAAAACTAATAAACATTTTTAAAAATAAAAATAATAATAATAATTATATATATATATATATATATATAGTCAAACTACTTTAAGTTAAAAAATATGTATAACTAATAAACATTTTAAATATATATAAATATTTAAATATTTTATATAAATATTAAAATAAATATTTAATTAAAAATTGTATATAAATTGTACAATTTGTGTGAGTGAACTGATTTAATCAAATTACAAATATCAAGAGGGTGACAGGTATTTATTTACAGGTATTTATTTATTATTTTTAAAATATTTTAAATACTATTGTTATTATCATATTATTATAATTAAAAAAAAAATATATATATATATACACTATAATTACATTATAAAATTACAAAAACAATAATTTATTATATCTAATAATGTTAACATTTTCAATAATAATACATTTTTTCATGAAATAAAAAATAATTGCCATGAAGTTATATTACAATTAAGCAGTTTGCAGTTAGATGATCAGTTGTAATGTTAAATTAATGTTAATGTCAAACAAGAAATGAAACGTCAACCCTAACATCATTATCTCTCAACATATATTAACATGCATTCATTTAGTCTGAAATGGCACAATGCAAGTAATACTTAAACAGGTCTGATAATTCAAAATATTAAAAAGAGCAATTTGTAAAATGCTGTAAAAATAGCCTTTTCAAGAATTGAAATGGCACATTTTTTCACAGAATGACCCATTTATAAGATCACTGGGGTCTTTTTAGTGATTCTGACAGTACAGACAAAATCGTCCATCTCAAAGCACGCCAATCACAACAGCCAGCCACATTTCTGTTGCT
Source organism: Labeo catla (assembly GCA_012976165.1). Taxonomy (NCBI): domain Eukaryota; kingdom Metazoa; phylum Chordata; class Actinopteri; order Cypriniformes; family Cyprinidae; genus Labeo; species Labeo catla. The sequence goes on from VONZ01000025.1 coordinate 2,163,359, forward strand.
CTGGCAAGCGCCGTACCCTTCCCACAAGCCATCGATGTGATTGCGGGTCTAATTATTAGCGAGGCTCAGTTTCACAGAGGTTTGGGCCTCGACGCAGTAGGTTCGCTCTGACGGATGAGAAAACTCGGCTCTCACCGAGGGACCATGTGAGAAACATTTAGACGCATGACGTGAGAAGAGCCAATTCACAGCCAGCTCTGGTAATCTATCAATCTGTAGTCACCTCCAAGCGCGAACTCTTACACAACGGCCTTTAATTCGTAACAGCGCTTCGACGACAAAAAAATTGACGAGAGAAGGCGATAGACGGAGACGCGGGACCACACAGAGCGCGCCGTCGGACCAGATATCTGATTGCATCTCCGTTGCCTACCGAAGCCTGAATCTTCTGAGGCTTTTCCTCTGACCTGATTTCAGACGTGCAAAACACTCGCTCTCTGCTGGATGCGGTTTGTGTTGCAGACTGATGTTGAAGCAGCAATTAGAGCACCGCAAGGAAAATAGTTAGATAGAAGTGTCAGTCAAAACCCTGGTGTCTGACCAAAAAGAACAAACTGCAGGAGCCGTATCTCTAATAAAAGATGAGAAAATTCAAGCTCAGAAAAACACAGAGCAAAGCTGCTCCGTTATTGCAAGCGTGCATTTCATTTCTTTCAGCTTTAACCTTGCCCGATTTCACGAGGGTCCTGCAGTTAAACAGCTATAAACACTGAAAAAATCTGACCTTTCAAAGCTCAGTTCAAAACAAGCATTAGTGACTTTATTGCTAAGAAATGTTAAGATATATTTTCATATAATATCAGCAACCAAATGCAAGTAATGATATAATAGAATATAATAGAATAATATAACTATTAAGAAATATTTGTATATATTAGTAGCATCAAATGCAAATAATAATAATAATAATAATAATATTTATATATATATATATATATATATATATATATATATATATATATATATATATATATATACGCACACACACACTTAAAATTACTAAGAAATATTTTCATATAATATCAGCAATCAAATGCAAGTAATGATATAATACAATATAATAGAATAATATAACTAATAAGAAATATTTGTATATATTAGTAGCTATTAAATGCAAATAATATATATATATATATATATACACACACACACACACATATACACTTAAAATTACTAAGAAATATTTTCATATAATATCAGCAATCAAATGCAAGTAATGATATAATATAATATAATATAATATAATAATATAACTACTAAGAAATATTTGTATGTATTAGTAGCAAATCAAATGCAAATAATAATAATAATTTATGTATATATATATATATATATATATATATATATACACACATACATACACTTAAAATTACTAAGAAATATTTTCATATAATATCAGCAATCAAATGCAAGTAAAATATAATATAATATAATATAATATAATATAATACAATAATAGAAAATTACTATAATAATTATATAATTTAAAATGACTAAGAAATATGTTCATATATTATCAGCAATCAAATGATATACTATACTGTAATATAATAAAATTACTAAGGAATATTTTCATATATTATCAATTGAAACAATTTAAAAAAAAATTAATAAAATTTAAATTACTAAGAAATATTTCAGCAATTATATGCAAGTAATAATATAACATAATATAATATAATATAATATAATAAAAATATCTACTGTCTACAAGCCAACTGTATATTTCATAAAAACTATTTATATTAATGAAATGATAATATAATTACAATAATGAATAAAAATAAATTTAGGATCTTGAACATAAAAAAAATAAAACTTATAATTTTAATATAAAATTTTATAATATAAGGCAATGTATGTAATACAATACAATACAATAAAAAAAAAAATGCTAAAACTTTTTAAATACCTTAATACTTTGGAGCCCACTGTATATTACTATGTATGAAAATGAATATTAATAAAATTATAATATGATTACATTAAGGAATGTGTTTAAATCAAAGATGGCTTAAATAATAATTAAGATTCTGAACTGTTTACAAGGTCAGTAGTCAAGTGCAAGTAAATATGCATTTGAATTTTCCATTGAATATAATATAATTTAAATATATTAATTATAATATAAGAAAATTGAAAAAAAATAAAAATAAAAAAATACTGGTCAATTTTGGACCTCACTGTGTATTGCAGCGTATGAAAACAATTTATATTAATAAAATGCTAATATAATTACATTCATGAAGTCTATTTCTCACGGGTGTGTGATGTGCTGTGAGTCTCAGTCCATTAAAAGCGGAGCAGGAATTCAGTTTCATCTAATGAGCTTCATGCTGGAGGCTCTTGAACTGATGAAGTCAGTGAGAAATGCTGAAATTGAAAACATTAATTGTCAGAACAACTGCAACGCAGCTGCCGTAGAGGATGGTGAAGCTCCTGCTTCATCTGTCACAGATCTGCATGGGTTAAACATCTTAAAAAGGTAGTTTTCTAACTGCAATCATATAGCAAAATAGATGTTGCTCGCTTACAAATACAGAGTGAAAGTTTGCATTTGAAGGAATGACTGTACTACATTTCCATGTTAACTACAGATATATCACTGACATTAAAGTCATTCGAAAACAAGCAAGCTAAAAAAAAGTTCATCTACTATAACAAAGCTTGTATGACTAATGAAATATTCCCTCAGCTCACAGCCAAATGACCTTCTTTTGTATTTCTTTATTGTTCTATAGCACTTTCCCAGACATAGTCAGAACTTGGAATAAAACAGAATGCAGCACAAAGCCTCGAAGAAACATGAAAAGTTTGTATGTAAAACACAAATCTGTTATTAAAATACATAAAAACAAATGAAAATATTAATAAAATAAAAAGTTATTAAAGTTAAATTATTATTATACTATTAAAAATAATTACTATTAAGCATTAATAAATATAATAATTTAGTATTTTGAATATTTTCAAATGAAAAATTACTACGAAATATTTAAGACAATAATATAATATAAAAAAGGCAAAATAAAATTAAATAGCATACATTAATAATAATAATAATAATAATAAATAACAACGGACATTATTATTATGCATTAATAAAACAAATTCAGTATTGTGAATATCTTAAAATGAAAAACATGACTTAAATCACTAAGAAATATTTACGACACTATAATATAATATAATATAATAATGTAATATAATGTAATGACAAAATAAAATAAAATAAAGGTCTATTTTGTACCGCACTATACATTTCAGTGTATGAAATCATACATTAATTTATACTTATTAATTTCATACATTATTATTATTATTATTATTATACTATTAATAATAATAATAATATTTACTATTAAGCATAAATAAAATATTTCAGTATTTTAAATATTTTAAAATGAAAACCATGTAAAAAATTCTTAAGAAATATTTAAGACAATAATATAATATAATATAATATAATATAATAATTGGCAAAATGGTAAATAAAATACCACACTATACATTTCAGTGTATGAAAATATACATTATTATTATGATTGATAATAATAATAATAATAATAATAGTAATAATAATAATAATAATAATAATAATATCAGAAATTAATCATAAAAATAGAATAGGTAAATATAATAAATAAAAATAAATAAATATAAATAACTCAAACAAAAAATATGTATAGAAGACAAAGCAGTCATACTGTCTTTAAGGAACATCTCTCGATTTACTAAAACACCAAAATGATTCCAAAACACTTAATACATGATCAGTTTCCTCCTACGCACAAGCCATATATCTTTCCTCCAAATGCGTGTTATTAGTTTAGTTTGCGATGTCTTTTCTTTCACTTGATTGGCCTTGACTGGAAGAACTTGGCGTACTAATTACAAAACAGCAATAAATCTCCCCAATCTTTGGTGGCTTGCCATGTGCTCTAAATAAACAGCAAATGTGAATCTACAACTCAATCTTTACAGCTCAACGGCCTGAGCGCAGAGCTGCCTCTGGGGTTTGTGGGAATAGCGTGATGTCATCACGGCCGCTGCGGTCCTCCTGAGAGTCAGCCTCTCTTGTTCTAATTAGGGGAAGACGGCTATAATTTACCCGGTCCAGAAATGAGGCGGCCATGGGGTGTTTCAGCAACCTACAACTGCCGTACGATGACGCAAATGCCCCGCTTTACTGTCGCTCCACCATCACGCCTCGTGTATCAGCTCTAACAGCTGTTATCAACATCCAGACTTCCCCAGTGGAATATATTCTTCTCCACTTGCAAAAGACGCCAAGAATGAGAGAATCGCTTCCTTATCTGAGGGCCGACGGACGAGACTCGTGCTTGTTTCCAGGAGAAACGGCACAAAACAGGCCCTGCTCGAGTTTCGTAAATCACTCGCCGTTTTACACGACATTCTTGGCTTCGGATGGGAAGCCAAACGACTCGTGCACAAAGATTAGAAATGCATCCAAAACAACAACTGGCTGCGGCGTTGAATAATCACATTCAATCCAGTTGATAAGACGCAGGGCTGTATCTCCATCTGACTCGCGGAGAGAGCTTCATAAATCGCAGCGGTGACGCTTTCAGGGACAGAGGGAGGGAAAACACGAGCCGATCCCAGGCTGCTTTTACACTGTCACACAATAAAACAAACAACTTAGTCAGACGATAAAAATAGCAGCGCCCACGCAATGGTCAACCCAAGTCCTGCGGGACGCAGAAAAATGTATTCCAGCAGAAATGACTGTTTATTAACAAGAAATGAGTTACCCAATCCAAGTATCACAATAATAAAGAAGCATCCAATGACTTGCAGCTACTTCTGAATGAACAAAACGGCCATGAGACGGGTGATATCATCTACATGTGCTATATATACATAATGCTGATTACCACAGAAATTAATTAGGTGCCAATCACCGAAGGCTCATCTGCTGCTTTTCTTATGGGAGTCAATGGCAACCCTATGAACCACAGGTAGTAAATTGACAAAATTTGGTACACTTCTAGTAATACGTCTGAATAGTAATCTGACCAACTTCTGGGGCTCTGGAACCAAATCTATAGCGCTACCACCACTTCAAAATGAATTATTTAGTATAAAGAAAGTCAATGGGGGCAATCTGTAAATGTTAAAATGTTAAACACTCACGATTTCAATAGTAAAGCCACAAGACACAAGTGATATGAGAAGATTCATTGATAATTTGTGCACGATGCAGACTAACACATTTATTAGAAGCCAAGCAACAAAGTTGCTGTAGCCCATATTGCATCTATTGATTTTCTTTCTTCTTCTTTAACAAGAGTCAATGGCAACCCTACGAACAACAAGTAGGAAAATTATAAAATTTGGCAGACTTATAGTACTGCTCCTGTAGAGTAATCTGACCAAATCTGAGGTCTCTAGAACCATAGTGCCAACACCAGTTAGAAATAAAACACTTTTCAAACTTCTGAATCCTTTGTCCTAAATAAATTCTTATCAACATGATCACATGGCATAGTTATATTAATTCCCATTTGCTTCACCCAAACAAAAATTTGGGTTACATTGAGACACTTGCAATAGAAGTGAACGGAGCCAATCTGTAAATATTAAAATACAAAAATGACCACTGAAAACGCTGTAAGGCCTATTGGATCTGTTGTTTATTTCCTTCTCATGGGAGTCAAAGGCAATCCTATGAACCACAAATAGGAAAATGATGAAATTTGGCAGACTTACAGTGGTGGTCCTGAATAGTAATTTATCCAAATTTGAGGCCTGTAAAACTGACTCTATAGCGCTACCATCAGTTCAAAAATCCACTTTTCAACTAGTTATATCTTTTATATCCTTTGGCTTAAAGAAATTACCAACAACATTATTACCTCCTATACTTTACATTAAGTGGCATTTGCTTCTCCCTATCAAAAATTAGTTAGAGTGAGAGTTAGAGATGAGTGTAGGGTTAGAGTGAGACACTCGGAAGTGAACGGAGCCAATACGTAAACGTTGAAATACAAAAATTATGACTGAAAACGCTGTAGGCCCAATTGTATCAGATGTTTTTTTTCCTTCTTAAGGGAGTCAATGGCAACCCTGTGAACCGCAAGTAGGAAAATAGTTAAATTTGGCAGACTTAAAGTCGTGCTCCTGAATGGTGATCTGACCAAATTTGAGGTCTCTAGAACCAACTCTATAGCGCCACCACCAGTTCAAATATTTAAAATCCTTTTTCTAAAAAAAGGTAGAAAAAAGAAACATTTCACCAGATTACTCTCTCAACTTGATAATTTTCCATAAATCAATTGCCAGTTGTTTCTGTGTACCAAAAATCTGGGTTACAGTGAGACACTTGCAATAGAAGTCAATGGGGCCAATCTGTGAATGTTAAAATACAAAAACTACCACTGAAAACACTGTAGGCCCTTTTTACTTATGGGAGTCAAAGGCAATCCTATGAACCGCAAGTAGGAAAACTATGAAATTTGGCAGACCTCTAGTGGTGGTCCTGTGTAGTAATCTGGCCAAATTTGAGGTCTCTAGAACCAACTCTATAGCGCCACCACCCGTTCAAATATTTAAAATCCTTTTTCTAAAAAAAGAAAGATTACTCTCAACATGATCACTTTCCATAAATCAATTGCCAATTGATTCTGCCTACCAAAAATCTGGGTTACAGCGAGACACTTGCGACAGAAGTGAACAGAGCCAATGTGTAAATATTTAAATACAAAAATGACCACTGAAAATGCTGTAGACCCTTTCTACTTTTTATGGGAGTCAATGGCAATTGACTATGAACCACAAGTATAAAAAATCTCAAATTTGGCAGACTTCTAGTCGTGGTCCTGTGTAACAATCTGACCAAATTTGAGGTCTCTAGAACCAACTCTATAGCGCCACCACCAGTTAAAAAAAATGTTCAAATGGTCATAACTTTTGAATCCTTTGTCCTGAAAAAGTAAAAAAAAAAAAGAAACACCAGATCACTCTCTCAACGTGATCACTTTCCATACATCAATTGCCAATTGTTTCTGTCTACCAAAAATCTGGGTTACAGTGAGACCCTTGCAACAAAATCGAATGGGGCCAATCTGTGAATGTTAAAACATTCACTGTTGCAGTAGTAAAGCCACAAGACACACAATATGTGTGTTCTTTTTTTTGTTTTTAAATCCAACTTTACAAGTTTGACGCCATGAACACAACATCATGATGAGTAAACAATACAAAATATACAAAAAATACAAAGTATCAGTGCAGAATTTTGCACAAATGCAATTAACTGTAAAATAATAGAAACACTCGAGGTCAGATGGTAAATTCATTCAGCTGTAGTGTAGTAATCAACATAGTGATTAACTCTAATAGTAATCAACATAGTAATCAACTCTAAACGGTGGTTTATTTTGTCTGTCAGGATCATACTGCTGTATTTCTACTTTAATCATTAAAAATGGAAACTTGCCTCCTTTTTCTTATTTATGTAACTAATGGAATATCGATACCTTTTCCTATCCTGCTTATGTAACACTGGTCCAAGTATTCTGTTACTCCTCAAGTCTGGCTGTACGTGACGTTGCTGAAAACGGAGGCACTCTTGAAAGCTGATGTATTAATCTGTCAGCACAGGAAAGGAAAGTTAAAATAAAGTTACATCCTGATTCCGGACGATTAAGGAATCCAATAACCTACTGGTTTCATTTAATCAAACTAAATCAAAGCCCCTAAACTGACTGCAATAAGATGACATGGTGGAAAAACCAACAATAATAAAAGGAGATGGAGAGGTCGGATCACCGTAAAGCATGATTGACGCAAAGGGGAACATTTGAGCAATGCTGTGAGACCGAGAGCTCTGATCCAAAATCTACCAAGGCAGCGTTTTAAGAAATCATCGGTGCACTACTGAATCGACATTTTTGTGTCCCTTGTTAGGTTTATTTTCAGTTTGGATGTTCTGTAGGTATCCATGTAAGGTGTAAACTAGAAAAGGCAGCTCACTATGTTTTCAAACAGAGCCGGAGTGAGCCTGTTACTACGAGAAAAGTGCACTCTTGTCTCCATTAGTTATCGGATATGATATTTCTCTTTTCATCCCTCCCAGCGGCTTCAATAAGACCCACACGAGCGCGTCACTCACGAGAAACACGCGGGAGGTTTGTCAGGGGAGAGAGCGTGTGAGGGAATGGATGTAAATGGACCCTTAACTGCACGGCAGAATCAGAGCTAGAGTGAAATATGCTCTCGCTTGTGCTACAAACAGATTTAGGTCACTTGCTTACCTTCGCTTCAAAGGCCCTGGAGAGAAAGCATTAGCACTAATGGCATAACAGCGTGAAAACAAAGGAGTCGGACGCTTCAGGAGCTGGAAGACGAGTGTCTGAATATAGCCATACCTTAATAAAAAACATCTATATGTGCATATATATGTGCGATCAGATGGAACAGGCCAAATATAAGTGCATACGGTTTTTGAGGCTTTTGTTCATTATAATCACCAGTTATGAAGATGGAGAGTAAATCTCAGACAGTCTAATACAAACCAAAAATAATCTTACAACTTCACATAATGCATCAGCATCATATACTTAGTCACCAGCGGTTAAAAGATGCCTTCAGGAAATCTGATGTCCTTTTTAGTGCAAATAATTAGATTGTGATGTGTGCACATTAAACTTGAAAACACTGGTGAGCATCTTACCTATTTACAGCCCGCTTTGCAGAGGAATGTAGGCTATGGATTGAAGATGTTAAAAATATACATAGAGCAGAAATGAAAGAAAACAACAACAACAAATAAAAGTCATTCTGCACAGCGTGTTTGTTAAGAGGGGGAAATGTTAATTATGTATAGATTCATTGTGTTATATTCTGAAATATGTGTTAATTGAAAATTGGAAATAATACACATACACACATATATACATACATATACATATATATACACATATGCATATATATACACATATATACATTAATATATATTAATATATTTAAATTTTATAATATTAATATTATATATAATTAACAAACACACATATAGACATACATGTATGTATGTATGTGCATACATGCATAAAACCAACAAAAAACAAAATTAAAACTTTAAAATGACTCAAAAAATAAAGTAAATAAAAAAATAAAAATAATATTCAAAACAGTAAAACAAACTATAATAGTGTTTCAAATGATATTACAGCCTTTCTCCCCCCAACGTTTAACCAAATTGTGACACCAAAATAACAGCTTAAAATTTTTAAATAACTTAAAATCTCTATTACTAAATTAAAAAAAGCATTTTGCAAGAGAAGTTGGCCAACACACCTTTATATTATTGCATGAAGTAATTTAATGGAATTTGCACTTTTTGGTCTTTGATGAAAATTCCTTATTATTAACAGCAAACATTTTTTACTTCCTGCTTAGTGGAAAAGAATAAATAGGTTTTTTAACCTCACAAAACAGTTCCTAACCAGCCTAAAACAGCAAAATGCTAGAAACTTTATTTCTGAAATTCACTCTCACCTCTAGTGGTGCAGACATTACACACTTCCCCATTAGCACTATTTACTTGATTTATTTAAGATTTCACTTTTACTCTTAGTGGCTTAGCACATTTAGGGCAGGGTGTATTTTCTCCTGAAGAATAAATAAATAAAAGAAAGCACAGGAGTCATGTGCAGCTCCGATTATATAGTTTCCTTAGGACAAACAGTCCCATTGTACGCGCTCTGACAGACCGCAGCTGTTGTGTATTACTCGCAATTAAGACACGCTTGTTACTCAGTGGTACGTTAGACTATAAAAACTCATTTGGAAAGTCAAACACAGACCCAAACACAAACTACACGTCTCATTATATTGAATGAGAAAGCTGACTGCAACGACACCGTTACATGAACACCAAAAAATGCAGCATGAATCCAATGCGTTTGTGCGAGAAACAAAACTCTGTAGCTCTTATAATGGAATATACATAAACTCGACACTAATAACAGGGTTTCTGCAGGTTTTATGAAGGTAAATTTAAGACTGTAAGACAAACAAAAGAAAACAAACGGAGCACAATATGTCAATGTTTTCTAAATGTAAATGGGTCAAAGATGAAAGTTTTCTTTTTAAAGCAACAAATCAACAAAAGCTTCATTCCCCCCGTACATTAGAATGTGTCCTGTTTAAGTCTTTTAAATCTTTTTCTGAGCAAAAAATACTAACTATCATACATTTTTGCCATGATTTACAGAAGCAGCCAATTGAAATGTCATTTAGTGTAACAGTAATCAAAAAAAATCTTAGGCATATTTAAAACAAGATTTACAACAAATTATGCATATTTAGAACAACCCAAAAAACTAATTTATTTTCATTTTAAATCTTTACCTGTCTTTATCTGTCAGCAAGATTTTTTTTTTAATTTCATTATGACCACTCTTTTATATATTTTAATAAAGTACAAGTCAGAATGATTTAATATGTTGTTTTATTAAATAAAATAAAATATAATTATATAAATAAATCTGTTAGGCTGAATAAACACTAATATATGCTACGCTAAATGACAATGGAACATTAATTCACTATTTTATCTATTTTGTCATTTTATTTATTTATTTATTTTTTGTACAAAAGTTGAAACACGAAAGGAGACAATTTATTTGAATTTGATATTTAATAACTTCAAAATTATTTTAAGTGATTTTAAAATTTTAAGCTGCTATTTTGGAGCCACAACTTGGTAAAAGGTTGGGGGGAAAAAGCTTTAATATCATTAGAAGTACAAATAAAGTTTGAATTTTTATTGATTTTTTTTTGTTTAAAATTTCTTCTTGATTTAAACTTCTTATATATATATATATATATATATATATTTATTTATTTAGAAATATGTTGGGAAGGGGTTTAATATAATTAGAAATACTATATCAATGTTTTAGATGTCATTTAAAAAAAAAAATTATATATATATATATATATATATATATATATATATATAAGGTTAGGCTGAATAAATATATGTATGCTGAACGACGATGGAACATTATTTCACCCTTTTTTGTCATTTTATTTTCACCAAAGTTATTTAAATAAATAAAGTAGACACTTTACTTGCAATTAAAATGATTTTTACGTATATAAAGTCACTTTTGCAAATTTAATTTAAAATGGGACTCTCATCTTTGACTAAAGAAGTCACAATGAGTTGTATTATTATTTCAAGGTTTGAAAATATAACTTTTAACAGACCTACATTACCTTTTAAAATTAATTTTAATTTTATGACTAGAACAAAAACAAATGGGTTCAGAAAACAACTTTGGGGGAGATATGTTGATTACACTGGACCACAAAACCAGTCATAAGTAGCACAGGTATATTTGCAACAATACCCAAAAATACATTGTATGGGTCAAAAATATAAATTTTTCTTTTATGCCAAAACTCATTGGGATATAAAGTAAAGATAATGTTCCATGAAGATATTTTGTAAATTTCCTACTGTAGATATATCAAAACTTAATATTTGATTAGTAATATACATTGCTAAGAACTTCATTTGGACAACTTTAAAGGCAATTTTCTCAACATTTTGATTTTTTCGCACCGTCAGATTGCAGATTTTGAAATAGTTGTATCTCGGCCAAATATTGTCCTATCCTAACAAACCATACATCAACGGAAAGCCACTTAGACAAAGCCAACTTTTAGATAATGCATAAAACTGACTGGTTTTGTGGTCTAGGGTAACATTTGTTCTTGTTTTAAGCAAAACAAGACTGAAAACAAGGATTCTAATATTATTTAGCATCTCAAGGAAATGTATGGTGATGTTTAGACATTCATACTGCACATTTAAGGCTTAAATTTGTGAAATGACAACTTTAAGACCTGCAGAAACGCTGAAAAAAGATGTGAGCTAATTCAGCATGTTTGAAAACCCAAACCGAGTGCGTCAATAGGTGAGAATGAGACTCCAAAAACACACGGTCAGGTGTCGACTAAACCAGCAAGTCATATTGGGAGGGCATGTGTGCGGCTCTGACACTGAGCTAAAGGTCCTGGCAGACGGCCTCCGCGTCAACGCTTGCAAATCTGCCCCAATAAAACGACTCCCAGCTGCCCCTGGCCTCCTCACTGCTAATAAACAACAGTCCTGTGTGAGAAACACAAGGTTTATATGGGCTGGAGTCAGCGTTAGCTGCAAACCTGATGATTTCAGTAAACAAGCAAACAAGAATAATCACTTTTGTGTAATTTTCGACTTTACTACAAAGACAGAAGAATGATCTATAAGGGGGTTATTATTAAGTACATGATCTAAGAAGCACCATCAGTATTGATCCTATGTGCATTAGCCTAAACGCTAGTGTTAGCTTTAGCACCATTACGTTGAGATGTCTATACACTCCTTGGCTTGAGCAGAATGCGCAAACGGCGTGCAAATGGCGCACGCGGCAAGACGATAACATCCCATCATCATCATCATCAGTAGGTGGAGCAGCAGTTATAAGAGTCTGTGCACATGTTCCAGAAAAACAAAAAAAAGTCTCATACTAAAAAAAAAAAAGGAAGGAAAAACACGCCAAAAAGTCTATGGAAGCATTCACATCATTCGAAACTATTAGCTATCACATTCTGTACAATTATGTTTTCTGTCAGCTTGTGGCTTATTACATCTATCTACAGTACAGTAAAATTTCCGCAGTACAAAAATATATTACAAATCTTCTGGAATATTTACATGGGCACTTTCTCGCAAAGATAATCAGCAGAGTTGAGGACGCAGGGAAGGAAAATCAAAAAGCGTGGTGTACAACACATCCTCCCAGACAGTTAAAAGTCCAAGCACCGACAAGAGTTCACAATTTTGTGCCTTTTTTTCCTCTTCGAGGGATAAAAACACACATTAAAAATTCACTGCATGCTTTGGCAGACTTGGAGCATTAAAAAGAAAAAAAGAGAAAGTGGAGGAGAAAAAAAAAAAAAGAAAAAAGAAAGAAAGCAAGGGGAAAAGAAGTCCTGTCTCAAAAGATCCGCGCGTCCACTTCGGTTTGGGTACGTCAGCAGGCGCTGACAGAAGCCGCCCTCCCCACCCAGTCTTCTAGAAAAACATCCTGAAAACAAGCAGAACCTGCTTTAGTACGACGCACATACACACACACACACACACACACACACACACATAAACGCACAACGATGTTGCAAAAGATGCATAAAGATGCTCATCAGAGCACGCTAAACCCCTGAAGATGACGGGCATCTGTCCTGTTATTTAGCGCATCCATGCTGTCATTAACATGCATGAATACATGCGCTTCCGCCCACCAAGCGCGCATCTTGACCACATGCTCAGAATGCATCGCATTCCACGCCAGTGCAAGAGTCTGGGTAAACAAACTCCTACTGCAGGCTAACAAACACAGAAATGATGTATTACGATCGTATAATAGCATCTCTAACGAGGGAAACAATCCTGGAGCAGTCGTTTAGGTCTGTGGCAGAAGGTCAAAGGTGAGGCTCTGGTCAAAGGCTTTGATTAATTAACGTCTTCTCTTGGTTATTGATCTCCCACCCACATCCCCCCTGAGTTTTGAAGCGTATGTTTGGGTTTTGGGTAAGGAGGGTTCTGGTGTGCAGTGACGCCGGCGCCATCTGCTGGAGGAATTCATAAAGAGTCCTTTGGAGGAAAGCGGTGGCTCCACTGGCCCGAATGTGGAAGTCGTCCACGGCTCCTTCGGCTCTTAACGCTACAGGTAAAGTTTGAGTGAGTTGCTAGTGTAGATCACCTGTAGATGTTGGGGTCCAACAGAACCGCCGTGTCCTGAGGAAGCTGGGAGAGGTGGACCACTTTGGTCTTCAGCTGGGGACGGTCGCTCTCGCTGACCCACGCGTCTGGAAGTCTGTGCACATCAGGAAGACAAAGAGAAATGTTTAACACGGGCCATTTCTTGACAGAGCATTGCAGTATCATGAAGTATGCATTTTGTATATAGCATGCAAATGTTCTGCATGTCAAAATGTGAATATACTATATACAATGTCCCAGATTTTATAGTATGCCAAGCATTTGCATAGTTGGATATAGTATACTACACAACCAGGGCACACTTCATAGGATACTACATCCTATTGTATAATACAATGCACTTAACATACTAATAATTGTTAAAATTAGCAGTATACAGCATAGTATATGTGTATGTGTATATATATATATATATATTTCTATATATATCTATATATATATATATATATCTCTATATATATATATATATATATATATATATATCTCTATATATATATATATATATATATATATATATATAAAGTATAATGCAATGCACTTAATATACCAATTGTCAAAATAAGCAGTATACTGTATATGATGTCCCATAATACACAACCAAAGCACACTGCATAGGATACTACATATTGTAGTATGATGCAATGTACTCAGACTACGTGTCAAAATGTGCAGTATTCAACCAGCGTACGCAACAAAGAACACAAAACAAGAAGTCCTATATTTTGCAGAATGCTGAACACTCACACTGCATTGTGGGATATTGCATACTACAAAATCAGAGCACACTGCATATGATGTTATAGCAATGCACTAAACATACAACATGGCAAACTATGCAGTATTCAACCTGCATTTCGTAGTATGTTGAGCACAACGTGGGAACAACGGTCCTACACAGCAAGTGCATACTGCATAAGATACTATGCAGTCCTATAGTAAAATGCAACTCATTCAACATACTACATGTCAAAATATGCAGTATTCAACCAGCACAGACTACACAGTAGACAAAATACGACATCCCACATTTTGTATTATGCTGAACACATTCCATTGTGGGACATAGTATTCTACACAACCATATAGCATAGGACACTAATGCAATGTGCTAAACATACTATGTCACACACGCAAAATATAGTACACAAAATACGATTTCCCAGATTTTGTAGTATGTTGAGCACATTGCATTGCGGGATCTAGTATCCCACACAACCAGTGCATACTGCAAAGAATACTACATCCTATAGTATAATGCAACTTATTCAACATACTACATATGTTGAAATGTGCGGTCTTCAACCATCGCACGCTACACAGAACACAAAACATGATGTCCTACATTTTGTAGTATGCTGAACACATTGCATTGTGGGATTTATTATTCTACAAAACCATACCACATAGGATACTACATACTACAATGCAATGGGCATCAAAATCTGAAGCATATGACCAACAAATATGTTAAATATAATATACAAAATGCGATTTCCCAGATTTTGGAGTATGTTGAGTGCAGTGTATTGTGGTATATTTAATCTTAGAACATACTGCATAGGATACTATATCCTATAGTATAATGGAATGCACTCAACATACTAAATGTCAAAACGTGCATAGGACATCCCAGAATGCAATGTGCTAGAATGTAAATTTTCGACAATATTAAATCATGGCACATACTAACTATTTTATCATATTGCCTAAAGTTTAGTATTTATATTAAGAGTACAAATGCATAATTCACAGTCGAAAACTACGCTTCACATAGAACGAATAGTATGCAGTATAGAGTTCAATCAAGTACACCAGCGACCTTTTGATCAATTACAGCACTTACAGAAAAATACACTAGTGTGCATACAGTATGTAAGCAGTATGAACGTTCTTAATTCCAATCATAGCTTAATAATATACACCATGTATAAATATTAGCATTTGGTGGATAACACACAGACACACAGCCCTTCATTCCACCCTCTCCTCCAACACGCATTCCACAATGAGACTATTAAAAATGTTTTCCTTTTCTTCCCCCCCTCCACGGAGGAGCCTTGTTTGGCTCGGGCTTGTTGTGGTGACCCAGAAATCCATTTTAACCATCTCCCGAGACGGCAACTTCTTCAGTGTTATCGCTGAGCTGACAAACATTCCTCCGGCTCAGATTGATGCCCGACTCGGAATAACAGCGCGCACATGCACGCGGTCCCGTGCGAAGGTACAGGTACGCGAGTGCATCAATTATCACAACACGGACCATTTTAGCTGCAGTGCACATGTAAATTCAACAGTGCAATTTAGCAGCAGGGCTCATTTAGCATGCAAGTCGTTTAAGATTTAAAACTGCACATCAAGATTAAAGAAAGCAGCTCAATGCATCTACAGTAAAAATGGTCAAATTAGAGCGGGAATCGGAGAACGGTTACGGGTAACATGTTCAAAGGCTGCATGGCTAAGCCATGGAAATGTTGAGAGTGAGTGGATACCCTTTAAAAAGTATTTATCTTGGACAAACTTCAATGGAAAGCAAGTTTGTTTCCAGGTGGGTGGTGTTTCACACAGGCCAGCACTCTTCAATCCATTAAATCTGACATTAATGTGGACATTTACCACATAGAACTGGGAATTGCTCTGAATCTGAGTGCTCAGGTGGATCTGATGCACTTCTGAACAGACAGAAGAAAGTGAAAAGTTTTCATGTAGAGGAAAATATGACCCAACAGAACAGAAAAAAACAAACATGATTTAGTGAGACAGAAAGAAGAGAAAAGTGATTGAGAGACAAAAATAACGTGTGTGAAAATGGGGAGAAAGAGCATGCTGGCACATTATCTACTATTAAGATAAGAATGTTTCTGTAAGCATGAAATTCCCCCATGACCAACACTTGGCTTGCCAAAGTATCTTATATACAGAGCACACTGGATCAGATACTGTATCCCACAATGCAATGTGCTAAAACTGACCTTCTATTTCAAGTGTGATGAATGAAACAGAACAAGCATCAACCACAGTTCCCTTTGTGGCTCATTATTTGATCTGAACGGCAGTGTTTTTATACAAAACGACTCGATGCATAACAATCTGTTATTAATGGGATGAGAACTGGACACCAGTTAAATAAAGGTCATTTGATAAATGTAGCATAATAGGTCACCTCGCATTAACATTCATACTACAAAGAACTTTTTTAACGGTCGAAGTATGTACTTTTTTTATTTTAAAGAAGTACAAGAGTATGTGGTTTCAGATGTTTGTGCGAAATAGTCTTTCGCATTATTCCTTCTATAATAACAATAATAATAATCAGGGCTTTTCTTTTACTTCAGAAATGTAGGAGCAGAGTCTAAATTTTAGGAGCACCTTCTAATCAATAATCAAAAAACCTGATAAAAAATTTGACAATGTAAGTCACTTAATATGAACTTCTTGTTTATTTAACTCTCGTATTAAATCAATATGACATTTACAAACTCTCTGAGCTGTCACTCATTTTAGTTCATCATTCCATTATAATCAATGAAGCTCTCTATACTGCACAATGAATCTCTTATTTACATTCTCTCTACACTGTTTATGAAAGGATTGGTCTGTGATACATTACTCAACGTTGCAAAAACACGTAGAACCCTTTGAAGCTCCCCTCAGCGCAAACACAAATATGCTGATCGGGTCAGTCGCACTGCTGCTCCTAAATATTTTTTCATAGTTGCATGTAGTTTTTTCAAAAAAAAAAAAAAAAAAAAAAAATACTAAATTACATTTAAAATTCATTTAAATTTTTAAATGTAATTTAAAAATCAAACAGAATAAATACCAGCCCTACTTTCTGCACAGTGCTCATCTCTGTCTCCCTGCGCAGTAGGACAGAGACAAGCTCAAGGGAGGAACGCTAAACGTCCCCTCTGGGATTAATAATATCTCCACAGCCAGCTATAGATCAGTCTGTATGTGTTTTTGAGGCAGTTAATGTGACTTAAGGAGCCTCAGAACCATCAGTCTGTGACATGTGACTTAAGGAGGTCACACGCATGTCTGTTTTGAAGCATCGGTGCGTACGGCCGCCCTCAAGTGGCCCGTGACTCATATAAACGGCTGACATTTAGTGCAGGGCTCCGAGGTGAACGGTGCGCTTTCATATACTCACATGTCCTCCGGCGTCCAATGAAGCAGCACCTTGACTTTCCCAGAATCCTCCTTCCGCCTGGCGATCACCTGCTCAATTACACACGATGAGAAGAAATGCATGAGATTGTGTTTATGGGTTAATTCCATGCTGTGTGCTTGCTGGTTAAATGGGACGGTTTTCATGGGGTTTTGGGAGCAGAAGGCGAGGCGGCGACTGTGGCCGTGAAGAGGAGGGCCTGTGCGCTGGCGGCAGCTCATTAACTGTTTAATTAAAGACACAGGAGAGCAGCAGCCCAGACAATATGTACTGTGAGAGAAAGTCTTGACTTCAGCTCAGAACTGAACTGACGGCTATGAAAAGTGATCATTTTGAAGAACTTAATATGTAAGAAGCAAATTCAGAATAGAATCTATACAAGTGTGTTTAAAAGCAAGCGAATTCTTTGTTAATACATTGTTTACTATATAAAGCAGAAATAGTACGAGTTGCATGATTAGGTGTTGATACCCACCGTACTGTGAAACACGACACTGTGCCCTTTGCCTTGGCTCTCAATATGAGTGGCTAGATTGAGGCAGATGGCGCGATGACGGATTGCATCCATGGTCTGAGCGTCAAAAAAGTCGTGAGGTCGTGCTGGTGGGAAAAAAAAAACAGACTGGAGTTACCGACCGGGAGTTTTGAAATGAGAATTAAACATGGATTGAAGTTGCAATGACACTTACGCAATGACCGCCGCCGTTTGTACTTGAGTTTCCTCCGTTTGTTGATGCCCGCTTTGGAAGGAGACTCTTCCTTCACCTTGGTTTGGCTTGAGAGTTTGGAGGAATTCTGGGTGCTGAAGTGGGTCGGCACGTGGCGCGCTAGCCCCCCCTGGGAGGCGAAGGTGGCATTGCAACCGCCTACCACACACTTCACAAAGAGAGACATTGGTCTGAGCAATTACAGTAAATAAAAACAAGTCACATGAACTCTTAGCAACGCTGGGTTGTAATTACAGTTTTCACGGTCTAGCCACGATGACAAAGTTCGCTCATAAACAAAACATGCAGCTGTATGCAAGGTTACTCTTGCATAACAGTATGAACTTTTCTTAAAATTATAATTTATCATTAATGTCATCATAAAAATCTGAATGGACAAAAGACAGGACTCCTTTTATTAATGCAATTTGTTCCCCCCCCAAATTAGATATTTTGGTGAAATGTGAACTGATGTGTGAGATTGACCATGTAAGACAATTTAAAGTTAAAAGAACCTCTGTTAATAAATAAAATAAAATAATAAAAAAAATAAATAAAATACAATATTTTTACTACAATACAATTAAACAAAAAAGAAACTAAATAGAACATGTCAAAATTTTATTCAAATTTAATAAAGTACAATTAAATAAAATAGAAACTAAAAACTAGATTGTACGGTTTGCAGACAAACTTTGACGTTGGCTTAAAAAAGCCAAGTCTGAATATTTAAAATAGTTTATAATTTTAATTTTCAGATATATTCAAATATTTAAAATTTAAAATACTGTAAGTTTGGAGAATTCAAGACTAAAATAGTTTAAAAGCTTGCAATGTGAAAATTACATGTAGTTTTAAAAGCTTGGATAAATAAATTTAAATTGAATAAATTTAATAATATAGAATAAATAAAACAGAAATTAAAAAAATTAAAAAATTCTAATTAAATCAATTACAACTAAATAAAACAGAAACAAAAAAATAAAATTTAAATTTAATATACAATAAATAAAACAAAAATAAATTCTAAATAAATCAATTACAACTAAATAAAACAAACAAAAAATAAACAAATTAAATGTAATAATATACAATAAATCAAACAAACAAACAAACTAAAAAATTCGAATTAAATTTACAACTAAATAAAATTTGTGTATGTGTGCAAATAGGCCAACCTTGAATGGTTTGTCTCCACTGTGTGACAGCATGTGTCTCTGCAGCCAGCTCTGACTGGTGGACGGTGTGTTATACACCTTACAGCCTTTCCAAAGACACACGAAAACCTGCGTGCAAACAGTGAGCAACGTCACTAAATTTCACTAAATGCATCAAAAAGCATTTAAAATCTCAAAAAGCATTTGCACATCTTTTTGCAAAATGCATTGCATGAAAAATTCTTTTTGTTCTAATCCAATGCCACATTTAGCATGGCTCAAATGCTTTTTGGGGCATAAAGCAAGCATGCACACACACAGACTGACCCCACCACGCTGTCCGTCCACGTGCACTCCGCGGATGTGTTCGGCCAGGTCCGGGCTGGTGCTGAACAGCATGTGGCACTGATCCCAGCAGCAGGGGTAAGATGGACCCTTAGTGGAGGTGGAAGACGCCCCGCCATGACCGTTCATCATAGCTGGGGTAGAACGACCGCTGGATGCGATGCTCTCCATGTCCATAAGAGTACTGCTGATACTGAAACAAACATAAACAATGATTTTGTAGACAGAAATCCAAATTTCATACTGATATTGGTATGCCAAAAGTAATTAATTTGTTTTAGTGCCCTTTTAATGATGTTTTCTCAATTAAATCCCACCGTTGCGGTGATTATCCAGTAAAAATATAATTTATATGCACAAAACTGGCCCTAGAAATTGTGATGAAAATATTGCAATTAAAAATAATAATTAATAACAGAAAATTTATCTTGATTTCTGTGATAAAACCTGCAATGCAGCTCCCACGTTAGCAACATTAAGTCTTTGTAAACGGTAAACGAGGCCAGTGCAGCAGGACGACCGCCTAACCGTGGCACACAAACGCTGTAATAGTGATCTTTCAAGCATGCAGCTGTGCAGTGTGGGAGAGGACAGCGGTAAACTACCGCAGTAAAACACCATGAACTCCAGTGAATGTGGCTGAATGGCTCCTGAGGGGAGAGGAGGGGCTCACGCACACTTCCATCTGTTGGTTCCTTTCAGACTTCACTGCCCACAACTGACGCTAAATCCCAGGATGTGCCAGAAAACAGGATGCTGGGTAATCACAGAGACAAACTCCAACTGCCAGTCTGACTACTGATGAAGTGATAAAGCATTTACAGCTGCAAAACCCACAGGTACATCAGTGATTTTTTTTTGCTGAAAACCATTATCTGAAGAATGCACACAAACGGTGCGTGCATTAAAGTTTAATCATTTGCATTAGGGACTTGCTCAGTGATAGTAATAGCGATGCTAAACGCACTAACATTTGAGACTTGTATGCTGAACATGCATTTTGAAAGTCTGACACCTGACTGAGATTAGCACCAGTTTTTTTTCTACTGAAAGCAGAAGCAGCTGGCCACAGCTTTCATCTAACAGACTACAAAGTGGGTTAAAACCTCAACACACGTGGGTTTCTTGGTTCTGCAGGCTTATGTCCAGGAGCCGTCAGACATTGTAAACGTACACGAGAGATTTAGTTTCAAAACGGCTGAAACTGGCTGAAGACGACAAGCAAATAGTTAACACCTGCTTTTACTCAAATGTCCCATCCAGTGGAGTTCCCCTATCAAAACTCATTTGCACTTTCACATATTCAAGCTGGCACACCTGACATTTAGGATTGAAATCAAACGTTGATGACTTTTAGATTATAAAAACATAAATTAAGGTCTGTTTCTCATGCAAAGCTCTGTCCACAAAGAACAGTGCAAACACTTTGCCTAACATCTCCTTTTGTGCTCTACAGGTCTGCAACAGTATGTTAAGTGTACATATACTTGATTCTTAATACTGTGCTGTTACCTGAATGATCCAAAGCTGTGTTTTTTGTTTAGTGATAGTTGCTGAAGTCCCTTGTTTGTCCTGAACAGTTAAACTGACTGCTGTTCTTAAGAAAAATCCTTCAGGTCTCACAAATTCTTTGGTTTTTCAGCATTTTTGTGTATTTGAACCCTTTCCAACAATGACTGCACGATTTTGGGATCCATCTTTTCACACTGAGGGACTCATATGCAACTATTACAGAAGGTTCAAACACACTGGTGCTTCAGAAGGAAACACTTTCAGGAGTGAAAACTTTTGAAAAGAATGAAAATGTGTGTATTTTTCTTATTTTGCCTAAATATGTATATATTTCCATTTAGTACTGCCCTTCAGAAGCTACGGAAGGTACTTACATGATTCCCAGAAGACAAAATAAGTTAAATTTACCCTGATCTTCAAATTGAACAAGTTTTCACCCCACGGCTCTTAATGCATTGTGATCCCTTCTGAAGCATCAGTGAGCGTTTGAACCTTCTGTAATAGTTGCATATGAGTCCCTCAATTGTCCTCAGTGTGAAAAGATGGATCTCAAAATCATACAGTGATTGTTGGAAAGGGTTTAAACACACAAAAATGCTGGAAAACCACAGAATTTGTGGGACTCGAAAGATTTTTCTAAAGAACAGCTGTTCAGGACAAACAAGAAACTCATGAAATCTATCACTAAACAAAAAAAAAAACAGCTGTGGATCATTCAGGTAACAACACAGTATTAAGAATCAAGTGTATGTAAACTTTTGACAGGAGTCAACTGTTATTTTCTCTTGTAGACTACATGTCAATGTTTTTTTGTGTGAAATATCTTATTCCAGCCAGTACTAAATAAAAAAATAAAAAAAATAATAACGTTTTATTTTGGTAAAAATAATTAACATTTTGCAGATTCTGCAAGGTGTATGTAAACTTTTGACTTTAACTGTATCTGTTGAGTGCATTAGCACATTTCTAACATACATTTCTGCAGTTGCTTCTGATGAATAACCTGGACTATTTAAATGAGTCCTGAGCTACGCTATAAAGGCAAATCTTCTCTTATCCACCAGTTGTCGTGTGGTCTGTGTCACGCTCTCCCAGACGTCGCGCACAACAGTTACACATTCAACCCCTCCAGCTGCCCGAACAGCAGGGCTCAGGGCCTCCGCTCGGATTTTAAGAGCTTTATTCCCAGCGAAAGCTCCACAAAGCAGCGCGTCTGGCACAGAGCAGGGATTCCCATTCGCGCACACACATTCCCTCTTTCTCCTGCCTCCACCGCTGGGCTGACCTGATACATTGTGTTCACCGTGAATTCGTTCCACCGTGCCTGCGGATAGTCTATGGAGATTTCCCATGTGCTGCGAGCTGGGCCGTCTACA
The DNA here is from genome assembly GCA_012976165.1 of Labeo catla. Classification (NCBI taxonomy): domain Eukaryota; kingdom Metazoa; phylum Chordata; class Actinopteri; order Cypriniformes; family Cyprinidae; genus Labeo; species Labeo catla. The sequence continues at coordinate 2,186,425 of VONZ01000025.1, forward strand.
GCACGACGGACGGTGAGGAATCCATTTTCTCGTGCCTTTAGAGTAAGACAAATAATAAAAGAGCCGCCCTGGCATGATAAAGGGCAGATAATCCAGCACTTCGACAGAACGTGCCATAATACACACACGCACAGCCGCACCCAAGTTACCCTGGTGATGTGGAAAGATGGCGAAAGGTCTCGTGGGTCCGAGCGCACCAGATGACGTAAAATCAGTTCAAAGGAAAGCGCTTGAATTGATAAGGCAAAAACAGGCCGACATCAACTTCTCAAGCCAATAACTGGTGTGTCTGTGCTTTGTCCTGACGGAAAAATGTTTTGGATAAGCTTTAATGGTTCTGAAATGTGTCTGAATCTCATTTTCACACAATAAATGTGAATTTACTGAGTCATTCTGACTAACATCTCCTTGTGTTTCTGTGACATTTAAATGAGTTTTATGGTACAGAATTACTCTGGATTAATTAGTTACAAGACAGTTCAAATTAGATTGATGTTTTCTCATCAGCAATACAAATGTATACTGTTGTTCAAGTGTCTGATATGCAGAACCAATTTTAATGCTTTTAATTCTGCTTTTTGACACAATTGGTGGGTTTCTAAAGAAAAAAACAGTATTTATATCCAATATAACTTATATAATGAGCTTTTTAAATAATAAACCTTGTTCAGTGAGAAATGGATCTTATATTGCAACCATTTAGATAACTAAATAACAGAAATGAAAAAAAAAAAGTTAAACATTGTTTTTTATGATTTACACACTACTTTTGAGTGTCCGATAAGTGATTTGCAAAACTAATTTTAGTGATTTTATTTGTTTTGACACCAGACTTTGTGCCACTCAAATCAGACATGAAAATACATTTGCAACGATTCAAATTTCAAAATAACTCTGCATAAATATAATTGCCTAAATAACAATAATTGTAATAATGAAAATACTGATAAATATTGCATCGTGATTATCGTAAGTGTCCAACAACTGAGCAGAACAGACATTAAATTCTGCTTTTTGAAAAAATAACTTGGTAAACAGTAAATAAATTACCATAAGACTATACATGTTTTATAAATGATTATTATTATGGTACTTTTTTGGTGGTTACATGATGTATTTGCAAAAGAGATATTATTCATTTGATTTCTGCTTTTAATAAAATAACTAATAGTAAATAAATCGCATAAATAAGACTAAATATGCATCTCAAATATTACAACTTTTTCGTACTTGTTTATGGTTACACCAGGTATTTCAGAACAGATATTGTTTAATTTCTGCTTTTTACACAAAATACCTAGACTTACTATAAGAATATATTTATACTAATTTTTTGTACTTTTCTGATGGCTACACGACATTTTTGCAGAACATATATTAATTTCTCCTTTTGACAAAATAACTAATAGTAAATACATTTTCACTATCATGTCTACTTTTTGTACGTTTTTGAAGGTTCCACCACATATTTGCAGAAGAGATATTATTAATTTAATTTCTGCTTATGATAAAATAACTAATAGTGAATAAATTGTATAAGTAAGACTAAAATATGCATAATGAATATTATGACTTTTTTGTACTTGTTTATGGTTACACCAGGTTTTTTCAGAACAGACATTAATTTCTGCTTTTTCACAAAATCCTTAATAGATGACCATGAGACTATACAACATATCTTATGAATATTATGATTTTTTGTACATTTTTGATGGTTACATGACGTATCTGCAGAAGAGATATTACTCATTTAATTTCTGATTTTGATAAAATAACTAACAGTGAACAAATGTTAAAGACGACTAAATTATGCATCACAGATATTTTGACTTTTTGTACTTGTTTATGGTTACACCACATATTTTCAGAACAGATGTTTAATTTCTACTTTTTGACAAAATAACTAATAGTAGATAAAGTACCATAATACTATACAATGTCTCATGAATATTACCTTTTCTTTTCGTACTTTTCGATATATATGTATTTGTACTATGTAATACCAGACAACATGTTTTGTTTTTGATGGTTACACACCACGATTGCAGAAGAGATATTATTTGTTTAACTTCTGCTTTTGGTAAAATAATTAATAGTAAATAAATTACCTTTAGATTATACAATATACCATGAACATTAGAATTTTTTGTACTTTTTTGTTTACACCACGTACTTTCAGAACAGATATATGATTACACTCGTACTTTTTGCCAAAATAACTGACAGGAAATAAATGAATAGATTATAGAAGACACGTATTGGCAGAACAGATATCATTCGTTTCATTTCTGCTTTTTGCCAAAATAACCAAGTAAACAGAACATAAATAGCTATACGACTATATAAAATGCCTCAAGAATATTACACGAATGACTGCTAGTAATATTGTTGTGGTTTCTGCCATTTTTGTTTTCTGATCTAAACTGTTTCCTCATCTTTGTTTTGGGTTTAGTCTTATTGAACATTTGTCGTTTGAGAGAGTTGAGTAATGATCCAAACCGCACATAAATCGCGTCATTGATCAGCAGACCTGATCTCAGTATGAATATATCGGCAAACTATCGGTCACGCCGATGATCGGTTGTGTGTCAGCGGTAGAAGACGCACCTGTCCTCCGAGTCCATGCGGCTGAGCGGCTCTCCGTCGGACGATGAGCTCATCATCTCCAGACTAGCGCGCCTCTTCATTCCTCCGCCGCCGCTGCTGTTTTTCTCCGCCGGTGAGGACGCGCTCTCCTCCTCCCTTTGTTCTCGCTTCATCCGCTCAGCCGTCCCGTCCGCGCTACCGGGGCTCTTCTGCTGCTCTTTCTCGGGCTCCGCTTCGGTCTCGCCATCCTCGTCGTTGCCGCCGTCTCCCCGCGTGGCTTCCTCCGGGCTTTGTTCTGTGGACTCGTGTCCGTTGGGCTTCTCGTCCGTCTCCGCTCCGTCCATCTTAACGGCCGGTTCCGGATCAGCAGCGCACAGGCCCGACTCGCTCTCGTCGCCGTTTTGCTCGCTCGGTTTCGGCGACTCTTGCTCGGAACCGTCAGAAGTCGTCGAAGCCATCGGGTTCCGCTAGTTTGCTCGCGGTCTGGCCGGGTTTACGCGACGGGAAACGGATGAAACGCGGAGACTTTCAGCGACCGGACGGATCGTGGAACTGCTGGAGGCTGATCGGGGAAACGCGGGGAGGAGCGAGCGTGACGTCACGCTTATTATGAATGCCTCCACGTGCTCGCAACACTAAATATACAAGATAAAGTTGAAAAGTTTCCATTACAAAACCGAAATGGCGACAATACGTTTTAATCTTGCGTATGTTCATTCAGAAGGAGGCCTTAAATTCAAACTCAATTCATAATAATTTATTTCCACTTCTTTAAGAAGCAAAACACACGAATAATAGTGTTATACAACACAATACTTGTAACTAAAATTAGTATAGATTTATTAATAATAGGTATTAAGTTGTAGAATGACATTTAAAACGTCTAAGTGATGTAAAAACATGCACAAAATTCTTGATAAAATGTTGCCATTATTATTATTATTATTGTTATTATATTCTACTTCATCATAGTCTACATCAGATAATTTATTCAATTTATTTGGAATATTTATTTAAAATAATCACACTCATACGTATTCACCACGTGACATTTATTGCCATCTTATTATAACATATAAAGCACAGTTGTACTGATGTTATCTAGTAATAAATAAATTAAGAAATAATACGCATATACAGGATAATAAAGATATACTTACATGCAAATATGAAATTATGAATTATTTTAAAGTTTATTTAGAAGAATAAACATTTAACTAAAATTTGTGTAGATTTATTGATTCATACTTGAGATACTTTGAATCAGGTATTAAGTTATAAAATTATATTTAAAATGTCTAAGTGGTGTAAAAACATTTATTAAAAAGATACAATTCTTGATGAAACACGTTGGCATTATTATTATTATTATTTCCTAAAACACAATAAATAATAATAAATACATTCTGGACCCCTCACACCCAGCCCACTTCCTCTTTGAACTGTTGCCGTCTGGTCGGCGCTACAGAGCACGGACTACCAAAACAGCCAGACATCGAAAAAGCTTTTTCCCTCAGGCCATTTACCTCATGAACAGTTAAATGTTCCCCCCACTGTGCAATAAAATGTGCAATACTGCTATCCATACTTATATTTATTATAGATTCCATACACTCAATTCCTTTGTATAATTTGTATATAGAACATCTGTACTTACATTATATTGTCTTGTGTATTGTTTTTCACATATTTATTCTAATCACTCATTTTTTTGTCTATTGTTTGTGTCTTTTCATATATTTATTCTAATCACTTGTTTATTTCTGTTATCTGTGTCTTGTCACTTGTGATCCTGTCTGTGCACTGGAAGCTTCAAATTCCTTGTGTGTGTAAGCACACTTGGCAATAAAGCTCTTTCTGATTCTGATAAATTAATTCTATTTGTTAAATTATACATATTTTGTAAAAATCGTTTTTGTAAAAAAAAAAAAAGTATAATAATTAAAAAAAAAAAGATTCAAAATTACACTCACACGTATTTACCACGTGACATTTAATAAAAATATTTGTAGAAATATTTTGGTGTTTTGATATGTATTATTTAGTAATCAATAACTAAACAATTAAATAAAAATCCGTGTAATAATCATAAACTGCAGCGGAAGTCCAGGTGGTTTTCTGAAAGCGTGTGTCACTATTTTTGGCCTACTTGTTTTTCTGTTATTCCGGCCTTATTGTTGGCTTAGAAACTTTTATCAGCAGATTTCTCCGTGCGTCTCAGGTGGGGGTTTCCAGACTCACCATTTAACCAATTATCACACGAATCTAGATCAAAAATATGAGTCATTTAAAACGTCTCTTTCTGGAAAACATCACTAGATGGCGTCAGTTTCCTGTTTATGGGATTTTACATACGGAAATCAAAACCCAGAGTATGCATTACTTTGATTTTGGAATTTAAGGCCAAATAATAAATAATCAAACATTTTTATTACATGTAATATTGAAAATAATATAGGGTGTACATTTATGAAGCATTGAGAATTATATTCTTATCATTTATGAGAAATTATTCGTGGCTTTACACAATATGACCTGTGGAGGGCGCTACACTGTGCTGTAGTACTGCATCAAACCAGCAGATGGTGACAAAACATCATCATTTTCGCTTTGATGGAAATTTCTGTGGATGGGATGAATACATTATTAAATGTAAATGGAAGGGCAGGTCACACTTAATTCATTTATGGTATCTTGAAAACAAATGATTCATGACCTTAAATTCCAAACGCCTGTTTTTGTTCTGTATTTAATTGAATAGTTTTAGGAGAGTGTTCTCTTCAAAGCCTTTGAGATCATATAATCAACACTCAATGTACAAAACACCAGCAGAATCTCTCATGAAGTGTAAAACTCAAATGACTGAGACTACTGAGACTCCAACTTCTTCATTATTACAGCTCTGTAATGAACCCGCTAACAGAGTTTGCCAGAAATATATATATTAAAAACTTTGAAGTAGTGCAATATGTCCTTGTCCTAAACTTTTTATTAAAAAATGTAAAAAAAAACAAACAAAAACAAACACACACACATATATATATATATATATATGAAAGTACATTCTAATATTTTTATTTTTTATATAAAATTGTAATATATATGTAATAAGTCAAATTTAGAAACAAGTTATACAGAATTGTATAGATATTTGAAGTAATATTTTTCTAATTTTGTTATATAATTTTCAGACATTTTAAGTTAATCAAGATATGATAAATACATATTTTCTAACTTTGTTATATAGAAAATATAGAATGTATATATAATTTTAATATTTAATTTTAATTAGATTTTTAATTTTAGCATGTACTTTACAAATTATTTTAATAAAATTCAAATTTCTTTCTATATATACATATATATATATATATATATATATATATATTTAAATTAATCAAATTAAGGTACATCATTTTTAACAAATGTATATAAAGAACCAAAATGCATATGACAGATGTAAATGTAAAGTACATTGTAATATTATTTGTAATAATTTTCTAATTCTGTTAAAATTATATATATGTATGTATATATATATATAGAATTTTACAAAATACGTACGTAAAGAGAAAATACAGCATTTATATATCATTTTAATAGAATTTAACATGTATGTACAATATTAATAACACACACACACACAGTATACACCTAAAATACTTAATTTCATATATAAAATAAAAGATGTACAATTATAACATTTTTTAATTTCAATTTGTATATTTCAGACAGAATTTAGTTAGATATTTGAATTAATAATTTTCTAATTTTGTTATATATAATTATACTTTTAAATAATTTTAGGTTAACAAAAATACATATGATAGATATAAATGTAAAGTACATTGGAATATTATTTGTAATAATTTTCTAATTCATGTAATTTACACTATTATCTTAATAAAACTCCAGTTTTTTACTTCTTACACACAGTATACATCTAAAATACATAATTTTTATATAAAAAAAATGTACAGTTAAAACATTTTTAAATTTAAAGAATTTTGTTAGATATTTGAATTAATACTTTTCCAATTTTGTTATATAAAAGATATTTAAAAAAAAATATTTCAAGTTAATCAGAATGCATATTAGATTTAAAATTAATATTTCACAAATGTGTAATTTAATGTTTTTATATAAAATATAAAAACTTGCTTGTCAATCAAACTATATATATACATAAAAATGATTTGTTTAGTAATGAACAGTAGAGTTTGAAAACACACTCATGGGGCGCAAAGTCCAACGACCACACAGGAAAAAAGCAACGGAGCGCTTTTTGTATATATAAGAACATCGACATTTATTTCACATGATATAAAACAGATGAAATATGAACATTTGCATATTGACTCTGATACATAACCTCTTCTGCGTCTCTGCTCTGCTCGTAGTATGGTGTACAGTATATACATCATGAACTTTACAGTTTATACATCAAAGTTGAACACCAAAACCCTGCTTATTGCTTTATCAACTGTTTGAAAACGCTCACTGTGTGCTGTTCTCCTCAAACTAAAGCAGACCTCTGGAATACTCGTCTTATAACTCTAATACTCTGTACTCTCTGTCTCTCTAGTTAAATATATCTCAGCCATAGAAAAATAAAAGGTAAGCTGGAACATTCATGAGTGTGTCGGGAAACAGTGTGGTGGCTATTGCGGACTATCCAACATACAGATCATTTACAAATCCTGTCCGTCGGCAGCAGTACGGCGGCACCTTATTGAAACGTTAGAGTCGTACGTCGTTTATACACAAATCGTCTGATATCAAAAAAGAAACCATGGGTGTCGTACAGTGCAAAAAGATATGAGTACTAAAACTCGCGTCGACCAACACTAGGTAAAACCGGGAGCGACCCATTAAAATCCATATAAAACAAGCGATGAACGCCACCCTCGGCAGCCTGAAGAAAACGCTCCGCTTCCTGTAACGTACGTCGGCGAGGGTTTCCGTGATAGCACCTCTGCTCACCCCATCAAACAATAAAACTCTGGGATCTACAGATGCTTCAGAAAAACTCAACAGAACAAGAGGAATATAAATAATAACCACTAGAAATGAATCCTTTCAACTAAAGTCGAACTAAGGCCTGGACGTCGCTGTGTGTCCGTCAGCTGATGGGCGGCGCTTCCTGTCTGTCTGATGACGATGATGTGATTGGCTCACGGCGGGACGTCCCCTCACATGCTGTGCTTCACAGATGTCGGTGGAGGGGCTGCTGGACACACAAAACATCATTTTACACACTTATATTGAAGATATGTTAATGTCCATATCTAAATCAATCTCAAAATCCTGATCATGTCATATTTGATCCAGAAAACACATTTCAGGACAAACAGACCATTAAGATTTGTATTTGTATTTGTATATATAAATAACAAAATATAAAAAAAAATAAAATAAATATATATTATCTCACTATATGGGTTAATTCTATATAAATTTGATATTACATATATACTATATTTTCTACACTTTTATAAAAAGTATTTTTATATTAATGTCCATATATGTATTTATATATTTATACATTAAATTATATATTAAAGTATTTTACATTTAAATGAAAATATAGTATGTTTAAATATCTATATATTTTCAAGTTATATATTTATACATATACATACACACACACACACACATATATATTTATATATATAAAATGTATAAATATATCACCCAAAAAAACCTAAATGTAAAAAATTAAATATATATTTATTTATATATATTAATTATATATTAAAAATAGTTTTTATATTAATATCAATGTGTATTTATATATTCATTTATACAATAAATTATATTTTAAAGTATTTCATATTTAAATTAATATATAATATATGTGTTCAAATGTGTAAAATATATTTTTTTTATACGTTTATGTAATTAATTATAACTGTGCATATATTTATTAAATTATACAATCAATATAAATATTTAAAAATCTAATAATTTATGTTCATACTTCATTATTAGATTTAGGAATTTATATGTTCATTTATATATTAAATTATATATAAATTAATTATATATTAATGAGAATATATATGTATATTTTTTTTTGTTACTGAAATGCAAAAAATAATAATAATTGCATTGAAAGTACAATAAGTTTAAACCAATAAAATACATTATGCTAGCATTTGTTAAATACTCAATTTATTTCATGCTGATTTTAATTTAACAAGTGGCATCCAAGTGGGATGATTTTCAGGACTCATTTTAGAGGAAATTGTGTGTAACTGTCATAAAAATAATGTCATAATGCCAAAAAAGAAAAACATGTAATTGCGCCCAAAGCATTTTCATTATGCAAAATATAATTGATGTTTTTTTTTTTCCATTTGATTTTGAAGTGAACTGTGACACTGGCGTTTCTTTGTGAACTTCATAACGCTGTGCAGAACAAATGCAATCTTCATGCAATCAAGACGACTGTGTGGAAGTGAAATAATGCGTGAATTGTTTTCATTAAGTAACACAAATTGCCTTTGTATTTAATTGACTTCACTTAGTGACGAAAACAAATTAAAAACCTCCCCGTTCCACAGAACATCAATTAAAAGACACGCGTTCATGCAACTAATACAAACCAGTCAACAGAGATGTCAGGATCTCCTCCAAACTGCATATTCTTTTGAGCACCATATTCTCACTACATCAGACTACATGAGGCATACATACATCTATATCTCAGTGTCTTGTCGTGTGCAGCGGCGTCTGAATGACTCTTAATTGCACTGTTAATTAGTGAAGCTTTATGCTCACTGAGACTCTATGAAGCTAATGAACTCTAGTTGGGAGGCTAATTACTGCTTCATTTGAGGGGATCCTTCATTTTCCTCCGAGAACCGACAGACTACACACACACACACACACACACGCTTGTATTTATGATGCATTAAAATCCCACAGAAAACGTCTGGAATGAAACGCTCGGACTGATTTTATGAGCAAAGGCATTACGATCATTTACTGAGACGACTATATAAAAAAAAATGATGAAAACAAACGCAGTGATGTTTGTGGTGAAGTGAGTCAGAATGCTGTCGAGTGTGTGTGTGTGTGTGTGTCTTACTCGTCCGTCTCTCCTCTCACACACACATGAAGTGGGATCCGTCCGTCAGCTGTGGAGGGGAGGGCGGAGGCGGAGGAGAGGAGGAGGAGCTTGGAGATTGGGGCGGAGTCGACAGACTGTTCACTGCAAAACCCACAGTGCATGCAGACACACACACACACACACACACACACACACATAAGCTGGTTAATCACACTCACACGTTCAAGCAGGGTATTAAATCAACACTTCCTATTCAGAACCAGCTCTGTTTTTAAAAACACTGGAAGAGTCTATCAAATGATTCTTTTGAACTGATTCTTTTTAGTGAATCAAATATACATTCTGGTCATGTTGAATGTTTTCTGAATCACTAAAATCAAATTCACTCAAATGTTATAAAACACTCAAATACACAGGTTTAGTGTTTGTGGTACCAGCTTGAAGTGCACAGAGTTATATTTCAAATGTTTAATATTTAAATTAATACATAATTTAATGTGTAGGTTATAAATATATAGAGGTTTTCATATACACATATATAAATCAATATATAGTTAATTTGTATATAATTTAATAAATAAACATAAATCAATAAATGTATGAATTTATATATTATTTACTAATATAAAATTCACTAAAATGTTAAAAAGTAAAAGTAAACTAAAAAGTATACAGAGTTAATTAATATATAATTTAATACAGAAATCATTATAAGTTGTAACTATAAAGATATTTAAATATATACACATGCATTAAATATATATAAATAAATTATATACAATTTAATATATAAATAAACAAATTACTAAATATTCAAATTATACTATTATTATAATTATTAATTATATTATAATTACATTATTCATTAAAATCAAATGCTTGAGGTGCACAAAGCTATAATTACATTTTTAAATATTTATATAAATTATATAAATATATATATAAATGCATTTATAATATTTATATTAATAAATATTATATATTAAATGCATTTAAATACATATATTATATATTCATTTAATATAAAAATACTTCAATACAGACTTTAATATATACATAAATATATATATATTTAAATACATATATATTAATTTAAATATAAAAACAGTTCAATATAGATTTTAATACATAGATAAATACATATTATATAAATATATATTTAAACAAATATTAATTTAAATAAAAAATATATAATGCATTTTAAAAATTCTAATGTTTGAAAGGAAAAATAGAAAAATTGAAAACTATTAATTAAAATATCAATAAAATTCTATATAAATTATTCTTGAAGACATACATATTTAAATACATATATTACATATTAATTTAAATATAAAAAACTGAAATACTTAATACTTTAATAAGGAATTTAATATGTACATGAATATATAATTAAACATTTTTAATACATATATATATATATATATATATAAATAAATCAACACATAAAATAATAAATATATAAATGAATATATGATTCACTAAAATTTAATTCACTAAAACGCTATAAAACACAAATACACAGCAGGTTTAGTGTTAGTGGTTTCCATTTCAGGTGCACAGAGCTTTAAAGGGAAGGTTTGGGAGGAAAAGGGTCTTTCCTTTCAATCAAAACAAAGCAAAGACTGACTTCAGTCTGAGAGCTCATCTTTACTGCTCACCTGACATGAGCGTGCCGTGTTTGCTGTTGGTCAGCCCATACGACACGTCCTGCTCCTGACTGGAGGGCTTGTCATCCTCTTCATCCTCCTCCTCGTCTTCCTCAGTGCCCACGCGCACCATGACGGCCGTCTGTAAGCTGACACACACACAGTGGAGCGCAGTCAGTCCTCCGTTATGAAGCGGCGTGTGTGTGTTCAGATGAGTGTAAAGTGAGCTGTACCTGTTCTGAGTGGCCAGAGTCTTGCGATACTCCAGCGGACTCACAAGTTTTGGCTCTGATTCGTCCTTGTTCAGCACTGGTTTTGGACCTGCGCTCTTCAGAAGAGCCTCTTTAATGGAGGCCGTTCGGGACATGGGCGCTTTCTCCTGGACACACACACACACAAACAACAAATAAACTCTCAGACCGGACCAAAACGCCAGTCATAGGGACCCCACAGAGTGTTCACTGCTCCCTAAACATCTAGTGAGGGACATATAATATTTACATTCAAAAGTTTGGGATTAGTAAGATTTTTAATGTTTTTTTTTAAGAACATGAAATTCAGCTTTGCATCAGGAATAAATTATATTTTAAAATATGTTAAAATAGAAAAAAGATAATTTTAGTTGGCAATAAAATTTCACAATATTTATTTCTGTATTTTTTATCAAATCAGTGCAGACTTGAAGAGCATAAGAGACTTCTTTATAAACATTAAAAACCTTACTGATCCCAAACTTTTAAATGGCAGTGTATATTTATTTTAAATAAAAATGCAAGCATTAATATGAATTAGCATATATAATACATAATAATAATAATAATAAGCATGTATTTATTCATATGAATTAACGTAAATATAATATGAATTTTAGCGTATATAATATTAACCTAATATTACATAATAATAATAATAATAATAATAATAATAACAGTAAGCATTTATGTATTAATATGAATTTCCATAAATATAACATGAATTTTAGCTTATATAAAATTAAGTGATTACATAATAATAATAATAATAATAATAATAATAATATCAACAGCATGTATGTATTAATATGAATTAGAATAAATATAATCAGAATTTTAGCCTATAAAATATTAAGCTAATTATGCTATTATATAATAATAATAATAATCATAATCGTGTATGTTTTAATATGAATTAGCATAAACATAACATGAATTTTAATTTTATATAATATTAAGCTAATATATAATAATAATAATAATAATAATAATAATAATAAGCATGTATTAATATGAATTAGAATAAATATAATATGAATTTTAGCTTATAAAATCTTAAGCTAATAATAATAATAAAGCATATAATATATAATATAAAGCTTGACCAAACCCAACCAGAATATTATATATGATAATTTTAATAACTAAACTTTTCATATTTTTCTTATAAATATTTATTTATTTTAATATTAACCCAAATTAAGATGAATAAAAACTCTAGTCTCTTTACTATGATCCTGATAAACTTTATTTTAGCTGTTATTTTAGTAACATCAAGATGTTGTTTTTGTTCATAGCTTAAATTAGGTTTTATTTTTTATATTTTCCATTTTCATTTTCATTTTACAGTTTTAGTAATTTTATTGTGTTTTTATTAGTTTTTCTTTTTTTAATGTCTATATAGATTTTAACATTATTTATATGAGTTTTAGTTATTTTAATGCATAAAGGTTGTTTTATAATATAATTATGCTGTTTTATAATAAATATTTAATTGTAATTAATATATATCAGTATAATTCATGAATCTACATATATAATAATAATAATAATAATAATATTCCATACTTCTACATTTTCCATTGAAATTGTCCTTGGAAAAGTTAGTTTGTGTATGAATATGTACCTTGTTCTCCGAAGTGGCATTTCCAGATTCCACATCTTCAGTATTCTTGCAGTTTTCTTCCGCATCAGTCGGTTTGGTCGTCAGCTCTCGTTGTTTCTCAGGCGACATGTCTCTGCGGTCGTCCTGCTCATCCGGAGAGATCACCGGGCTCTTCTTACGCGCCTGTGGGAACAAACGCTCGCGTCAAAACACACCAGCAGCGCACAGAAGAGGAAGCAATAAACCAGAAGCGCTGGAGATGTTCACAGACGTCCATTCTGGAGCCTGGTAGGAACGCAGCGAGCCGGAAAGCTGCAAAGTGCAGCGCTGTGGGGAACAATTAGGGACAGGACTCGTGCAGTGACTCACGCCTTTGAATCACAGCGCCGTCCGGACAAAACTCTAACAACGGAGCAGGTTCATGTGAGGAAGAGCCCTTAGGACCAGATGCATGATGGAAATGTGAAACTGACAAATACACAAATGCTCTGACATATCCAAACTCCTCTATGAGCAGAAGCTGCTACCTGTAGGGTGTAGTAGGTGTTTTCTTTAGTGAAGGAGAGGCTGCGGGACAGCGATCCGTCCTCCCTCCTGCGTTCACGCAGCGCCCCCTGCTGGTGCCTCCTGATTCGCTCCATCTGCTCCTCGACGCTCATGCGTGTTCGGCCCACTTCTATAGCGCTGCTCATCTGCTCCACCGCACTGCGCGGACGGTCCTGCGGCTGAGACTAAACATACGTATATTATATTGTATATGCACACACAAAAATATATCAACTTAAACGAAAAGTTGTTTTTTAAGATGTTATTATGCTTTTATTGTGTTTTCTTGTGTTAGCTGTATTTTTATTTTTATTTTTTGAATCAAAATGAACTGCAGTTTGATGGAGATGAACTGGAATGCACAATGAAAAACATGTTATCTGTTTTTGCAAATTAACTCTTCAAATGTTACTATAAAATATTGAGCAAAAATTATATAGTAAACAAACTAAGTGCATATTATATATGCATAAACAAACTATTAAAGTATAATTATCATACAAATATTATATAAAATGTAGTCTTTATATTATTAGATATCTAAAATATAATACAAATTATATATATATATATATATATATATATATATATATATATTGTAAAATACTAGATTAATATTAATATAAAAATTTAATGTTATATTTAATAAATATGTATATGTATGTAGTTTAATACAAATGTTAAATTATATGAGATATATATATATATATACACATACATATTAATTGAATACAAATATTTTTGATTACATATTCAAATATTTACACAAAATATTAATGCAAATACTACTACAAAATGTAATCACAGACGCAATACATTTATATAATAAATGTAAAATATGCTATAAAAATTTTATTTACTTGTATATATGTATATTATTTTTTTTTATAATTAAAACATTCTAAAAACCTAAGCTATTATTTATACTAGATGAATAATAATATAAAAATATTAGGAGTATATTTTAGATTACATATTTATATATTAACACAAAAAATAATAAAACAAAAAAAATATATATTATAAAAACCTAATATATTATTATATGTACTAGATTAATATTAATATAAAAATATTAGGAATATATTAAATATTGTATAGTTTCATATATATATATATATATATGATACAAATGTTTAATTATATTAAATATATACACATAAATTGGATACAAACATTTTAGATTACATATATATACATTAACACAAAATTTTATAATATAAAAATATAAAATATATTATAAAAACGTAACTATAATAGTTATGTTTTTTTAATATAAATAATATAAAATATATAATAAAAACTTAACTATTATATAATTATACAAATAATTCTAACAAATGGATTTATTAGCCTTTATTAAGAATACATAAAATTGAATTAAAATGGAATAAAATAGCCATTTTATTTCTTAGATGATAACTGGATGTTAAAGTCATGTCACCTGTGCAGTATATTACTGTTTGAAATGTTTATTTGTCTGTGCTAAACCAACCAGCACAACCACATGCTCACCTAGTAATGCCTTAGTAAACACCCTGAACATCAACCAATCTTTTGTAAAATCAAACACAACTCACATTTTTCCTTAGAAGACGTATTTCATACATTCTAATGTACGGATATGCAGTGTGCTGTACGTGTACTTACTGTTCTGGGATCAGGTTTCTTGCTCTTCCTCAAGGTGACATAAGAGGCAATGGTGGACGATTCAGGCATAGGTGATTTAGTTCTGGGACTGACCACTCCGACAGGGTAAACCACACCTGACAGACAGAGACACAGACAGACAGAGATCAGTGATCAGCAGGAAGGCCTTTAGGACTGCGAGTGACGGTGTTTGTCAGGCACCTTTGTTGACGCCGGCCGTCTCTTTCTCTGCCGTCTGCTCAGATTTGTCTTCGCCGTTGCTCTCGTCGACCTCGGCTACCGTGGTGAGCTCCGGCTCGCTCTTATACAGTCTGTAATCGGGCCCCTGAGAGCAGAGATTTCACCTGTTTACACATCATTTACTGCACAGACACCAGACCAGATTCTGCTGGGATTACGTGAAGCCTTATGATCATGGATTACATATTAAAATGGGAATAGAAACAAACTAAGCCTCACAAAGGATGAGGTACAAACCTACGCAATGCTGCTGATCTACTGAATGTCTTACAGGAAGTGCTCAAGGAGGAACGTTTGATAAAAACCAACAGGGTTAAAAAGCAAAAAGCACTTGAAATAAAAGTCAACCGAAATGGGTTTTTGTAAAATTAAAATTCAGCCCAAAATGAACATTTTGAACTATTTCTTCATTACACAGGAAGCAACAGCAGCACACAAACTTGTAATGATATGAGGATGGGTAAATAATGACAGAAATTGCTTTTTTGGGGTGAAATACTTCTTAACAAACTGAACGCTAGAGCGCAGGTGGATGATATGATGCAGGTATAAAATGTACACAACTTAATAATTTAAATAGGCAAAATAAAACAAAAATAATAGAAATTTATTGGTATTATTATTCATATTTATTTAAAAGAATAGGTGGTGCGTGTGCTTTTATTAATGCACTTATTTGCTCATTTGTTTGTTTGACAATGTTAAATAACTGTAATGTGGTCAATAAAAATAAACAAAAAAGAAATTATTTACTGTGTTAAATAATACATAGCTTAAAAATTAACCAAAAACAAAATCAGGCTGATTTAAAGCATAAAATGTATACAGTTTATTAATTGAAACTGGTATTTATTGGTATTATTATTATTAATATATATATATTTTTTTTAATGACATTGAATAACCTAAAGTATAGGTGGTGGGTTTACGTTTTAATGCACTTATTTACAAAAAAAGGCAGAAATTATTTACGATGTTAAATATGCAGGTATAAAATTTATACAATTTAATAATTCAAATAGGCAAAGTAAAACAGTAATAATATTAATTTATTGGTATTTACTGGTATTAATTATATTATTATTATTATTAATATATTTTAATGACACTGAAGTATAAGTGGTGGGTCTATTTTGTATGCATTCATTTATTCTTAAATATTAATTAATAAAAATTAGAAAAAAATCAAGCTGATATAATGCAGGTATAACATTTATAAAATGTAATAATTTAAATAGGCAAAACAAAAAACTATATTCATTTATTAGTATTTATTGGTATTACTATTATTAATAATATGTATTTTTAATGCATTTATTCATTTGTTTGTTTGACAATGTTAATGTTTAGGTGGTCAATAAAAAAAAAGGAAAAAATCAGGCAAAAATAATTTATGATGTTACATAATGTAAAGGAGGTCAATAAAAATGAATAATAATAATAAAAAAAAAAACAGTCAGAAATTGTTAATGATGATACATTTTGTATAGGTGGTCAGTAAAATTAATAATACAACTTGGAAAAGAAATCAGGCAGAAATTGTTTATGAAGTTAAATAATGTATATGTGGTCCGTAAAAATTATTAACACATTTTAGAAAAATAAGCTGAAATTACTGACGATGTTAAATCACATTTAAGTGGTCAGTAAAAATTATCAACATAAAAACTGGAAATAAATCAGATAGAAATCGTTTATGAATCTAAATAATGTATATGTGGTCACTAAAAATGATTAACAAAAAAACAAATATATATATATATATATACATACATACTGAAAAGAAATCAGGCAGAAATCGTTTACCATGTTAAATGACGTACAGGTGGCCAGCAAAAATGAATAACAAAAACTGGAAAAAATGAGGCAGAAATGATTGATTATCCATTGAGGAGGCTGACAAAACGTGGAATGAACACAAAGTGGATGTGTTTTTCAGCGAATGGATGGGCGATATATTCTTGTACCATTAACAAAAACACAATCTAAAGTCAAAAGCAAACTAATGTGGGGTTTGTGAAGCGATGGCGATGGGTTAAATGAAGATGGCGGGTGGGGATGGGGGTCACAGCTGCGTCTTACGCTGTGGGCGCCGTTGCGCTGGGCGGCCTTGCGGTCCTCGGGCCGGTGAGGGGTGGTGCGGGGCGCGTGAGGAGGCCGGTCTCCCCCCTCATACGAGTACGGGAGAGGAGGACGCGGAGGCACCGAGTCTGACTCCTACACAGCGCACACAACGGGACAGTGAAGGAGACTGTTGCCACGGGCAACAACCAACCACAGCACCACAATACAGGTCAGCTCGGCCTGACCATCGCTAGCACGTGTACGTGTGTGTGTCTGCTCATTTAGACAATTACACAGTGATTATCATCATGATGTCTGGGATGATCACTTACTTCACTTTTATGCAGGTTTGACAGAGGGTTTGCACCAGGAAAACCTACAAATATAGAAGAAAAGGGGTAAAATTCTTATGAATTCATGGTTGTTTTTTCTGTACGATAACTAAGGTTGCTGGTTGTTTACTAAAATAGTTTCAGTTCATTGTAATAAAGCTGAAATGAAACAATAAATAAATAATATTATAATATTAGATGAAAATATTAAAATAAATTAGATGAAAAACTTCAACAAAATTTGAAATGTTGCCTTGTAAACTGAAATACAATGAGTTTATGTTGAAATATTAAAATTACTAAAACTATAGTTGAAATAAAAGATAAATTCAAGCTAGACTGATTTATAAAATAAAGACTAATGAAAATGACACAAGGACAAAGTAAAGTTGAACTTAAACTAAAATAAAAAAATGCTAATTCAAAATATTAATAAATACTATAATAGTTTTAAAAAAATACTAAGTCAATATTGATAAATAAATAAAATTTCCCGTTATTGCTGCAAATTACTATAAAAAAATACATGTAAAAAATGTAATAACATGGCAATTGGAAAAGAGTTTATACATTTACAGTTTTTGTTTTGTGATATTACTGCATATAATAATTTTAAAATAAATCCTAAATAATACATGAAAATGCACAGATTTAAAATAAGACATGTTAAAATATTAATATAAATACAGAATTATAAAATGGAAATTGTAAAAAAAGTTCATACATTTATAGTTTGCATATAATAATAATTTTATAATAAATCTTAAATAATATATGAAAATGTACATATGTAAAATATTATTAAAATAAAATTATTAAAATTAATAAAATATTTTATAATATTAATATAAATACAAAATTATAAAATGGGAATTTAATTTAACGTTTTTAAAATGTATAATTTTTGCTTTAAAAAATTATGGAAACAAATATACAAAAAATTATACAAAAGTACAATCATTTTAAAATAAATCTTAAAATATGAAAATTAATAGATCTAAATACAGAATTATTAAATGCAAATTGGAAAAAAATAAATGTTCAATGTGTTTTGTCTTTTATTTATTTTATTCACTCATATATATTTTTTTGTAGTGTGTGTTATTGCAAATTACCATGAAGAATGAAAAAAAATATGTAAAAAATGCATGTAAACAAGTATACTTTTAAAATAAATAACATACGAAAATGTATATATTATTAAAAATTGTGTAATTGTCATGCTGAGGCCAATTAAAACATTGGCAGGACAAGCAGAATTCTGAAAAAAATAAATAAATGAAAAATGTAATAAAATACATATCATTACTGTCTCTCATATCTGTTACTGACGTGTTGATTATGAGTGAGTTGAGTTGTTGTTGTGAGTGTGTTTGTGTGTTTTTCTCGTTCTCTCACTGGGTTCTGTGTTTCTCTTGGGTTTGTTCTTGATCAGCGCCTCCATCACATCCTGAATTCTCCACAGCTCCTTCTGGATCTGGACGTGTTTTTGGCTGGGCGGCTCCGTCTGCACACACACACACAAACACCTCAGCTCAGCGTCTGTGATATTATCTTGAATATACAGTCACATATTGCTAGTATTCTATCAATCGTGTCACCTGTGGGCTCCCGAGGGCCTCGAGCTGCTCCAGCAGATTGGTTTTGGCCATGGTGACGTCCGCCTCCATTCGATCGTACTCCCTCCAGCTTCGCTCCAGCTCCTGTCAGCAGCACAGCATTATGGGTGAGCGAATGACAGCGTGTAGCATTGCATCAATCAAAGCGAACGGTACGAGGGACGTACGGCGTTGACGCGCGACACCTCTCTGCAGGTGCTGAGCAGGCCGCTCTGCAGGACGTCCCGCTGCTGGATGACGCTCTGCACCGCCGCGGGGTTTTCAGAGCTCATCTCGATCTCCTGACTGGCTGACAGTAAGGCCGTCTCCAGCGTGTGCTGCAAATATACACGTGTGTGAATGAGACGGCCGTCAAAATGCACTGAGAGATGATGAGGATGGAGATGTTCGCTACCTTTTCTCTGTGAAGCTGCTGCAGTTTTTCTTCTTGAGTTCTCACTACTTTATCCTGCTCACAGAGTTGACTTAATTTCGCCTGTAACGATAAAGTCAAGGTCAGATCTATTCAAGCGAGTTATTTTTAAGCGAACGCATTTCAAAATCTTTTATATGTACAAAGAAACCAAGCAGTCTGCAATGAGTGTGCGGTTGTTAAAACAGCATGTATACTAATTTGCAGAATTTGGAATAAAATAAAATAAAATTCAATTCAATTCAATTAATCTTTCCTTCCTAGTGTCTTATTGCAGATAAGAAATATCAAAACATAAATACAACACCAATATTTATAACAGAAAAATGAGTAAGTTTTCATCTCCAATGAATGTAAGTTTGTAAAAATGTGGGGAGAAAATTATTTGTAATATAATATAATATAATATAATATAATAAAACAATACATTTGATAGATAGATCGATAGATAGATATACAATATTTAAAATAAAATTAAATAAAATAATAACCTTCCTGGTGTCATATTGCACATACATAAATATAAATAAATATAAAATATCATATGAATATATTTATAAATATAAAAAAAAAATATCAAAACTTAAAGACACCAATAATAAAATATAATATGATATAATTTAATATAATATAATATTAGACAGACAGATAGATAAAAAAGTAAAAATAAAATAAACTAAAATAAATGTTTCCTTCCTAGTGTCTTGTTGCAGATAAGAAATATCAAAACATTAATACAACACCGATATTTATAACAGAAAAAGTTTGTAAAAATGTGGGGAAAAAATAATTTGGAATATATAATATAATATAATATTAGACAGATAGATAGATAGATAGATAGATAGATAGATAAAAAAGTAAATAAAATAAAATAAAAAAATAAAAAATTTTCCCTTTTTGGTGCATATTGAACATATATAAATTATAAATATAAATATATTTATAAATATATAAAAGAAATATCAAAACTTAAAGACAACACCAAAAATCATAACAGAATAAATGTGAGGACATAAAAAATAAAATAAAATAAAATAAAATAAAATAAAATAGCCATCTTTCTTTCCTGTTGTCATATTTCACATATGAAATATCAAAATGTATCATCACCAATAATTAAGACCGAACAGCGTGTATGTTTCAGCAGCCTGAAAAGCTTTGATTAACATACAGAACAGTATTTATTCTTAGTTTGCACTCAGACTTCAGTAAAACTTTTATGAATCTATATTTAATCCATATTCCATCTTCATACTCATCTTTATTCATGGCTCAAAAAGTTGCTAATATAGTTGATAAATTAATCATATAACACATTTTGATGACTTTTTAACAGCATTTTGTAACTCAGCTGGTAAAAATCTACAAAATAAAATTAAAAATAGGTCACAAAAAGCAAAAACAAATGCTTTTTAAACTGCTATTAAAAAGCTGCATTTAAAAGGTTTTTTTTTTTTAATGTGAATTACAATATTTAATGTTTAAAGTAAATTATCATTTTAAATTTTTTTTATTTCATATTTAACCAAAAAGTAGTTTAATTTAGAATTTTAAAATTAATTTGTGATCATTTACACCTTAATTTTTCACGTTTCACTCCTAGTTTTGCTTAAAGTGTGTGCATTTATGTATATAAGACTGAATACATTTGTTTTTTGTACACTATATTTTTTCTAAATGTGTACCAGAATCACAAACTCAATTAATAATTGTCACACTGTAAACATACGATCATAGAAACAGTCAGTTTACAGTAAGAGAGTCAGCTTACATCAATGTCCAGCTCCTCAGGTCTGTATATGTAAGTGTTTTCTCTATACTCTTCAGGACTCATCTGCTGAAATGAGAGGAAATAATGTCAGATATGATATGCAATACATAATACATCCTAGAAAGTGTTATACGCCGCTGTAGACTGCTTTGAGACTCTCTGCGCATGAAGCGATGGAGCAAGCGGCGACATGAGCCTGTGTAGTTGATTTACTACTGCCAAACATGCAACTGACTCATCAATATGCTGTCAGATAAAGGTAAAAACAAACTGAGAGCTTAAACAAATGAACTTTTTGGCAACAGTAACTTCAGTAAATCTTGTAGCACTTGCAGCTGAGATCATATAAATGTGTGGCGCTGTGCAACAGGGATCTTTATATACAGTCAGACTGTATACAACAGCACTGGGACTCACACCAACCACACAACCCACATTAAACATGCAAACTCCGTCCAAACAGTTCAGAGGAGGCAAATGGGAAAGTCTGATGGAAGTTTGTACACACACGGATCCACAATGCAATGATTTATTACTCAGTATTTTTGTCTTGTTCTCCAGTACAGACAACATACATTTACTTAAAAAGCAAAAAATGATTGAAAAACGTATATCAAAAGTATGCAGGTTAATGCTTAAAATAATAAAAGACTTCACTTGAAGTCTTTATGCATAACGCATTAAAGCTATTCATAATATGCATTATAATGCATTACATAAATAATTGTAAACAAGGTTAAAATGCATTATAATATTCACAGGTTTCTTGTTACATCTCAAATTGGTAGTTTTCTGTTTTAATGCATTTTACTTTCTAAAAGTGTAACAATAAATAGATAAGTATTAGAATGTACATTAACTGTGGGCATAACTAAGGTATATTACAAAGCATAATTAATGCATTGAAATACTTCCATAATGCATTATATACACAGGCTTCA
This sequence comes from Labeo catla, assembly GCA_012976165.1. Classification (NCBI taxonomy): domain Eukaryota; kingdom Metazoa; phylum Chordata; class Actinopteri; order Cypriniformes; family Cyprinidae; genus Labeo; species Labeo catla. The sequence continues at coordinate 2,209,170 of VONZ01000025.1, forward strand.
AGTAAATATATATATTTTTTCCTAATGCATTTATTAAATATTCTTAACATTAAGCAACTAAAATCAATATACACAAAATGTGAATATATTTTCAATATTTTAGGAACAAAATCTGTTTTTTATAGCTCATATATGATTCCACGACGGAAGCTATAATGAAATAATATTGCAAAATACTGTCTTGTTTATATATGCATTATATATAAAGGCTTCATTTAGATTTACAAGTGATTTCCTTGTGCATTTATGAAATATTCTTCACATTAAGCAACTAAAATGAATATGCATGAAATATGAATATATCTTCAATATTTTAGGTATAAAATCTGTTTTTTTTTTTTAAATCTCATATATGATGCTACGATGCAAGTTATAATAAAATAATAAGCTAAATAATTTTCTTTTTATTAGCACAAAAATATAGTTTTAATAAAAATAGTTCAAAACACTGTTTTCATGGCTGATACAAAATATTTACAGCCAATAAAATCTTAATTTAAATGTAATTTAAAATCTTATATATGCATTCAATTCAAAAGGCTTCAAATAAAGTGACAAGTGATTTAATTGTGCTTTTTGTTTTAATGCATTTATGGGAAAAAAATGAATTTATATTTTGTGCACAATCTGAACGCATCTTTAACATTTTATGTACAAAATACTGATGCTTTTCTAGCTCATATGAAGGTATGGTTGAAACTATAATTAATACATAAATAACAAACTATAAATAAATACATCAAATAAATGAATAATATAAATAAATAAAACAAATTTACAAGTGACTTCTGTGTGAAAATTGTTTCTTTTTTAGTGCATTTATGGAATATTCTTCACATTAAGGTAATAAAACAAATGCATATTATTTACAAAATATGAATCTAAGCTAATAATCCTATTGTTATAAGCACAAAAATATATTTTTAATCAAAATATTGCAAAATGCAGTTTCAATGGCTGGTAAAAATATTCGCTTATTATTTATATAATTTCTATTAATGCATATAAAATCATAGAATTAATTTACTACACTTTAAGTAAATTGACTCTTTAAGATCTTTTAAGTAAATGTATGTTGCTTTAATGACGTTTAGATATTTGTACTAGAAAACAAGACAAAAACACTGAGTAAGAAAATCATTTTTTGCAGCGCGCACACACTCTCATTCACACTTTTCCGCAGCCGGATGAGTTTATGTAGACATGAATCATCTCATCACGGAAATAAAGCTGCTTCAGCACCATCTGGTGTGCTAAAAACAGAAAAAAATTCAGAAAACCATTAACAGCGCTCATGTCGTACACGTCCACAACATCTGCTACGGGACACCAGAGGGACACAAACACACAGTTTGAGCGCCAATTTAAGGAATCCAACAGCACTTTTGTGTTAAATATAAACGGATCGTGTGCTGGAAACTATCTGGAGGTCGGTTTCGGAGGGCGACGGCACTCGTACGGCAGGTTTCAGGAGGTTGGATGTTCCCCACAGGCTCGCGGGTCAGCCGTGCACCGCGGTAATTACCGTCCCCCTCGGTCCGGTCTGTCAGCGCTTGAGTTAGTGTGACTAATGAAAACTAGAGCCTGGATCCGAAAGCCCTCACGCGTTCGGGGACACAAGAACCGCAAGAGCCGGAGAAAGTCGTGACACTGAGTGAAGACGCAGGGGAATCTCAGCTGCTTTAAAGTATTTCTGAGATTTCACAGCACCGTGTGAGGAAGCAGCTGTAGGAGATTTAAGAAAACTTACGAAGACCCGCCCCTTAGTTACTGTTGCTATGTCCGAGCCACAACGCTCAAAAGGTGGGTCTGACGTTGTGATTGGACAGAACGCCTGTCAATCAAACTCACAGCCATCCAGTATATAAACCAGCTTACTTCAGCAACATCAAAAAGCGAGAAAACAGTCTGATGGAGGAATCTCATGCTATTTATCCGTCACAAATTGCATCTAATTACAGCTATTGCATGTGTTCTAATAATGTATACGTTGAGAGTTTTATATTTTATAATAATTATACATGTTTTCAGTGCATTTGTGGAATATACTTCACATTAAGCTGCTAAAATGAATATATTATGCAAAAAATATGAACATATTAAATATTTAATGCACAAAATCATGTTTTTGCAGCTAATATCTGATGCTATGAGTTAAACTATAATAAAACGATAAGTGAAATAATCCCGCTGTCAGAAGGACAAAAATATAGTTTTAATAAAAACAGTACAAAATACAGATTTAATGGTTGTAAGAAATATTTACGGTCAGAGTCGTCTTATTTAAGCAATTTCAACTTTGACCCTGTTTGCTGATTTTACTGAGAAAAATTATTCCACATATTTATTAAAAATAGGTTTATTTAAAATAATTTTTATTTAAAAGAAAAAATCAGGTTTATTTAAGTCTAAATTTAAAAATAATTTAATAAAAACAAATAAATAGATAAATTACAAAAAATAATATAATAAAAGAATAATACAAAAATGAATAAAAAGTCTTACTTTAAAGCAATTAAAAATTCTGTACAAAATGCAAGTTTATTTAAGCAATATTTTGCAATGTTTTATTAAAACTATATTTTGTGATTATGTTAACTAAAACTAAAATATATTTTTTATATAATTTTTAATTTTATTTAAATAATAAATAAATAGAAATTATTTTAAATGAACCTGAATTTTTTGTCATAAATATGTGGAATATTTCACACATTAAGCAACTAAAATTAAAATTACGTACAAAATATGAACAATGAATATTTTATAATAAAGCTTATTAATATAAAATATTTCATAATAAAATAAATAAGTCAAATAGAGTTTAAATGTAAAAAAAATAATTTATAATAATTTAAATAAATAATAAATTAATAAAAAATAATATAATAAAAAAATAATAAAACAATGATTAAAAAGTAAAGCAATTAAAGTTGCATTAAAGTTTAAGCAATTTTTTTGCAATATTTTACAATATTTTTTCTTAAAACTATATTTTTGCGCTTATGTCAATATGATTATTTATCTTATTTAAAATAAATAATTTCTTATATAATAGTTTTACTCATAGCATCATAATCCCATCGTCATACGAACAACAATTTCATTTTAATAAATAGATTTTATTGCAAAAAATAGATTTCATGGCCAAACAAAGTCTTAATTCACTCAGAATTGTCTTACAACATGACAATTTACCCTTCAACTTTATCCTGTTCGCTGACTTTTGCATGACATGATTGGATTTCTATCTAATGAAGACCCATTCACACCAACAACAATTATTTCTTATGTTGCTTTAACTGCTTTAGCACATAAAATTGTCAGCGATACTGTTGCTCTGTGTCGTTATTGTTTTAGCTACGACTTCTCTGTTCTCACAGAATGACCGTCTTTGATGTGAATGGGCCTTTAAAGCACATAAAACCTGTGCGATGCTTTTCCTTTCGAGCTCAAAAGGCTTTGTAAACCACATCGGTCTCCAAACACCGGAGTCTGCGCTAACAAATGAAAGCCGGCGTGATGGATGAAGCCATTGCTAATGAACGGCACATTAGCACTAGCAGCTGTGATTCGCGCGGCGTACGAAAACGTTCAAGCCATGCCAAAAATACCAGTTCCACTTTTAACAAGAAAACAACAACAACAAGGAAAACCAATGGGATGTGCTGGAACGAAACCGACACAGGATGGGGCAGTGAGGGGGTGGAGCTTCGACAAAGAGGCGGGGCCCATGACACGAGACGGGGAGGAGCATAACCGTGTGTTCCGAAACCTTACTTGCTGGTACAGTTGCGGCCTCGGCGCCGAGTTCTCAATCATAGTGTGAATCATGAAGATTACTGGCTCATTCTCCTTCATCTAGTACACGAGGAGGAGGAGGAGTAACAGCCGTTATCAAAGCACTGTGTGTTTTCACACATTCGACCCTCACAAATATCACATGTCTGTTTTACTCTTGTCCGCTGCTCCAGAATAATGACTGTGTGCACTTTGGTAATGCAATACAATGTTAAAAGGCAATAAATGGTTCCTGTCAAAGAAAGCGAAAAACATTTGCTGGGCAATGTTATTCTGAGTTGACCTTTTCAAAAAGATGGATCATTGGAGAGAAAAGCTGAACCTAAAACATTAAAATGTCTCCCAAAATATGCTATAGCGTTCACTGGTGTGCTTGAAAATCATTAAAATAAAATAAATACTATAATATTAAAAAAAACAACAACAACAACAAGATAAAACTGGTCCAGAAAGTAGAAAATCTTATTTCTAAATAAATAAAAAAAAAGAAAATATATTTATTATATAACTAAATTATGCGTTCATTAAAAAATAAAATAAAATATAATTCTTAAGCTTAATCTCAAAACTAAAATAACCTCAAGCTACATAGAAATATTAAAAAATGTATATAAAATGAAATATTATAAAATCTTAGTATAAAAATTTAGTAAAATTTCAATAAATGTTATAATATTAAAATAAACAATTATAAGATAATAAGATAACACCGGTCCAGAGTGTATATATTTGAAATATTAAAAAAAATATTGAAATATAAGCTAGTTAGAAATTTCAATAAATACTATAATATTAAAATTAATTATAAGATAACTTTGGCCCAGATTGTAGAAAATCTCTACAAAATATATTTACATAATTACATAATATTACATAATTTACATAATATTACATAACATAATTATTCAACTGCATTAAATTATTCATTTCATTAAAAATAAAATACAATATAATTATTCAATTTAATCTATAAACTAAAAAAAACCCCTCTGAAAATATAAAAATATAAGCTAATTAGAAGTTTCAATAAATACTATAATATTAAAAGAAATAATTGTACGATAACACTGGTCCAGATAGTAAATAAATCTCTAAATAAATGTATAGAAAATATATTTATTAAACAACAGAATTATTCAACTGCATTCATTAAAAATAAAATATAATATAATTATTAAACTTAAAACTCAAAAAAGCTCAAGCTTCGTAGAAATATTAAAATATTCATATAACATGAAATATTAATATAAAAATTAAAAAAAGAAATTAATTTAAAATATAAAAATATAAGCTAGACATGTCAATAAATACTATAATATTAAAATAAATAATTATAAGACAACACTGGTCCAGATAGTAGAAAATCTCTAAATAAATAAACAGAAAATATATTTATTATATAACAGAATTATTATATGAATTACATAACACAATTATTTAACTGCATTCATTAAAAATAAAATACAACACAATATAATTAATAAAATCAATCTCAAAAAAAGAAAAGAAAAATAAACATTGCCTTTGCAACTAAAATAAGTGAACAAACTAGAGAAAAATAAATAAATAAATAAAAATTATATATATATATATATATAAAATAAAATTACTAACATTTTAAATTTAAAAATATAAATAACTACTTACTTCCACTGCTGTGCTGTAGTAGTTAAATGAAAAACACAATGCATTCACAGCAGGCTACCACTGAGAATTAAGCCTGACAAACTAAACAATACAAATGAATCCAGCTTCATGTTTTGTTGCTAAAAAAGCTTTAAATGAACTGCTATTTTAAGAGACACCATCTGCATTCAACAGACGCACAACTTCAACAGAACAAAGAACTGCAGCAGATGCACTGAGGGCCGGAGAACAGAGAAAACGCTCGAGTTTGATCTGCGCTGTAATAAAAGTACAGTAGCAAAAGAAATAAGACAATGAGAAAGAGAGAAACAGGAAGTGAGAAACAGGAAAGGCCCTCACCTGGCTGTCCAAGTACATGAGATTCCTCTGTAGGTGATGCGAAAGGATTTCACTCTAGAGACGGCAAGAGAAAGAAGATGAGAGGAGAGCAGTGAGAAAAACCAGAGACGTTGGCGAGACGTGGGCTTCAGAGCAGGGGAAGTGCAAAACGAAAAACTCAAGAAGCCATTCAAAGTCAACAACTGCAAACTTTCGCCTCAAGTTCATCATGCACTTTTATGAGCGAAGCCGAAGAGCAAATCAGAAATAAACGGGTCCACCAAAGAAAACATCTAGGATTGCAAACAGAAACACAACTTCTGCTGATCATGTTCTTCAAACTGCGTGAGACGCATGCAGCAGCCGCACAAAACATGATCCAAACCTACAGGACTGGAGGGATTTCACATGTTAGTGGAAAGGAAGAGACGTTTCTTCAAACAGCTGGTCAAAAGTTTGGAGTAATTAGGATTTATTGAATGAAGGCTCTCCAAGGTTGTTAAAAAATACAGTAAAATTATGAAATATTTTTACAATTTAAAAGAACTGTTTTCTATTTTGATTGGTTTTGAAATGCGATTTATTTCTGTGATTTTCAGCATCATTACACCAGTCTTCAAAGTCACATGATCCTTCAGAAATCAATCTAATATGCTGATTTGCTGCTCAGTTATTAATAATGGTTCTTATTATCAATGCTTTAATATTAATTTAAAGGCAAGATTGAACATGATTTTTTTTAAAGCTTTCTGTAAAAAATATTTAATAATTTAAACGAACCTTAAATTATCCAAAATAAATAAATAAATAAATACTGCCTTTGAAACTAAAATAAGTTAAATTAATAAAATGACTAAAAAAGCTACATCACATTATATTTAATTTATTATATTATGTATTATATTATGTAATATATTTCACTATATATTATATTTAATATTAAATTTAAAATATAAAAAATAAAATCCAATTGTAAATCTTAATAAATATTATAATATTAAAATAAATGCTAATATGACAACACTGGTCCAGACAGTAGAAAATCTCAAAATTAAATAAATATAAATTATATTTATAAATTATATAACAGAATTATTTAACTGCATTTATTAAAAATAAAATTTATTATATTATATATTAAATTATATGGCTTATTAAAAGCCAATTTGAAATTGTAATAAATATTATAATATTAAAATAAATAATAATATGATAACACAGGTACAGACAGTAGAAAATCTCAACAATTAAATAAACAAAAATTAAATAAATATAAATTATATAACAGAATTATTTACCTGCATTTATTAAAAATAAAATAAACAATTATTTAATTCATATATAAAAATATATAGATTTTTAAATATATTTTAAAAATAAAATATATATATATATATATATATTCATAGCTTCCAAAAAATTATAAAGCCGTGTAGCTGTTTTCAGCATAATGATTTCTAAAGGATCATGTGACACTGAAGACCGGAGTAATGATGCTGAAAATTCAGCTTTTTGCCACAGAAAAAAACACATTTTACAATATATTCACAAAGAAAACAGTTATTTTGAATTGTAAAAATATTTCACATTATTACTGTTTTTACTGTATTTTTAGCTAAATAAATGCAGCCTTGGTGAGCATAAAAGTCTTCTTCCAAAAACATTTTAAAATCATAATTACTCCAAACCTTCGACCGCTAGTGTGCATTAAATCTGGCATTGAAACGTATTTCATCAGACGTCATCCGATCCACACCAGCATGCGGAAGCAATGGGAAAACCACCAAACGTGGAAATGGACAGGCTGGGTTGTGGGGTGGCCGGGGTTTGGCGGGGGAAACTAACAAGCCCTTCACTCTGGGATGCACAGGCTAGCGATCCGCGAGGCTGACCTTTGGGTTGGCGGCATCCAGGTTTAGCTGCATTAGCTGAGCGAGCGTGTGCTCGCGGAGGCTGTTGAGCTCGGCCTGCTGCCGCCGGAGCTTGATGAGCAGCAGGGTCAGTTCCTCTGGCTGCGGCGGGCGACAGGAGCAGCGGTTAGTGTGGGCCGTCATGAAGGGGGTTATGGGGGAAATCGGGCCATGTTTCATACAGAGGACGTGTTCAGATGAGCTGAAGTTTCTTAGACATTGAATACTCTGATAGACTGACACAAACCTGAGAAATCTAATCAACATGATTAACCAGCTCTACCAGGTTCTTAAGCTAGAAACTAATTACAATCTGCTCTGAGCTTAAATTTTCTATTAACAATGGAAAATCAAAAATACTGAAACTTTAACTAAACTTAATAAAACTAAAATTGAAAATCTAAAAATCTAAAACATTATTTTAAAACAATAATAAAAACTCTAATAGTAAATAAATAAGTTTAAGTTAGGGTTTAAGTTTAAATTTGCTTTCAAGAATGGAAAAACAAGCCCAACAAAATAACAGAAACAGAAAAAAAAAAATATATATATATATATATATATATATATATATATATATATGTGTAAAAAAAAACCCTTCAAAATATTAATAAATACTATGATAGCATAAATATAAATTAGAAAATCTGTAAATAAATAATTGGAAATTATATATACATATATAAAAACATGCATACATAATAAAAGCACAACAAAACTAAACATTGCAGTTATTGCAAAATACTAAATATTACAGCAGTGTATAAATAAGTTTAAGCTTAAGTTAGAGTCAAAAATGGAAAATCAAGCACAACAAAATAACAGAAACTTCCACTAAAATTTAAAATAAATAAATAAATAAATAAAAGCCTAATTCAGAATATTAATAAATACTATGATAGTGTAAATAATATGAATTTGAAAATCTGTAAATAAATAATTGAAAATTATATATACATACATAAAACATACATATATAATAAAGTACAAAAAGTAATAAAACAAATAACAAAATATAAAGGGTTTAAATTTAAATTTGCTTTCAAAAATGGAACAAGCACAACAAAATTACTAAAAATGAATACAAAAAATAAAAGCTAATTTAAAATAGTAATGCTATACTAATACTGTATACTACATAATAAATATTATATAAATAATAGGAAGTAAAAACAAATCTGTAAACAAATAATTAGAATGTATATTTATATATAAATACATACTGTAATTAAGCACTACAAAACTAAAAACAAAACATGAAAAAATAACAGCTAATTCAAAATATTTCATAAAAACTAAGATAAGATATTTAAAAATTGCAAATAAATAATTGTAAATTATATATGCGTTTAATCAAGCACAACGAAATTAATAAACAAATTAAAAATAAACATTATAAAATAAAATATAAAATAGTAGAATAGAAAATCAAGCACAAAAGGACTGAAACTTAATCTAAAATGAAAATAAAAAATAAAAGAGCTCATTTAAATGATTAATAAATATATAAACTATATATAAAAGTAACAGGTAGTAAAAAAAATTGCAAACTGTATATTTATAAATTGTATATATATATATATATAAAACTTTAAAATAATAATAAATTGAAAATATTAAATACATAGTTAATTCAAAAAATGAATAAATAATATAACTGTGTATGAACACTAAAATAACACTGGTCCAGTAAGTACAAAATCTGTAAATAAATACATTTGTAGCATTACATTTTTTCAGGATAGACTGACATAAACCTGTAATATCTAACCAACACGACTAATCAGCTCTACCAGGTTCAGTTAAGCTGCATAAACTAGTTAAATAACCACGAATAACCAGGTTCTTAAGCTATAAACTAATTACAAGCTGGATTTTCCATAAAGAACAGCTGAATTAAGTTTAAAATAAAAAAGAAAATCCCAGGTTTATGCCAATTTATCCTTAGAAACTTGTTCTGCTCACCAATTAAGTGATATTTGAAGAAAATAACCTTGGGATTGACATGATCTCATATTTCTCATTAGTTACATATTCCAAATAAAAGAAGTTATATCATAAACCAAAATGTTTAAGGTCCTAAATTGAATTTCATGCACTGAAAAGACATTTTTACAGCAGCGGCGATGAGTAAAACACATACGGAGGAGCTCTATTAATATTTCATCAAGTGACCGTAGGCCTTTTCATTAAAATGCTCTCTGCCTGAAATAATATCACAGGCCTTTTCTGCCAGTTGTGCTTTGCGTCTGAAAAATGAATAAATAAAAGCAAAAGCTTAAAGAAAAAAAAAGCGGCTTTAGACTGCCAGAACCTGAAACGTCAAGTGAGAGAATAGTAATTATAGTTTTAAGAAGAGCTTATGGTATTAGCGCTTCTCCTGTCATCATAAACACACACACAAACACTCATCTCTCTGTCAGACCAGTTTAATTCAACACCTAAAGCCTGAATAACCTACCGCAATGAAACACCTGTACTTGAACATTTGAATATCCGTTTACCTTTAAAGTCAACATGAAATGACATTTGCAACCTATTTTATTAGACGCAACCGTAAAATCATGATCTTTTTTTTACGTTTAACCTGAAGCATGTAAATATGGTCATTTTGATTTCATGTCGACTTTAACCTCTGCGTGTAAAATATTCTGCTCATTTGCAAGCCAAAGCCTCAACGAATCCTCGGTGGCTCGCAACTGAAAAATGCAAAGAGTTTGAGAGAAAAGCAAAGTTGAGGATGTGCGAGTTACAAACGTTGTCTTTGCACAGAGGAACGAGGTGGGTGGAGAAGAGGGAAAGCGTACCGTTTTGCCTTGCAGAGACTGTGCAGTGATGCTCTGCGCGGGAGGAACAGGCCTGCGTTCGGCAGGATAGGAATACTGACAGAGAAAGACAGAGAGAGGAAAGCACAGAAATCATCATGATCATTGCAACAGAGCGTTCTGGAGAAGAGTGCATTAAACCCGCAGTATTAAACGAAATTTAAAGACTTGGTAATTTCATGCGATCTGGTAATTACACACTCGGATGAGAAAAGCGACAACTGTGTCCTTATACAATCACAGAAAAGCAGGGTTCCCACACCTTCTGATCAATACATTTCCATTACTTTTTCACTTGATTATTGGATGCGTATGTGCATATGTATATATATATATATATATAGAGAGAGAGAGAATATTTAGTATTATTATTAGCATTATTGGAATCTAAAACAATTTAAACTAAAATGTAATGTTTGCTGACTAAATTATAGGAATTTTTTGTGTAAAATGGACTAAAAGTAATGAGTATGAAATTAAATATTGACAAAATATTTAAAAGATTGTCATCAAAAGACAAGAACTATGGCGAAACAACAGTAAAAGAGAGTAAATAATATATAAATTATTTTTAATTATAAATATGTTGATATTTAAATCAATAAATATATTAAATAATACAATTATTACATGATTCACCTGTTAGTAATTGAATATATACATGGACTTTAATAAATATAAACATCAATGAATGATTCACTAAATTAAGATTCACTAGTTTTTACAGTTTTTGAATATTTAAATTAATATATACACACACACACACACACACACACACACACACAATAGCGTAAAAACAGTAATATTGTGAAATATTATTACAATTTAAAATCTTAAAGTCTATCTTAAAATATTTCAATTTATGTATTGCTGTAATGTCAAAGCTGATTTTTTGATTTTAAGGAATCAAATATAATTTCTATATTTATGCTCATTTAAATAATACATTATATTGAGACTATTTCTGTTTTAATTTAAATATTCATATTTAAACACATAGTATTTTAATTCATTTTATTTTTATTGAAATATCTCTATACCTGCAATGTATATATAGACATTTATATATTCTATATTAATTGAAATATTAAAAATATCAAAACCTTTTTAGTGAATCATTCAATAATGCATATATTTGCATATATGTATTAATTGATGCTCATTTATATATATAATTATATACAGATTAATCATATTTTATTGATTGATTTAAATATCTCTCTCTCTCTCTCTCTCTCTTTATATATATATATACTTCATAAACGTACATATAAATAAACCCATAATAAATCTAACTTTGAACTAGGGGTAAACCGATCTACAAACATACACCTTTGTTTACTTCTGTGTGTTGCTCAGCAACCACTTTGTTGCAACCACAACTGTTTCTGAGGAACTGCATTGTTTGGTGGAAGAATACTGTTTTTATTTGTATCATTACACTTTATTTGCTCTGTTTTATTTGTGAAACATTACTACATATATGGCATAACCGTTTTAAAACAGCTCCGTGAAGCCGTGGTTTACAGTGAATTTATAACAGCTAAGGTTGTTTTAGGCACTCCAGTGTCTTCATACAGCGGGAACCCGGTGTGACTCTTTACCTTAGAGGGGTGCGGTCGGTGGCGGCGTTCAATAGTCACGTCTCCACGAAACACCGGCGAGGACACTTCAGAGCGGGAATCTGGGTTGAGGGGTCGATTAGGGGAGAAGGTGTGGTAACCGGCCAGAGATCCGTGGGAAGGAGACGTGGGGATGGACTCGGCGATCTGGCCCATGGTTTTGGGGCTGGGCAGCGTCCCGTATCCGATCCGGCTGTGCGCCTGCCTCTGCTGCCACTCGTACAGCTGCCACATGGTGTCGTCCCGTATGGAGCGGCGCTTCTCTGCGGTGGCGGGCGGCAGCGCCCGGTCGTACACAGACCCTGCCACGCTGCAGATGCTGTCAGGCCGCAGCATGTTACGCGGGAGCGTCCGGTAGCCCTCGGGATAGCGCGGGACAATCTGCGCACGGTGGCTCGGCATGTTCCTCGGCAGCGTTTGGTAGGATGTAATGCTGGAAGACAAAATATATACATGGTTTACAGTGAATTTATAACAGCTATAACATTTATAACTGAATTTATAAGGGGGTTTTTGTGTGTTATATATATATATATATATATATATATATATATATATATATATATGTGTGTGTGTGTGTGTATATAATTAGACCTTTTTATTTTTTAGGAATAATACAATTTTTTCAGAAAGTTTTAATCTTAACAGTAAAACTTTGTTTGGCAATTTTTTGAAATATATTTCTTTATATATATTAATTATATAAAAAATAATTATTTTATATAGTGCCTTTCTGCAAACTCAAAAATAAAATAAAATAAAATAAAAAAATTTAAATGGAAAAATTTGAATCCAGAAAAAATTACATTAAATAAATGTTTGAAAATAAAATAAAATAAAATAAAATAAAATAAAAAAGTCCGTAAACTTTTTAAATATTTTGAAAAACTCACCGAGACTGCATTTATTTAATGCAAAATTCACTACAAACAGTAATATTGTGAAATATTAAAATTTAAATAACTAATTTTTCATTTGAATATATTTTAAAATGTATTTACTACTATTATTTTTAGTGAATTCGATTGAAGTCAACCAAATAGTAATTTATGTATTTTTAATAATTTATGTTACCAAAAATGAAAAAGTTAATTTCATTTTCATTTGATTAAAATATAGAAACAGTAATATTTTAATCAAATAAAAAGTAAACAATACAGTACAACAGTAATATTGCGAAAAAATTTATAGCATTTTAAAACAACTACTTTCTATTTGAATATATTTGCAACATTCATTGCATAAATGTATTTATTTTATTGCACAAATTTATTTATTTATGCTCGTTGGTAACATTTAGTAGGACGTAATTTTGGAAGACAAAGAAACTGGCGTCACAGAAAGGTCAACGATATACAAAACAACACTTCAATAAAAGAGTTTTATAATACAATCATGCTAATAAGGCCCGGCTTTGACTTTGTGATGATTTCCCGTGGAGCTGCAGGAGATAATTAAACACTGACTCATTAGTATACCATAAAAGCGTCGTGCTTATACTCGTCACAGCACAAAAGCCTTCACCTTTCACTCGGGCTGATCATTAAAACGCCTCTAATTCTTCACCGCTCGTCATCTGCCGATCGCTCAGAAATAATTACCGCATACATGCATCAGCAACAGGAAACGCAGCAGAACAGATGGGAAGATGCACGAGTGCCAGGACGGTTTCTGAGAGTTACGAGCGCTACCGTTTTCCAGAAGCTGGTGAGATCGGCTGGCCACTTTTATAGGTGCCATTAAAAGGCCTGGCATGTGCACTCTTATACTGACGGAGCAGAAATCAATAAAAAGCTCCGACCGCCAAGACGCGCAACCACAAACGTCGTGTCTCTATTTGCTGAACACGAGCAGCTCCGAACGATGTTGGCTGGACCAGAAAACTAGCTCAATTATTTACCACGGTGCACGGTATTGGCAACATTAAACCTAATCTAATTTTACATTTTACAGCAGTTAGTTTCACTCAACTTATTTAATTGAACACAAGACAATCTGGGAGTAGTGATATATATATATATAATCACTTTAATTATAATCAAAGAAACTGCCAACAATGATAAACTTGATAAACTTCCTTTTTCCTTATTAAAGCACCTGTTTTGAAAATGAAAATATCTGCTAAATTAAGTTAATATTTAATATCATAATTATTCACGTCCATTTTACCCTAAAATATATATATTTTTATATATAATAATATAAAAATATATTTGTCATACTTAATCAGTGTTTATTAATTACAATAACACTAAAATCTATTTAAAAAAATATTAATTGAAACATGCATTTGTTAAACTAAATACAACATTGAAAATGAATATTTTTATAATATTTGTCATATTTTAATCAGTGTATATTAATTGCAATAATAAATAGTAAAATATATTTCAAAAATATTCATTGGAACATGCATTAAAAAAAGATTTGTTAAACTAAATATAACACTGAAAATTGTTTATTATATTTGTCGTATTTTGATCAGTGCATATTAATTACAATAATACTAAAATGTTTTAAAATATTAATTGAAACATGCATTAAACAAAAGATTTGTTAAACTAAATACAACACTGAAAACTTTAATACTTGTCATATTTTAATCAGTGTATAGTAACTGCAATAATAAATATTAAAATATATTTAAAGAATATTAATTGAAACATGCATTAAGCAAATACATTAAACATTATAATACAATTATTATAATAAATATTATATTTAGAAATATTAAATAAATTGAATGCATTAGCATGCTTCAAACTAATTATTTATTACACTAAATACAAACAAAAAATATTTTTGCAATCTTTAAAAAAGAAAAAAATATTTTTAAAAAATAAAAATTAAATAAAAATTAAAAATTAAAAAATAAAAATTAAAGATATTTTTTTTTAAATATTTAAATATTTATATTATTATAATATTTATTATTATTACTATTATAAAGATCATGCTAAATTTACAAATATTATTTCAAACTTGCATTGAACAAAGATTTGTTAAACTAAATATATTGAAAATATTTTTTTAAACAATTAAAATGTTAAAATTAAAATATTAAAATAAACATTCTATTTAAAAATATTAATTTAAACACAATATTTATTAAACTAAATGCAACAGAAAACTAAATTATTTTTCACAAACTTAAAAAAAAAAACAAATTAAAAAAAATTGAAATACAAATATTATAATACTAATATATATTTCAAAATATGAATTGAAACATGCATTAAGATTTAATTAACTACAACGTTAATATATATATATAAAATATTAAAATATTACGATTACTAACATTTAATGTTATAATAAAGATTATACTATATTTAAAAATATTAATAGAAACCTTAAATTAAACAAAATACTTATTACACTAAATACAAAATGAACAAATTATAAATTCTTCTAAATAAACATTTAATTTAATAACGTTTAATTTAATATTGTGCACTGTTACAACTTACAAAATTAACAATGACGTTGCAGATTCAAAGCAGTTTTCTCATCTAAAATAAAATGATTTTGACTACAAATAATTAAGTTTTTGTTTGTGTTCACTGCTTTTAATTGCACCCTGAATTGAGTTGATTTCACAAAACCAAGTAGCTTAAAATTCAGCTGACTTAGAGTTTACATACTCAGATTGTGGCAGGAGATCTGCTGAGAGTTTGGAAAGAAAGTTTCCGATCGGTCAGGACGTGCATATGCAAGAAAAACTGTCAAAAACGAGTGCTGCGATATGTGCACGAGTTGCACAAATATTGATGATAGTTTCTGAAGAGAATGTAGGCAGAGCAAAGACGAGCTTCACCGGTGCCTTTTGATAATCGGCATGAATCAGCATCTGAAATAACACGAACGCACGGCGCCGTTCTCTCTCCTCGCTCGCCTTCCTGTTCCTCTTCCTGCGCTGACAGCAACTCTGATCCACTTTGAGACAAATTTTCGTGGTGCTCGAGCACAAAGCTGCATGACTTATTCATCACAGGAGAGGAGGACGAGACAAGCAAAGCAAACACACGTCCTCCTACTCTGCGCCTGCACGGCTAAACGGAGGATGGCACCTGACAGCGGCGCGGGCCGGCGGAGGCATTGAGAGCGGGCAGGGGTAAAAATATCTGTTGGGTCATGATAAAGAGCTCATGCAGGAGCACCGCCTGCAGACACCGGAGTTTGCTGTGGAGCCGATGCGTCGGGGGACTGAGAGTGGGAGAGAAAACGCTGCTTTCTGCTGCTCTCTGGCACTGCTGTCAGAGCCCTGATGCTTCACAAACTCACACAGACAGAATGATGCATGAATCCTGTGTGTCTAGCTTGTTTTCTGACAGATAGACGGAGTGTAAAAAATACAACTTTATATGCACTCAAAAAGTAACGTAGTTTGGAAAGTGCATATTGTAGAGCTAGTAAAGCATGTTTTGTGTAGTTTGTCATGTTTAAGCAACATACGTATAGAAACTTTACAAACTACAAAGTTTACAAACTACATAATATACATGTAAAAAGTAAAAAAAACTACAAACTGCATAATACCTGCTTTTACAAACTAAACACAAACTATGTTGTAGTTTGTAAAGCATGTTTTGCGCAGTTGATATTATGTGTATAGTTCGTAAAGTGTGCATTTTGTAAAACTTTACAAACTAAAAAATAAGTTTACAAGCTAAACATTACAAACCACATAATATACAGGCTAAAAACTACAAAAAAACTGTACAAACTGCACATTACCTGCTTTTACAAACTAAACACAAACTATGTTGTAGTTTGTAATATGTGTGGTTTGTAAAGCATGTGTTGTGCGGATGATACATGCTAAAAACCACAAATAAAAGTCAAAAGGCATCGCAAATTACAAAATAAAAACTTTACAAACTACACAATACCTGCTTTTACAAACTAAACACACTATGTTGTAGTTTGTAAAGTATTTATTGTGCGTTTGATATTGTGTGTAAAGTTTGTAAAGTGTGCATTTTGTAAAATGTAAATGTGCGTTTTGTAAAACTTTACACAGTATAAAATAAGTAAACTTATTTTGAAAATAAGTAAAGCCAAACATTACAAGCTACACAATATACACGCTAAAAACTGCAAATAAAAGTCAAAAAGCATTACAAACTACAAAACAAAAAGTTGACAAACTACACAAACGTGATTTTACAAACTAAACAAATATGTATTTGTAGTTTTGTCTTTTATAGTTTATAAAATGTATATAGTGAAGTTTGCAATGTTTGTACTTTATAATCAAAGTAGTTTGTAAAGCAGAAATTGTATAATTTGCAATGTGATTAGTTTGTAAAGCGTATACTGTGAGGTTGACAAAGTGTATAGATTGTAAAGTGAGCATTTTATAAAATTTACATTGCATAGTTTGCAGTGCATGTAATTTTTAAAACGTATAACTTGTACAGTTTTTGGTTTGGTAAGTGTGTACTGTGTAGTTCGTAATGTTTCATAAGTATATATAAGTACATAAACATTACAAACACAACATACTTTACAAACTACAAAATCATGTGTTTACAAACTATGAAATGTGTTTGTTTTGTAAATATATATAATTTGTAAAGTTAGACTATGTACCAGTTTTACTGTGTAAAGCAGTTTGTAGTATGTTTGTAAAGTAAGTATTGTGTGGTTTGTACTGAGCGTAGTGTAAAATGTGCATAGTGTATCATGCAGTACGTTTGGTTTGTAAAGTTTTTAGTTCATAATGTAAAGTTTGTAATATTTATTGTGTAGTCTACGAAGACAAATAAATGTCTAAAAGTAATTAGAGCATTAAAGAAATTTTACACAAACACACACAAGAAACAAAAATCAATAAAGCAATACAATAAGCAACATTAGCTTGAAATGAACCACTCTTAAGGGTTATAAAATGTGCTTCCTCACCTCCTGGTGTCGTCGTCCGGGGCCCGTGTGCGGTGCGTACGGACCCACTGCTCCAGCTGCTGCATGGAGTTGGTTCTGCTCAGGGTTCGCTCTGGCTCTGCAGGCTGTAGTGGCACCGTCGTCCTCTGAGGCACGGTGTTGTTCATGTCTCCGGGGCTTCTGTCTCCTCCCCGTTCACCAGAACCGTTGACCTGGGCCGGCTTGTACTGAGCGGATCCCGCTGCGCTCTGCAGCTGTCTGGAGGACGAGACGGCTGCAGCGATGGCCGCCGCTTGGGCCGGCTGGAGTTTGATGCTGTTGATCTTAGTGAGCGGCCGCTCCACAGCGCCCTCTTTCTGGAAGCCGTATTTCTCGCCTTCCCGCGGCGGCGGGACGGGTTTCTCCGAATCTTTCTGCTGCACGTGTTTGTCTCCAAGTGGGTACCTTGCATCTTTCTGCAGGATTTTTTCTCCGTCTTTCGGCGGTGCGTATTTTTCGCCTTCTCTCTGAAGCGTGTACTTGTCTCCGTCTTTGTGTACTGTGTACTTCTGGCCGTCCTTCTGCAACAGGTACTTCTCTCCTTCTTTGTGGACGGCGTATTTCTCTCCGTCTTTCTGCAGGACGAATTTTTCCACGTCTTTCTGCAGCATGTATCGGTCTCCGTCCTTTTGCAGAGCGAGTCTCTGAGCGTCTTTGTGCAGAGCGTAGTTTTCGGTGTCTCTTTGGAGGGTGTAACGCTCTCCGTCTTTCTGCACGCTAACCCTGGCGTCCTTCTCTTTCTGCTTGTCCACGGCTTTTTGCTTCTTCTCCTCCTGGCGGAGCGTCTCACGGTTTCGCTCGTTGTTTTGGATCTCGGGTCGGGTCAGGACCCGGTGATTCAGCATGTTGTTCATCTCCTGAGGGCTGCGTGAGTCAACCTTTACCTTCTCAAGCCTGCTGAGAGAGAAAGAACGAAAAGCGAGTGAGTCAGATTTTTCATACAAGAATAAAAACAAGCAATATTTACAAAGAGCTTTACTACAGATTGCCACTGAAACACTAAATAAACGCAAGCTCTTTTGGACCAAACATTCGTGTCTCCTTTAATAAAAGTCACTTTGTTTCTTTGAAAAGTCAGCTGCAGTTCATTTTCAATCACAGCTGTTCAAAAAGCAATTTTAGTACTAAAAAAGCAAGTGTTTAGGAGAGAATTCTTTAGCATCTGTGATTGTGCTAAAAGCTGCAATGAAACAAACACACACAGAGTTTCAAAAGCACTGTGAAAATCCTGGTGAGACTCTCTCGGGATCGAAACGGCTCTAGTCTAGTCTAGAAATTCGACAGCTTTCCTTAAAAAGCTACGATAAAACCGGCGTTATAAAGAGGGCCCAGAGTAAAGAGGAAATGCTAAAGTGGTTTCTACTGAGGCATCTTACACTTTTGGATTTTCTTTGTTTCTGATTGGCTTGGTGTGGACTAATCAATGTTTTCCATTATAATGTGTCTGTAAGGCATGTTGTAACGACTATACTTTGGTTTCTCAAAAAAAGCTGACTTTTTGAATCTGAATGTTCTGGATTTCAGTTTTCTCTCATAAAACCTCATGGTTCAGCACTTCTTAACATTATAACTAATTATAAAGAAAACTTTATTTTGCTATTGCTTTTAAATTATTTATTTTATAAACAACATTGCCAACAACAAAGTATTTATTATAAAAAAGTGTTATATAAAAATTTATATTAACAATTTACATTATTTAGGTTTTTTTTGCTTGTTATTATTGCTTAAAAATTATTTATAATATTACTTTTGTTTTGCTGAACATTTAGTAAAAACAAACATACATTTCAAAATATTTATCTACATTTTGACATTATAGTTTCTAAATTATTTATATTATAAACAACATTGCCGTTGTTTAAATAATTAATTAATTATTTTGTTTTGCTTTTTTAAAACTAATTATGAGTAAAAAAGTAAATAAATAAAATAAGTATTTTTTTAAAAATAAGTAAAATAAATAACTAACTAAATAACAATAAAAATTTTTTTTAACATTTTGACATTATTAGTGATTATATATTAATACATGTTATTTATATAAATTAATTTATTATTGTTTTGAAATTATTTATATTATTATTTTGTTTTGCATGTTTTGCCAATCAGAATCTAATTTCTTGGGCAGGAAAACAAATGAAGGAAAAAATGTTTTTATATATAAAAAGTACTTAGTAACAATTTTCATTATCAGTGATTACAAAGAACAACTGTATTTTTTCCCTTTGTTATTATTGCTTAGAAATTATTTAAATATTAATTACTTATTTTGTTTTGCTTTTTAATTCTTATCCTGGGAAACAAATACGTATTGCTTTTAAATGATTTATATTAGAAACAACATTGCTGTTATTTATATTATGAATTAATTGTATTAATTATTAATGCAGTTTTGTTTTGCTTTTTTGAAACTAATTCTTAACCTGGGGAAACAAATGAAAAGTAAAAATAAATTTTATATTTATAAAAAGTATTTATTAACAAATTACATCATTACTGATTACAACCTTTTTTTTCTTCTTTGTTATTATTGCTTCTAAATTATTTAAATTGATTAAAATTATTAATTATTATTAATAAAAACATTAACATTTTGACATTATTGATCATAAAGAACAGATTTATTTTTTCCTTAATTTATTATTGCTTTTGAATTATTTATATTATTAATTACTTATGTTTTGCATTTTAGAAACCAATTCTTAAGTAAAGAAATATATATTTAAAAAAAAAAATTGATAATATTACTGATCATAATTCAACTTTTTACATTTGACTATTCCTTTTAAATAATTTATATTAGCAATATTATTGCTTTTAAATTATTTACATTATTACTTGCTTATTTTGTTTTGCTTTTTTGCATTAATTAGAGACCTGGGAAAACGAACAAACAAACATATACTTAAGTGAACTGCTGTAAATGTCACTGAAGTTGTACACTAGATGAAAAGGACAAGTGATTAGAGTGTGTTTCTTCTGATTGGTTCAGTGTGAACCAAAGCACATTTTCCCACCTTCTGATTGGCTCAGAGTGGACCAGTGACGCGTCAGTCATAACCTTCATCCAGGACTCCATATCTTTGGCTGTGTCAGTGCTGAAATAATACGTCCGCATGTTTGGATGCGTCGCCTAGTTGTGCGAAACCAACAGAGCCTGAAGGGGGAAAAACAGCAGGCGGTGAATACCAATTAATATCTGCTTTGGGTTTCCTAGATGGTGTCAGTGGCACAAAATGCAATAATGCTCGAGTAGTCTTTCTGAAGTGAGCAGATCTTCGTCAGGAGGGTTTGAGTTGACAGACCCCCATCGTTCAGAGATCCCCAGGTGTTTTTTCTGACTGCTCGACTCTGACAGCTTTTGTCTGGATATTACAGCTTGTCTTTCACAACAGTTTATATAACACTGAACACTTTAGAATAGTTAGCAAGAACTCTAGTGAGATGTTTCAGTCTACATAGGCAGCATACAAAATATATTTCATGGAGTCTCATTCTGACGGCACCCATTCACTGCAGCAAATGCTAATTTTTGGGTGAACCGTTCCTTTAAAAAGGACGAAGACATTCCTGCTTAATGTGGCATTGTGCAAACTCAGGACTCACCGTATTAGCGAAGCACCATCCAGTAAACATGTTGATGCTTGAGTTCATGAATCCTCATCGAGGACAAGCCGCACCATTGTGAAAAGGAGAACAAGATCGAGAAAAAGTAATGAGTCGACATGAAAACATCTGCACTAATAGGTAAACGACTCCACTGAGATGCAAACTCTCACAGAGCTAGACACAAAAATGCAGCGTCAGGTGAAAAGTGCCATCCAGCAAAAACCGGTCTAACTCAAGTTAATAACTGTTTTACCGAAGCCCTTGAGCAAGATGTCAGGATTTTATTTTTTAAGACTTGATTAAATTCACAGATGAACACCGATCCGACCTCAGAGAGAGAAAGAGAGAGAGATTAAATCGCTCTAAACTTTAATTATGATGATACTAAAAAAAAGTTTTTCTGACCTGAAGTCAGTGTAATATTTCTAATGCTATTAATGGAAATGGTCAGGTTCAAGTCAGGTAAAATGATGTAATAAGACTCCATTTGGTATCACAAACAAACACATTTTATAGCATTTATCAATCTGGGTTTAGGTTGTTTTTTTTTTAATACTTTCATTCAGTGAGGATGCATTAAATTGATCAAAAGCGAGAGTAAAGACATTTTTAATGTTTCAAAAGATTTCTATTTCAAATAAATGCTGTTCTTTTGGATTTTCTATTTATCAGTGAATACTGAATCGAAATGGTTAAGTGGTTAAGTGAAAGATTCAATCATTTTTCATTAAATAAAATTCACTTGTTTTATTACTGAATAAATCGAAATGGTTGAGTGAAGCATTCAATGATTTACTGATGACAGATATATTTTGCTCATAAGTCAGTCAGTGTTTCGGAAGGAATCAAATTAGTGAATCAATTTGTTACCCATAAAGAGTCACTTGTTTCATTTCTGAATAAATCAAAATGGCTGAGTGAAAGATTCAATGATTTACTGGTGATAAATATATTTTGTTCATAAATAAGTCAGTGTTTTGGAAGGAATCAATTGAGTGAATGAACTTTTCACTCATAAAGAGTCACTTGTTTTGGTCCTAACTGAATCAAAAAGGTTGACTGAAAGATTCAATCAGTTTTCATTAAAAAAAAAGTCACCTGTTTTATTTCTGAATAAATTGAAATAGTTGAGTGAAAGAAACAATGATTTGCTGATGATAAATATAATTTGCTCATGAATAAGTCAGTGTTTTGGAAGGAACTGAATTAATGAATCAATTTGTCACTCATAAGGAGCCACTTGTTTTGTTCCTGATTGAATCAAAATGGTTGAGTGAAAGATTCAACAATTTTTCATTAAAAAAAGTCACCTGTTTCATTCCTGAATAAATCGAAATGGTTGAGTGAAAAATTCAATGATTTACTGATGATAAATATCTTTTGCTCTAATTGCTTTGCATTAATGAATCAATTTGTTACTCATAAAGATTCACTTGTTTTGCTCAAACATTTAAATAGAAGTGTATAAAATGTTCATTGTTAGTTCATGTTTGAATATTAAACATTTACAATAATATAACCTCAACTTTTATAATGACCATACATTTAAAAAAATTGCAGGTGCTTGTTTCTCATAATAGAAAAAGCATGTGACGACAGTTTGAAAATATGCATTTCTAACAATAAAACTAAAAGTAAACGTTTATCGACTGTAACTCTGTTCAAATATGTTTCAACTCTTTTATTCACCAGTCTATTCACCTGCCCTCTTCCAAACCACATTTACATGTAAAATACGGCCACGTTTGAGAGATTCTGAATGCGTCTCTGACCTTGAAGGCGTATTTCCTGCTTATGTGGTCATCCACGGACAGCATGGAGATGTGGAAGCTGGGCAGGAGGATACTTCCCAAGATTCCCTCTTCCTTCTCATCTGTAGACACAAAGAGAGAGGCGTTGTGGACATTAGCATATATTAGCCGACTGGCAGGGAACTTGTTAAACTTGCAGCCGAAGCCATGACTTGGTGTTTATTTCGGCAGGGGTTCGAGTAAACAGACAGTCCGGCGGGGCTGATGGGAAAACTGCAGGGCTGTGTGCATCCGAGCGTGTCAATGAGGTTGTGACTGCACTCGACTGTGAAGTCTATCGTTTTGATTGCAGACTGCGACCAATCTGTCGAGAGTTGCTTGCCGACAGAGTCAATTCAGAGCGACAGCTGCGTTAACCGTTACTATTAGCGTAATAATGCCAAAAACGACACGTACCCATCATCGGCTTCCATAAGCTTGAGAATTATCATGGCCGTTATGGCATTCATTATTTCAAACAATCACATAAAACTCCATTTTATTTGCAAAACTAGCCATTTAACCATCCGCCAGATTGCTTAGAGAAGTAACAGCACAAGGCGAATGAAATTCAGACCTACAGCACAATTGTGAGTGATAGTGCTTATAAACAATAGTTCAATAAACAGGAAGTCAATACTGAGGAAACTGCAACTAATTTATGTCTATTTTTACTCTGCCAACAAAAACAGCTCCAAATGCAGTCAAAACAACAATAACTGTAGCAACATGATGGCATCTCTGAATGTGTTTCAATAAATAAATCGGTGCGTTTATATAAATTCAATGAATGAACGATTCAATGAGTCACTCATAAAGACCTGAATCAACTGAGTGAGTAATTCGATCAGTGATTGAATGGTTCAACAATGTTTCATTCCTGAATTAATCAAATTGGTTGAGTGAAATGTTCAATGATTTACTGATATATGAAATATATTTTGTTCATGAATAAGTCAGTGTTTTGGAAGGAATCAAATCAATGAATCAATGTGTTACTCAAATCAAACTGGTTGAGTGAAAGATTCAATGACTGACTGATGATTCATATATTTTGTTTATGAATAAGTCAATGTTTTGGAAGGAATCAATTGAGTGAATAAGCTCCAAACTCATAAAGAATCAATGAATTAATCAAATTGGTAGAGCAAAAGATTCAATCATTTTCTAATAAAAAGTCAGCTGTTTTTGTTCCTAAATGAATCAAACGGGTCGAGTGAAAGATTCAACGATTGACTAACTATAAATATACTTTAGTTCTGAATGAATCAGTGTTTTTGAAGGAATCTATTGAGTGAATAAATGACTCACTCACTCACAGTCACTTGTCGCCACCTACTGGCATAAGAATATAATTTGCAGAAAGAGTACCTAAAAAAATCAGTATACCTTCACATATGCATGCATGCATGTATATTAAAAGGTGTATAGTTAGCATAAGTAGATGTGCGAATTCCTAACCCGAAATATGGGCCGTATACATTCCTGTGCCACAAACTCAGCAGACTAGCATGCTTGCTATTCCTCTACCATAGTGACCAATCAAGATAATGACGCTTCAGCACCATGTGATGCAACTGTCTTTTAAAAGTTACATGGAGCAAGTTTTTGCATCCGTATGTGTGTTGGAAACATCCCACATAGTTCTGGAGCGGCGTGAGCGGCTCAGATCCGTGAGGCGGCGTTCAGAAGCGAAGAAAGCCGCCGGTGGCTCACAGCAGATGCTGCGCTCAATCACTGACAGCAAACAAGCACAAACCAACACAGAGACATGATCAGCTTTCACGTCAAGATCAGACTCGGTGTGCTGGCTTTAGGGAAACCACATACTGATACACCCCCATAAAATCAAAGCTCAGAGTAAGTGCAGTGGCACCACAAAATCTCAGCCAACATAGAATCCTGATGAAAATTCAACAGATTTTTTAACAGGATTGGAGTTGTAAAAAATAATTCTGGATATTTTCCATTAATGATTCCTTTAGTACTATTGAGGAAGAAAAAGAATTCTATTGCCAAATGATGAAAGATGTTCCATAATAAACACTTATGGCAAAAAGATTGCTTACTCAGACTTTTTAATTACTTTCAGTCTTTTTAAAAGGTGACAAAAGTATTAAACAACTTGACGACAGATCAAAACTAATGAACTAGTACATGCAGTACCCGCTGACACAGACAGGGGGCGTCAGTGTTCTGCCCTCCTCTGCTCACAGTGGCATCGTTCGGTCAGGGCCGTTGAGAGCTTCACCTGTCCTTCATCACTGACATCCACTGCAACATTTAATCTGAGCCGTCAATACGGGCTCACAGAGAGATGGAGGATATGGACAGAGAGTCTGAGCACGTCTGCAGCGTGGCTGGAATACTCCTCAGTCTTCTTCGTCAGCCAATAAACAGCCTTGGCCCTCACGGGTCCGGCTGTGAATGAAGGATCTGATTGCAGTGTCGGACTGCTTAATTGCACAATTTATGGAGATCTGAGAGAGCGTCCTCAAGAGACTTCGGCATGCAGCAAAACCCATCCAACGAGACAACTTTGGGCTCAAACTGGATTATGTTCATGCATCTCTCTCACTTTATATATTATGAGAGATTATTAAATAAAATACCTGACTCCGATTGGTCAATCACAACATTCAGTAGTCACGTATTTATACATTTAAAAAAATGAATAAATAAAATAAAATAATTAAAAAGAAAGAAAAAGGTTTTGTTAATTGAAATAAAGCTGAAATAAATAAATATTAATGAATAAAATAAACAAATATTAATGAATAATAACAAATACATATTAATGAATAAAAATATAAATATTAGAAGAAAAACAAATAAAAATTTAAAATGTTGCCCTGCCAACTAACCGATGTAAGTACTAAAATTACTAAAATTGAAATAAAATTGTTTTTGATAATATATTTTTTGTTAATTTAAATAAACCTGACACAACAAATACATATTAATGAATAAAAATATAAATATTAGATGAAAAACAAATAAAAATTTAAAATGTTGCCTTGCCAACAAACCGATTGAATTACTAAAATTACTAAAATTGAAATCAAATTGTTTTTGATAATATATTTTTTGTTAATTTAAATAAAGCTGACACAACAAATAAATATTAAAGATTAAAAATATAAATATTATATATAAAATATAATATAAATTTAAACAAACCTGAAATAAAAACTAGAAATGTTGCCTTAGCAACTACCTGAAATTAAGTTACTAAAACTTAAATAAAAAATAATTAATGCAAAATGTAAATATATAAAAAAAAAAGACAAAATGACAAAAGCATGACCAGAAAAACAAGTTTCATACCTGTTTTGACATTTATATAAATTTATTTGTTTATATGTTCAGTAGCCATCCGTGATTTGTGAGTCAGATGATCATTAGTGCAAAATTAACCTCATCAGGGTCATTTTATTGAGATAATATAATATCAAACTAATGACTGTCTGAGAGCAAATTATCCATCACACAAGTAATTACTGACAATTGTAGAGTTATTAAAAAATAATGGTGGTAATGCATCTATGACGTAAAAGCAGACTTTTATAAACCAGTTATTTTTAATAAATCAATGAAAGACTCACAAATCACTTTTTAACTCAGTCTAACGATTCACTCACTGAATCACTCAGAGTGGTTCTTTATTTAAAAGGAATCAAAAGAACCAAACTGAATCACTGGTGATCAGAATGATTCAACTCTGAATCTTTTCCCTGTTACTAAACTCACAAAGTTGATTCAGATCATTAAAAAACTTTTGGGAAGGGCACACATAGTTCAACCATTCTTTCAGAATCATTTCCATATTTACAGTGCTATGATTTGAAAAATATGCCACGTAAAACCCACAGACAGCAGCGCAAATGTGCCACTTACCACAGCAAAAGTCAGAAAGTGCTCTGAGATTAATGTTCTCATGCATATACAGAAAAACCAGACACATGATGTAGATGCTTGACTCACCTCTGTAGTAGAAGAGGCACATGTCAGACAGAACGAACCATCTCTTCTTCCACATCTTCATCCCGGTACTGTCCTGCAAAGTCCAGCAGCACAGCAGCCGTCAATCAAACCAGCCGACCAATCACAGTGCAGCACAGAAAGCCCCGCCCCGTTCCAACGCATGCTTGTTTCCCTCAGACAACAGCAAATATCTGCTTTGTTGAGATGCTGTTATCCATGTTCTCTAGAGCGGAAACTCATCTCTTTTTTAAGTCGGCTCGTTTCATTTGAGGCATGAATCATATTCACATTCCTCCCTCGTGTTTTACTGTTTGTTGTGTTAATGTTAGCGCCGTGTAAGCATGTAAATTTTAATTCAGACAACAAAGCCTGATGATTCGGCTCGTGCTGCGGGAGCAGCTTTGATGGAGGATGTTTGGGGAAGAGGAGAGACCACCTCTGAAGTCGTGTTTTTTCACGGAAACACGCTGCTTTCAAAGGAACGCTCCCGCAGCGATCGCGCACACAAAGGCTCGAGTAACTGATGCGGTCGCAACGCTTTATGTGGTTATTTCACTCTGCCTTTTATGAGAAGCGGTTGTGAAAAATATGATGCAAAAGCACAAATGCGGTTGTGGAGTCATGCACGGACTGCATAAAAACACAGGCAGATGAAGCGTGGATGAAGCGTTTGATGGATAAGCCCTGAAGTGCAGGAAAATCGAAGAAAACGTGACCATCAGCAACTAAACAACCATCAAAACTTTGAACTCAGTTTGACACGTACTGTGATATAATCAAGCTATTTTATAAGTACATTAGAGTACTGTGGAAATAAAAATATATTAATATACAAATATAATTACATTAAATAAATAAAATTGCCAAATGGGAGTGTTTTTTTTTTTTTTGCATTACAGTAATGAGAATCTATGGCTGAATATGCTTAATTATAAAATACAGTTATAATACTGTTAACAAAAAAAAAAAAAATCACATTTTCATGATGCTATATATTAATTTCCTGTTAAAGTACATTAGAATATCATGGAAATGTGTATAAATAATGTAAGGAAAACTAAATTAATTAGATTAAATAAATAAATCATAATCATATATACATTTTTATCATTTATAAATATAATTATATTTAATAAATAATAAAATAAAATAAATGCATTTTAATTGTATTTTTCATTATTTACATTCATTTTTTTTTATTATTATTTTCTTTATTTACTACATGGCAGAATGTGCTTAGTTGTCATGAAAATAATGTTATAATGCACAATAAATAAATAAATAAATAAATAAATAACCCTCAAGGGTCCAAAAATCTAATTTACATAATTTAATAATTTCTGTTTATGTACTTTGTAGTACCATGGAAATGCATATAATTACCATAATGCAAAGTAAAATTATTTTAACACATAAATAAAACTATATAAAATAAAATACAAAATAAATTAAATTAAATTAAAATGTCAGAAAAGAAAAACTGATGAGATTTTTTATGCCATTATGGTAATGTCCTACTGTGCTTAATTCTCATGAAAATAATGTTATAATGCAAAAACTCCTTGTCATTTTTTTAAAAAATGTTTTATACTTTTTTGTGTATATTTATATATAATATATAAAATAATATAATATATATAACTATATTTAATTAATAATAAAAAAACTTTTAAAATAAAATAAAATAAAATAAAAAAGTCAGAACAGGATGTTTGATGAGATTTTTTACTGCATTACACCAATGACAATCTATGTCTTAATGTAGGCATATATGTCTTAAAGGTAATGCATATTATTTAAAATAATGCAAAAATAAAATAAAATAAAATAAAAATGTAAAACAGAAAGATTGATGAGATTTTTTTATGCCGTTATGGTAATGAGAATCTATGTCCTAATGTGCTTAATTCTCATGAAAATAAAGTTATAATGCAAAAACCATTTGTCATTTTTTTAAAATACTTTTTTGTGTATATTTATACGTGAGATTCTCTAACACATATGAAAGATGTATTAATGGTTTGTAAGAGTTCCAGAGCCACAAACCTGTTTGTAAAGCCAGCCGTTTTTCACCACCGGGGCATTGGGGTTCCTCTTGATGGAGTTGGACCTCTTCCCAAAGTTGTGGACTTTCTTTGAGGACCTGGACAGCTGAAAAAAGGGTGAGAGGAGATTATTCTGAGAAATGACACTTGTGAAGTATGCCCGTATACATAATTCACTGACGGAGCTGTAAATAATTACAACTTACTAGTGAAGTCGTTTAGCGCAGCTCAGAAAAAGCGTGTGAGGCATGCATTATGAATCAACAGCACTTACGAGGCCTCAGAAGGTTAAAAAGCCGCTTAACAGAAGCCAAAACATGCGGGCAACAATCTGAGGTGAGTGTATCTGTCATTCGTCTCGCTCTAATGAGACACAATCATACAGACGAGCACATCGCTGATCTCTGGACTTTGATTGTTCAGGTCTCATTTCATCATCTTAGCATCTTCTGACACAAACCAACATTATTATTTGAGGAAATAATTAGCCTTATGAATGTGTGTGTTTATGTATTTATACATGCACATACATTTAATGCCCCTGTATGAGTTTTTTTCTCATATTTATATAAATTGTTCTATTTTAGACACAATATTGCCTGTTTTTGCTCAATTTTGCCAGTGGTGTTTCGCTTCTAAATGAATAAGATTTTTAAACAAATCGGTTGAAACAATGATTCAATGACTCATTCATAAAGAGATCGATATATTTAATTCCTAAACGAATCAGCTGTTTGAATGAATTGAACGAATGAATAACTCAATTATCCAAGACATTCACTGCCAAAAAATAATTTAAAAAATTAAATAAATAAATAAATAATAAATAAACAAATTAAAATATTCCTTATTAATTAAAAGACTAATTAAAAATAATAATAATAAAAATTAAATTAATTGTTAATTAAAAATAAAAAAAACATTTGTGACATTTATTTAAAATAATAAAATAAAATAAGCTGTTTGAATGAATCAAATGAATGAATGACTCAACGATTCACACAGATTATGATTTTCTAAAATAAATAAATAAATAAATGAAAGAATAAAATAATGATAAATAAATAAACAAACAATATTTCCATATGACTTAAAAGACTAATTTAAAAAAAAAACTAAATTAAATAATTTTTACTTTTTAAAAAAACTATTAAATTTGTGGCATTATTTATGTAATTGTAAATGCAATGTAAATGCATTCATGCCACCTCTGAGCTGCAATAAACAGTCTGTAAATATATCTAAATACTTCAGATGCAGCTTTTAAAAAAAAAAAATTGATGAAACTTCTATCTTTTATCATTTTAATCACTTGTGTGTACTGTATGCATATGCATGTTCATTTACTTATTTGAGAAACGTGGGCATATTGAGCCACAGCCATTCATTAATTGTTTATCTTGTTTGGGTGTTTTTATGTTATTTAGAGTTTAGGGATGCGCAAAATGATATTTTCGGTGGGTTGTTTGAACGGCATATTGACTAGTCTTTTGAATGCCTTGAATAATTAGTCTGGTTTAGAAACCAATATGCAAGATATTGCATTAAAAATGCACGATAGAAACACTACGATTAACTGAATGCACATAGAAAAATGGCAATGCTTGTTTAAAATGGATATCTAACTAGCTGTATAACTAGCCGTCCATCCTAACCCATTGCATTTTTATGATACTCTATATCAACTCAACATTAGTGAGCAAAGACAAAGCAAATGTGCAGCAACGAGGACAATAATTGTGTAATGTGCTATTGATGCATGATGGGACAGTCCAATCTGTCATGCTGGAACTAGGCCAAGGTCAGCGAGTGAGTGAGTGAGTTAGTGACTCACTCTGGTTGTGGGGCTGCTGGGATGTGTGGTGTAGTCTGAGCCGCCCGTGTAGTTCGACGCTTCGCTCATGGTGCTGGTTGGACGTTCTTTCTTCTCGGCCGCTGGTGCTTTGGTCGCTGGTCTGGAAGAGGTGAGAGGAAGAACAGAGGAGGAACATCATGAATTCATCTTATCTGTAAATCACTCAGACTTGGAGGGAGATTCTGGGTTATTTATTGTATGTACTGCATGCTGTCGACTACCACAGACAATTTATGTAAAAGTGTTTACAGTAAAGAAACTCACGATGAAAGCAAAAGAGAAAAGCAATAACAGCAAGAGAAATTGTTTTCTGCATGCAAAGCCACCAACTTAATATTGATGGTTTATCGACAGAAAATAGTGGTCATCTAGAGAGAAAAAATATAATATAATATAATATACTATAATATAATATAATATATTTTTTATATTAAATATATAAATTTTAATAGTCAGGAAAAAAAACTGGTCCTAGAAACTCTTTCCATTATAAAATCTTAGTTTTAATTTAAAATAAAATAAAATAGAATCAATAAAATAAAAAAATACATATATACATTTTATTTAATACATAAAATTGAATTGCCATAAAATTCAAAATTCATAAAATAATATATATATCATAAAATAATATATATATATATATATATATATATATATATTAGGGGTTAGGGTTAGGGTTAGGGTTATATATCCACAATACATAAATAAAAATAAACTAAAATAAAAATAAAAATAATAAATAAATCAATTAAAAAAAAAAATAAAAAAAAATCATGGAAACTTTTCACATTCTAAAATAATTTTAAATGTTATACATATAAAAAAGTTTGCTAAATACATTTTATTTACTATTTATATATTAAAATATTACATATATTATAATTAGACTTACATATTAATATATATATATATACACACACACACACACACACACACAATAAATAAATAAAAATTAAATAAAATACATATATAAATTTTAAGCAATATATAAAACTGAATTGTCATGAAAACATTGTTGTAATGCAAAAGAAAAAAAATATTTTTAACAATTTTAGTAAATTTAGTAAAAACATTAGTAAAAACATATATTATAATAACTAAATTATCCATTAATCCATTAATAATCCAATAATCCACAATAAACATTAAAATACATACATTTTAATTTATATATAAACTTAAATTGTTGTGAAAATAATGTTGCAATGCAAACAAGGGTGCTAAACTTCAAACAGAAGAACGACATTATATTATGTTGCAAGCATTCGTTGCAAGATCCAAAGTAATTTTGCATTACTGAAATCTAGTCTGGAGCACAAATAACATTTTTAAGAAGAATTGCTTCAGCAAAAACACAATCAACAACAACAGACTGCAGATGCATTTACAAATCGATTTTTACCAACGAAGGAAGACTGTCAGTGGTAATCGACAACAAGCCACACCTGACATCAGGGTTAAAATAACCAGAAAGACTGTGTGAAGGCCGAGCGACTGCTGTGCAGATAATTGAGGAAAGTTCTTGAGCTTCTGTGAAACACTCAGGAAGTTCAGCCCTGTGTTTTAATAAGCCAGAGCACTTCAGCATTGAGACAGAACGAGAAAGAGAGAAAAAGAGGAGACAGGCCCCATGCATCAAAGCAATTACTCACTCCACGTCTCCGCTGATCTACTCCCACACAATTGACAACCTTAAATGGCCTGCCAGCTCCGGCTCTGACACACCGCATCCGCGCTTTATGACCCAGTCGAGCTGAAGGGCAAACGCAAACCGAGGCCGGAAAGCGAACGCCACCGTCTTATTTAACGAAAGTGAGGAGAAAACACAATAAATACGGCCGTAAACCCTGAAATCCCAACAGCACGCGGACGTTCAGTCGGGAGGCGTCGTCCCGTAGCGTTGGCCTATATTCAGACGCTACGGTAGAGCGACGACGTCGAGGGAAAGCGCTGCTATCTGGAGCAAGGGAGAGGAGAGAGAACACTGGGGTAAAAAATAAGAGTTGTCTGGCTTCTGGGTCACGTTGCATGAGGAAAATGAGCAGTTAAACGATCCGGCATCCCACAAACTGCAACAGGAGGTTAAATGCATGTTAAGGGATGGTTCGGTCAAAAATGACGAGTGTGTCATGGCGTTACAAACCTGTATGGTTTTATTTCTTCAGTTGAACACAAAATTAGAAATAAATAAGATTAAATAAATAAATAAATAACAAATAAAAGAAAACAAATGCAATTAAATTAAATATAAAATTAAATTAAATTAAACCAAGTTAAAAATATGTGAATAAATAAATAAAATAAAACAAAGTTAAGTACATTAAATATAAAAATAAAATAAAAAAGGTAAAATTGTGAAGAAATCTGCAATGCACTAAGACAAAAAAAGTAAACAAAAAAAAAAATAAATAATAATAATAATAAAAATAAAAATTAAAATTATTAAATAAAAGAAAACTAATTAAATTAAAAATGAAATACAATAAAACAAAAAAAGACTAAGACAAAACAGTAAAAATAAATAAAAAAAACAGAATAAAATAATAAATTAAAAAAATTATAAAATAAAATGAAAAGTCAAATTAATGGAAAAATAATAATAAAAAATAAAACCAACTTAAAAATATGTGAAGAAATCTGCAAAAAATTCTGACAAAAAATGAAATAAATAAATAATGTAAACAAAATAAAATAATGAAATGAAATAAAATTATAAAACAAATAAAATAAAATAAAGTTAAATTAATGAAATGAAGTGAAAAGTAAAATCAAATTACAAATAAAATTAAAGTAAACTAAATAAAATAAAATAAAAAAAAAGACTATTGTTATAATGCTTTTGGGTGCTTTATATAAAATAATATAAATATAATATATATAAAATAAATAAATAAATAATAATAATAATAATAATAATAACAATAATAATAAATACATTTCCTGAGATGCAACACTAAAATACAATTGAACAGAAATGTTTTTTTTTCTTTTTTTCCCTATTTTAACTTATTTTTAACTAGTTTATACTTGTATATATAAATGAGTATAATATAGTGAATATAGTGAAATAATCTGCCAGTGCAGAAAAATAACAAAATAAAAATAATAATAATAATATATTAAAACAAGTCTTGATATATCAATCTTACTTCTTAAGGAAATTTACCTCGTTTTTTGTTTTGTTTTTTTTTTACAAACAAACAAATAAATAAATAAATATGTTTTTATTCAGATCTTTCATATGACATCAAAAACGTTTTATGAATTTTCTATTTATTTATTTATTTTTAGCTTGTTTATAGTAAAAACAAGTGAAACAATCTGCCAGTGCATCAAGACAAAATGTACTCATATTCAAGATGTACTCCATAAAAACAAGTCTTTAAATCTCAGTGCAGCCTCCCAGACAAACTTAACTTGTTTCAAGAATTTTTGTATGGATTATTTTAAAAAATGTCAGAGGAGACCAATAAATGAATCTCTTTTTTCCACACATATCTTTCATATGACGTGAGAAGACTTTTAATGAAATGCACAAGTTGTGTGGACAACAGTTATGGTGCTTTTTGTTTTTTGCTTTTTGAATCTTATTATAATTGCATTGAAAAAAGAAAGTCATACAATTTTGGAAGAACAAGAGCGTGAGTAAATGCAGACAATTCGGCTGCACTAATTCTTCACCAAACATGGTTTGCACGTGCGCTCGCCGTCTGACACAAACATCTGATTTTGCATTGGAAACAAACACAAAGAGACACATTGTGAGCCGAAAACAGACAAAACAGTCAGCAGTCATGCAGCACGAAAAATACAAAACACTACACGACAGGCCGTCCCAGAGTCATGTGGAAAGCCGGGTCAGGGTAGCACACAGATCCCAGTACGACCTTCCAGGCCGCTGATCTCAAATTAAATTGAGCATTCAACACGGCTATTAGCGTTCATTAATTAATCTCTTCTCAAATAATGAGCTTTAGCGTGCGCTCGCTAGCCACGCCGGCGGCCATCACTCAGCTGACATCTGACGGCGTCTTTAGAGGAAGAGTGGCAGCGAGTGTGAAATTAGCCCCATGTCAAGCGGCTAAAGCGCGCCGAGTCCAGAGATAATTGACGGAGGGGACGCTCAGATGGGTTTGTGGGTTGATTGGGCACCGGCTCGACTAGAGGTCATCAGCTAAAATGCGTGAGTCATGCTAGGCTTTAAAACTCTCTGTCTGCCACCATTTGTCTCTCACGCCCTTCAACTCACCATTTTTATTTGCAGCAGCATCGTTTGAGGAGGTTAAACTCAGAGGGCTTGAAGAACGTTAAGAAAATATCACCGAATTGGAGTCGGATTGTCGGCATGCGTCGTTTTAGACCTGCAGTGTTGGGTCTGAAACATTACCAAGCTCTTGTTTTCAAAAGTAAAGAAAAAAGGACATTTAATGAGCAACGCTGTGGGCGAATGCCCATATATGGTCGTTCAAGGGGATTGGCTGAAAAGTGAGAGGGATTTGTGGTGTCATACAGAAATGAAAGTCATTTCAGAAGTGGAGCAAAGTTGTTTATTTTATATAAAAGATTCTGAAAACAAACATTTACTCTTCTGAATAAATCAAAATAAGACCAGGAACATTAATTTTAAAAAAGATTTTATAATGCTTTTTTAATATCTTTGATATACTATTTTGATTTTAGTTAAATATTTTTAATTAGATTTAATTTTTATATTTTCTCAATTTATATTTTCTTAAATATATATATATATATATATATATATATATATGTGTGTGTGTTGTTTTTATTAGGTATTTTTAAAAATATATCTATTGTTTTTATTAAGTTTATTATTTTTAGTTTTATGTTACTGTACTTAGTTTTTGTTATTTTAGCACCTTAACAAAATTGAGTATTGTTTTCTTACCAACTACCTAAACTATACACATACATACATACATACATATATCCACATATATACACATAAACATATAGAACTTAGTAACTAAGGCAAAATTAATTAAAATATTTTATATATTTTCTAAATACTTAAGTTGATTCTTTTTAGGAAAATAAGAATTGTTGCCTTAGTAATTAGCTAATATAAAATACATATTATATATATTATTTATAAATAAATAAATAAATAATATTTATAACTTATTAACTAAGGCAAAATTAATTAAAATATTTTCTAAATATTTAAGTTTACTCTTTTTATGAAAAAAGTAACTAGCAAAAATAAAATACAAAGTATATATATATTTATAAATAAATAAATAAATAAATAAATTTAAAACACAGTAACTAAAGCAAAATTAAAATTTACAAATTAGTAACTAGCTAAAATAAAATGCACATTATAAATAAATAAATTAATAAATATTTTGAACTTAGTAAATAAGGCAAAATGAATTAATTTTATATATATTCTAAATACTGTAGTTTACTCAGTTTAAGTTACAGCATTTAGTATGAGTTTATAAGTTTTATATATATATACATATACACACACACACACACACACACACATATACATACACACACGCACAGTTCAACATTTCATTGTTCAACATTTTTTATGGCTTTCCTTTTAGTTTACGATAATAATCATGCTCTGAAGTCCTCAATTTCTGCCCTACTTTGTAGCCCAGATGTTACCTAAAAAAAAAAGAGACTGTTAGAGCAGCATTCTATGTTTTTTTTTTGCCATCCTGGCCCTGAAAAACAATGCCAGAATGAGGATAGTGGGCCTCTAGGATAGGTTCACCAAGCAGCTGAACTTTCTCTGTCTTGCTTGCTTTCAGAACCACATTTTTGTCCAAGTTAAATGCTTGACGCGCTTTACTTTCAGGGGTATTTCTAATGGCACGACTTGTTTTGGCAGCAGCCATAAAAAGCTTCAATCTTAAAGTTAAAGAGTCAAAGGCCTGTCACTTAATGCCAGAAACGAGCAGAAAGGCATCGCTCTGGATCTGATGGCGGGCCACCGGAGGCGCGTGTACGTCGAGCCCCATGGCGGTGTGTGTCCTAAACTGCGACTCGTGACGAATGAGTATTTCATCTCCGTCCAGCGTTTGACAGGACTGTTTACAGAATCAAAGTGCTCGGTCTCGTCGTGATGCGTGGGATTACAGGACCCCTGGCGAAGCGGCTGAGGACAACATAATTCATTCCTGACTGAGAGCGACTTCGACACAAGGAGATTTGTGTTTCATATTCAACGTGGGAAAGACAAATCGGACGGCACACATAAATCTTGCATATCTCCACATTAGCGATGCATAGCAGGATATCAGGCAATCCAGTTCAAACAGCGCCTTGGGTTAGTGTTTGAGCAGAATTAATGAGACAGAGTGGCAAAACAACCAGAGATGAATGGAGGCTCCGTGGCTCAAAAGAAGCGGTTGAGAGGAGATCCCTGCAAAGCATTACCTGCTTAAAACAGGATGGACAAGTTTCCCACAATTCAAGCTAGAAAACAGAAAAAAGGAAAGAAAATGAACTGAATACATAGTCATTTAGGGTTTTGAAAACTTAAATTATAGTTATGACACGCACTCAACAATGAAACCGTCAAATGAAGAAGATTAATGGCAAACCCACTGGAAAATCCAGATAAAACCAGTTTGTTATTGGTAGACGCTGGTTTTATGTGGATAAAATCATGAAACACAGACGATTAATGACAGCCCTACTGAAAAATCCAGCTAAAACCAGTTTCTGGTGGAAGATATTGGTTTTATGTGGTTTCTAAGTCATTATAATTAAAACCATCAAACAAAGATGACCACAGAGTGCTGGTTTTAGCTGGATTTTCCAGTAGGGTTGCCATTAATCTTCTTCATTTCATGGTTGTAACCATATAAAACCAACCTCTACCATCAGAGGCTGGTTTTAGCTGGATTTCCAGTAGGGTTGCCATATTCTCATTGTAGATACTACTGGAAAAACCAGCTTCTGATGGTAGAGGCTGGTTTTATATGGCTGAAACATTCATATTAAGAAGATCACTGGCAAAACTACTGGAAAGTCCAGCTAAAACCAGTTTCTGAAGGTAGACACTGGGTTTTATATGGTTGAAATCATGAAATTAAGATGACAAATGGCAACCGTACTGACAAAACCAGCTAAAACCAGCATCTGATGGTAGATCCTGGTTTTATATGGTTGAAACCATCAAATGAAGATAATTAACGTCAAACCTACTGGGAAACCCAGCTAAAACCAGCTTCTGATGGTATAGGTTTGTTTTTATATGGTTGAAACCATTAAATGAAGATCATTAATGGCAAACCTACTGGGAAACCCAGCTAAAACCAGCTTCTGATGGTATAGGTTTGTTTTTATATGGTTGAAACCATTAAATGAAGATCATTAATGGCAAACCTACTGGAAAACCCAGCTAAAACCAGCTTCTGATGTTAGACACTGGGTTTTATATGATTGAAATTATGAAATGAAGAATATTAATGGCTGCTCTACTGGAAAATCCAGCTAAAACTAGTTTCTGGTGGTAGATGCTGGTTTTATATGGTTTCTAGGTGGTCATTAACTGAAATCATCAATTGAAAACCTATGGGCTGCTCGATGTTTCAGTATGGCTGCCATCTTCTCAGGGTAAATGTTGGTTTTATATGGTTGAAATCATGAAATAAAAAAGATTCATTATAACCCTACTGGAAAGTCCAGCTAAAACCAGCATCTAATGGTAGAGGCTGGTTTTATATGGTTGAAACCATCAAATGAACAAGATCAATGGCAAACCTACTGGAAAACCCACCTAAAACCAGCTTGTGATGAGAAAGGCTGGTTTTATATGGTTGAAACCATGAAATAAAAAAAGATTCATTATAACCTGACTGGACAGTCCAGATAAAACCAGCTTCTGACGGTAGACGCTGGTTTTATGTGGTTGAAACCATCAAATGATGAAGATGAATGTCAGCCCTACTGGAAAATCCAACTAAAACCAGTTTCAGACTTTAGACACTGGTTTTATGTGGTCATCACAATCAGGGTTGACGTGGTTAGTTAAGCAAGATCTGATCTGATATGACTTGGGGTTTTTTTCAGCAAGCAAACGTTAGAGAACAAATAAGAGAAATAATAAGAGAAAGCAGCGAAGGTGTTGTGAAAGAAATTATTATTGAGCAAAACGACTAGCCTCAAGATCCTGGATCCACAATGACACTGATCGACATATGGCTCATGTTATTTTCTGTTTAATTACACTGACGGCAGTAGTGTTTGCACCAAAGTGTCCCCCTAAAACCTGCCGGCACCTCTTATGCGTCTGATTCATCTCAGCTGGACTTCTGGCAGGTTGTGACGTCGCCGAAGGCGACTCAATCTGTCGCTCAACAACCTTCAGCTCAACTAGCTAAACTGCTAATACATGCAGATCATTAATATTTTCTAAAAGCAGCTGAAGAAACACCCAAACCAGACCGCACAGTTAATCGTTTCAGTAATGGAGGGCGTCTGCCACTACTCAGAGTTTATACGGCACAGCGAGTGCTATTACGGCTCACACCGGCCTCATACATCAACAGAGCACCACAGAATGAGGAAATATGAGCAGGGTGAAAAAATGACTGTGCAAATTAATAAGCTTCCACTGTGACTATGAGAAACGAGGACACTTCAGGCCGAACGCCGCAGACGCGTGCCGCCGTGTAGTCAAAGTGACTGCGTGTGGCTCACGTAACAAGTGCTGCGTTAAATCACACCATCAGAAGTTAAAAAGAGATCAGGAGCAACAGAAGCGGGCCGCGGGCCTCCGTAACCTCGTTAGCAGGAGGGCTAAACCCATTAGCCTCCTCCATTAGCGCGACGGAGGGGCCGTACGGCGGTTAGCATCGCTTTTCCTACTCGCAACACAACTGCAGGTTTCTGACGTGACTGTTTTTAATTACCGCAGGTGCGCAAATAACAACATGGTTGAAATGTGTTTCAAATGCCATTTTTCCTATGTAATGCTATTAAAAATAATTGATTATTATTCATTTAATAATAAAACATAATTCAAGATTCCATGGAAATTGCATTTTGTAAAAAATAAAATAAAATAAAATAATAATAATAATAATATTTATATATATGTATATATATATATAAATGCACACACACAAAATATTTTGGTTATATCAAAGTCCAATTCAAATGTCACATTTTATTGTAATTATTTATTTTTACTACTATAAAAATACATTTTGTGTGTAAATTTTTATTGTTTTACCACTAAACCCAGACTTTCAATTTTAAGCAATGAAAATTCATTATAAAAATGTCATTATGACATAAAAATGATTATTAAAACTCTAATCAAATTTTGGTTTGAACATTTTATAATTTGGTAATTTTTAAGTACATATTTAAAAAGGAAAACTGAGGAAACGGTCATTTTAAAACTATTTCAAATGTATTAAAATTCAGACAATTTTTTATGAAAGTTCAATAATTTTTTTAAAAATATAAAAATATATTTTTACTGCTTTTAAAATGTGTTTAATATCTTATATTATATTAAACTAAACCAAAATTTCAATCTTAAAATATGAAAATACATTATACAAATGTGAATTATGGCATTTTTAAAATAAAATATGATATAAAAATAATATAAAAATAAAGAAAGAAGAACATTAATACATTTTTAATAATATTTACATTTTATAATTGGATATTTTTGTGCAAATTAAAACAAATATATATTTTATATTTTATATTACTACATATTGAAAATAAGATATAAAAACATAACGGAAAAAATATTAATAATAAATAAATTATAGAATAAACTGTAATTTATTGTATAATAAACTGTAAAAAAAAATGATTAATAAATAATTTGTAATAAAATGTAAATGTTATAATCTGTATGTTTTTAAATATATTTTTCAAAACTGATTTGTGCACATTAAAACGGAAGAAATGTGGGGAAATCGTCAAACTGCGATTTTCAAACTATTTTAAACTAATCAAAATAGTTGTTGGTTTTTCTTTTACTACTTTATAATCGCAATGTATTTTAAGATTTTATTATTTTAGCACTAAAACCAGATTTTTTAACTTAAGGTATGAAGTATGAATACATTATAAATTCATAATTCATTATAAAATTGTGAATTATTTAATTTTTAAAATAAATTATTATATAAAAATGATATAAAATAATGAAAAAAATTTTGTTTGCACATATTAAAATCGGAATGTTTTACATTTAAAAAATGAATTTAAATTAAATTAAAAGGAGGGAAAGTGTGAAAAGTGTTTTTCTAACAGTAGTTGAAGAAACTCAAATATGACAACCCAACGCTATCAGGTTCAGCTAAACCAGCGTCTGTACAGACACAATATTGACAATTAATAAATATTTTAAAACTGATTTTGTGCAAATTATAAGACAAGACACACTGCTGTTTTCAAGCAGTCTCTTGTAATTGGTTCATACGGGGCAGAAGCATCAATCTCAACAAGCGTCGATACTCTGGAAACGTTTATTGTCCAGTTGATTAAGACAAATCAATGCCCTTAAAACACGACGCAGCCTGAAACGTGAATCTACGGCTTGACGGCGAGGAGCTGAATGTCCAATTAAAATAGCTTAAATACCTCAATCTCCTACTTTCCACTGACTTCTCTTGCCACATAACTGCAAAAACAACAACTGTTTATTTCCTAAATCCAATGAAGAAAAGCAGAGATCTTGAAGTAATGGAGAAGGAGACCTGCGTGAACTTCAT
Organism: Labeo catla; assembly: GCA_012976165.1. Taxonomy (NCBI): domain Eukaryota; kingdom Metazoa; phylum Chordata; class Actinopteri; order Cypriniformes; family Cyprinidae; genus Labeo; species Labeo catla. The sequence continues at coordinate 2,251,234 of VONZ01000025.1, forward strand.
GTCATGATCTCACGTCGACTCTCAAACGCAAGCACACCTCAGAGTGAGACTTTCTCACGTCGTCGAGTAAAAATAAGTGTAAATCTCATTAACATCGACTTCACAGAAAAGCAAGATGGAGGTGATAATTGAAATAGGTAGAAAAAAAACAGAGTCCTGCCATCAGCAGCAAAGCAAACGAAACAGACTCTGACTTTTCTCATTATCTGACACGCTAGACTTCAGTTCGCTCGGAAAAACACTTCACATTCACATCGTTACAGGAATAATTCAGCAATAATGAAAGCGCTGTCATCGTTTGCTCACTCGCATGTTGTTTCAAACCTGTATGATGCTCCTTCTTCGACACAAAACTAAAGGAGATGTGTAGTAAAATGTTCATGCTTTACCGTCAAACAATGAAAATCAATGTGGACGGATAAAAACAACCTTATAAAAGTAGTACTTAAGAATTGTGCACTTCAGAAGACCCACAATCAGTGTTATTTTAGTATCATTTATATACTATTAGACCATTTAGTAATATTTTTAAACAGCTTTTAGTTTTATTTTTTCAGTTTTCTTTTTTATTTTATTTTAATTGTAAGTAATTTGTGCTTTGGTAAGTTTTATTAGTTGTTTTATTTTAATATTTTATTTTATTTTATTTTAATTATAAGTTTGTCATTTGTGCTTTTGTTTTATTGTGTTTAAGTTTTAGGCATTCGTTTTTTGGTGCATTTTTATTTATTTAATTTTTTTTTTTTTACAAAAACATAAGTTTTAGTCATTTGTGCTTTTGCCACTGTTATTTTATTTATTTTTTGGTAGTTTTTGGAGCTTATTTTACCAAATAAATAAATAAAAAAATACATTAAAACGTCTGACAGCTTCTGACAGGTTTATATTTTTCAGTCTCACTTTTAATTTTATTTAATTTTTTAAAGTTTTAGCCATTTGTGCTTCTTGCATTTGTATTAGTTTTTTGGTTTATTTTACTAATATAAATATATACACTGAAACTTATAATCACAGTTTTATATTGTCAGTTTTTTTTTATTTTATTATTTTCTTTTATTTTAGATAATTTTTTTAAGCTTATTGTACAAAAACATAAAAATATACATGAAAACTTCTGACAGCTAACAGGTTTATATTTTCAATTTGTTTTTTTAAGTTTTAAAGTTTTTTAAAGTTTTAGTCATTTGTGCTTTTTGGGTTTTTATTAGTTTTTTTTATTTTACAAAAATATAAATACATATAATGAAACTTATAATGCCAGTTTTAAGTTATTTTATTTTATTTTATTTTATTTGTGCTTTTATTTTATTATGTGCTTCTGCCACAGTTATTAGCTTTTGGTGCTTATTTAAAATATATATATATATATATATATATAAATAAATGTATACATTAAAACATCTGACAATTTCTGAAAGGGTTTAAATTTTCAATTATATTTATTTTATTTTATTTTAAGTTTTAGCCATGTGTGCTTTTTTATTTTTTGGGTTATTTTACAAATATATAAATATTTACACTGAAACTTATAATGACAGCTTTTAGTTTTCTATTGTCAATTTTTAATTTAGTTTAACTTAATTTTATTTAATTTTACTTTATTTTAGTCATTTGTGCTTTTATTTTATTATGTGCTTTTGCCACACAATATTTAATTTTATTTTGATTTTGCATTTTTGTCACATTTTGAACTAAACAAAATAAAAAAATAAAATAAAATCACAAAATATATAGTAAAATTAAAATGTTTTACATTTCCATTTATCTTTTATTACATTCATTTTTGTTTATTTTCCATCATTTCAGTACTTCAATATATAATTTACATTTATGCTTTTTAAGTTTGAGTGTTTGTTCAAACATTTAATTTTTTAAAATCATTTCTAGTTTCTAATGAATAACAACGAATAACAACACTGCCTAGTCATACAGACTACTTTAATAGTGTTTTCTTTGTCATTTTATCTCATCTTTGGAGGTTGCAAGTGTCTGTTGTACAAAAAGAAACAGGAAGCATCCTTGTTTTCCACAGAAGAAACAAAGTCGAACGGCTTTGAAACAACACGAAAGCGAACAAAGCCTCCCGCCGCTCGTTTTCATCAGATGCAAATATCTGCCGCACAAACGTTTCCTTCCCCTCCGGATCGAGTCTCTCCATCATCATCCGTTCAGAGCGAGAGGATCTGAAGTTTATCTACAGCAGCGTTTAGTCGCTATCTGTGAATAGAGGCTGCAGAGATTGGATAAACGGCGGCAGAGTGAAGCTGTTGACTTTGCTAGAGGACGCAGGAGAAAAGAAAGGAGAAAGAGAGCGAGATAAAGACCGAAGATGTGTTTGACAGCGGTTTGAGGGCAATTATCAGGAGAGCAGCTCGTGCCGGACAGGAGAGGTGAGCTGTGAAGAGGAGCAGAGCTCAACAAAGTCATGACTGCACTCCCCATCCGGATATACCGGCGCATAATCATCTTCTCAGCTCTTCATTAACCGCCGGCCTGTTAATTGGTACTGGCTTTGTGTGAAAATGTGGGGGTGTGTTGACTATTTAGTGGCTCGCTCTCTTATGAAGCACACACAAATAGTAACACGTTGTTTGTTAGCAGACGGGCTGAGAATAGTAATGCTTTCGGATGAATCTCATTAGAGAAAGTCAAGAAAATATTTATATAAAGATATAGTGGTTTTGGGGTTAATATGACCTGAAATATAAGTATATATATACACATATACACACACACTATACATGAATGGAGATATATATATATATATCATATTTATATATCATATAAATACATATTTCTGTATTTATGTATATTGCAACTACATTTTTTCTTCATAAAATCAAATTCAAATAAAATTTGCTTCATCAACACACCCAAAAATCGAAGAAATTAAATCAAAAATCGAAACAATTTAAATTAAAAGAATTTTTTTTAAAAGAAACAACAAAAAAAAAAAGTAACAAAAATGAAAAAAATGCAAAAAAAAAAGGCTAAAATTTTATAAGTAAAAATGAAAATGTATGTGTTTTTATTTTATTTTTAAAATATGACAAAAATGCAAATGGCTAAAACGCAAAAAAAAAAAAAAAAAAAAACAACAAAATAAAAGTAAATTAAATTAATAATTTTTTAATAGCTCATTATTCAATAATTCATTATTTAAAAAGAAATAACATTATTATTTATTAAAATTGTGATTAAAAACCAGGAATAACAAAATAACGTAATAAAAAAGACTATATATATTATGAAAAATAGATATTATTTTAGATATTAAAAATAAATTGATTACATATAGAGAGAATTTATATATATATATATAATTTTTATAATTGTAAATATTAATTAATATATAAAAAATTATAATTATTGAAATCATTATAATTCTAATAAATATACATATATTTTCAATATATAATATATAATATAAATAAATAAATTATATATAATATTAACACCACCTGAGGAAATATATATATATATATATATATATATATTTTTTTTTTTTACAAATTCATCAAATAAACAATAAAAAAATGATAAATTATTCATAATGTGATTAAAAACCAGGAATAAAAAAATAACGTAATACAAAATGAAAATATATATATATTATGAAATATTAAAATTATGAGATATTAAAATTACATAGAGTGAAATTTTATGAATATTAACTAATATCTAAAAATTATGATTATTGCAATGATTATAATTCTAATCTATACATATATAACCAAAATATATAATATATTAAATATATAATATATTATATTAAATATATTATTTTATTTTATTTATATAAATGTATATTATAATATATTAAATAATATATTAAATATATAAAATATATACAGTGCAAATAATAAAAAATTGTTTATACTGTGATGTCCGATGTCACATAACACTCACCCAAATTAAATATTTATTCATTTACAAAATTCATCAAATAATAAATGTGATAAATTATTTATAATGTGACTAAAAACCAGAAATAACAAAATAACGTAATAAAAAAAGTAAATATATATTATAAAAATTAGATATTAAAATAAATTACACAGAGAGAGAAATTTTAATGAATATTAATTAATATGTAAAAAGTTTATTTTTATTGATTCTTATATTATATAATTTTCTGACCTTATTTTTGTGAGATGTACCCATCAACGGGCTAATGGAAAATAATAATGGCTTTTTGTGCCGAGTGACCCAGAAAAACAATCTTTTGACTCCTGATTCTCAAACATGAATACTTTAATTATCTCATTTTTGTACTTCTTTATACCCCCTATTAACGAACATTCAATACACCCCAAAAAATGAGTGTGCAGTACATTAGGCAGCATGAATGTGATTTCTGTGTGAAGTCCAGACAAAGCGCTCTGTTTCTGACTCAATGCTGCAGGAAACTGTGAAGAGACAGAAAGAAATGACTCACTGTTCGTTGACGACAAAGATGCAGTTGTCTTGCGAAGGAACGCCTGTGACGGGATGCTTGCAGGTCACCTTTCGCTCATTGTGACTGCCGGAGAGAAAAGACACAGGAATTGTGGGAATTAGAGACCCGTGAGACTGATGGTCACACTTTGACACTCGATAAAGAGCCGTTCGAGCCACGGGATTCACGTGCAGCCCTGCTGCTAAACATCAGACCGGCTGAACAAGACGAGACCATCTTTAGACACGATCAACAACCCAGAGGAGAAAACAATAGCACAGTTTGCAAACTGTTTCACATTCAGGATTTTATTGCACAGAGACTGGTAAATAGATGCTGGTTATTTTCTAGCAGTGTCAAAACACATTGAACACATTGTTAAAAATGCTGAATTTAACTCCGGTGTCGTCATTTGTTGGCTGCTATAGTACAACACTGAGCATTTTTGGTTCATATCGAGAAGTTAAAAACTAAAAATAAAATTAAATAAAACAGTGAAAAATTTTTCATAATTGTAAAAACTAACCCTTTTACTAAAAGCTTAAATAAACAAAAGGATTTTAAAATTATATATAAAAAAAAAATTAAACAGTTTGAGAAATTAAAATAAATTATTTATTGTATTATAAAATATGTATAGTACATACATTTTTGGTTTGTGTCCTGAAAATAAGTAAAATAAAATAAAATAAAATAAAACAGTGAAAAACTGTTCATAATTGTAAAAACTAACCCTTTTACTAAAAGCTTAAATAAACAAAATGATTTTAAAATTATATTAAAAAAATAAAATAGTTTGAGAAATTTAAATAAATAAATAATTTATTGTATTATAAAATATGTAAAGTATATACATTTTTGGTTTATATCCTGAAAATAAATAAAATAAAATAAAATAAAATAAAATAGTAAAAAAAATTCAGAATTTTAGTAAAATCTAACACTTTTACTGAAAGCTCAAATAAACAAAATGATTTTAAAATTATAAAAAAAAAAGTTGTTTGAGAAATTAAAATAAATTTGTATTGCATTATAAAATATGTACAATATATAAATATTAATATAACTGAATAACAATAAACAATTACAACTCATTCTCTCTTGCTTTCTCTTATTTATACACATTTGTAAAATAAATAAATAAAAGTGATGTTATTCATTATCTGATTTAAAAACAGGGATAAAACAAAATTATAAAATATATATATAAAAATAGAAATTAAAATAAATTGTAGTGAGAGAGAGAAAATTATATAAATATTAATTATAATTGTACATACATAAATACATAAAGTAATGGCAATAACATGTTAATAAATGTTAAAGTAATAATAAAATTAAAAAATAAAATAAATAATAAAGTTATAATTTAAACGTAAGTAATTAATACTTTATTAATACTAATTAATACTTTACTTTAATACGTTAATTAATACTTATAATTAATTAACACCCACACCAATCATTATTTATTCATTTATTTAAAATAAATAAGTTATTTAAAATAAATACAATATGCGATAAGTTAACAAAAACAGGTTTTTTATAAACACACACACAAACATGTGACGTCAACACCACCATTGTCAAGTCGATCAACCACCTAAATCAGCTCTGACCAGCTAGAATCCACATAAAACCAGCGCTCGCCATCAGAGTCTGGTTTTAACCTGATTTCCCAACAGGACCGAGTCAAACATGATGTAACCCAGACGAAAACTCAACAGATGACATCTACCCAGAAACCTCCTCAGCAGCAAACACACACACACACACACACACACAGGCAGCTACACACCTTGAGCGAGGGGTGGTGCAGAATTTCAACATGTCTGTCTGTCTGTCTGTCTGTCTGTCTGTCAGTCTGTGAGTCTCCAGGGGCCGCCGGTGGCTCTCTATCGCCTCAATCCTGTCTCTCTCTCTCTACTCCTGCTGTTTATCACCAACCCGAGCATGCAGTGAGTGCGGCTGCCTTCAGCAGTCATACGCCCCGATCACAAGAGCATGGAGACAGACGTACGCCCACCCTCCCCGTCTCTCCTCTCCACCCTCTTCCTCTCTGCCATGAGGCGCCGACGTCTCAATAAATACAATTACGGCTGCAGTCACACGCAGACGGAGCCGGGAGAGGACAGAGGAGGTCGTTCACAGCAGATAAAGGCCGTTCGGCTGAGATAAACGCTCTTGCGCTCTCACATGGAGAGTCACAGAGCTGCTGGGGAACATGTGGACGGACTGAGGCGTGCTGGGCAGGACATGGTTCGAGGCGAACGAATCGAGGTTGAGAGGAACAGCACAAAACACTCACACACATGCTTTAAAGCATGAAATCACAGGACTTTACAAATCAATTCAGCATAGAGGCTGTAAAAATACTACCATCATATATATAAACTTATATATTTATGTAAATGCATCATGTGAAAGGTATTAAATACAGTACGACACCTTGCATGTGATATATTTAACACCATACGTGATATACAGGTTTTTTTTTTGTACATGCATGCATATTTTAGGTACTAAATAAGTGAAAAATCATTCAAAATTTGACTGAAAAAAGATTTATTATAAACACAAATTATTATTTTTTAAATGTTGTTGTTTTATAAATTAAAATAAATATATAAAAAGTATATTTATATAAAGTAATTCTTATATAATTGTAATATAATATAATAAATTATAATTTGATATATTGTATAAAATTATATAAATATTAATATAACTGTATAAGTTATAATTATGAATTATAATTCTAATACATAAATATAATAAATCTATATATTTCAAAGTAATTATATAGTAACTTACATTAAATTATTTATTAATTAATTTCTTTATTTGTATGCATATACGCATTTCTATTTATATACCGGAATTTTACCAAAAACATTTTATTATAAACAATAATAATATACATTATTTTACATAATATATATATATATATATATATATATTTATATATATATATATATATATATATATATATTTTTTTTTTTTTGTGTGTATACATAAAAACACATATATATTTTGAATATATATATAAAAATTAATATTTATATATTTTTATTCATAAAATTAATATTATATACAAATATATTTAATATATCAACATACAATATTTTTCTTAAATATTTCCATGCATGTGTATTTATATATACACATTATAAATATACACAGTACACATACATATATTTTGTAAACAAAAGCTTTAATCATTTGACAGCACTAATAAAAATATCTGTTGTTTTAGAAATGTAAATACATTATATATAGTATAAAATTATATACATATTAATATAACTGTATAATAGATAACAATAGTATTAATGAGATTTTTATTAGAAATTATTTTTTTTAGCAGGCCTAGCATGACCTCACATAGTGTTTCCTACATCAGGATTACTGAATTGAAAATCTTCTTCTAATCTCTTTTTTGAAAGCTTTTAACCCTGCGTTTTGTCCTAAAGCTCATGTAAGTAACAACTCAAGGGTCTCATCGGTATATTGATTGTCCCTCGTTCACCCTGGATGAGATCCTTGGATCTTCTGTGTCCTTTTGTGCTTCTCATCTCAAAGTCTGTTCATCTGAAACCTGCCGACAGTGATATGATTGGCTTCATTGATTGATGACCAAACTTTGGATGCTGAAACCATTTGGGATGACAGTGCTCACAGTTTCGGTGCCGTTTACTGACTAATTTATTGTTGCCAAGGCAACAATCACCCTGGAAGGATGCTAATCACTTTACCGACCCGCTTTTCAATCCATCATCCGTCTGGTCGCTCAGTTTGCCCGTGTGGGCTTCTGCCTCTGCTGCGGCATCTTATTTCAAGAACTTTTTCAATAACCAAAGTGACCAACTTAACTGTTCGAAAGAAAAAAAGGAACTTACAACTGCTTAATTTTACAACTGTTTTTTTTTCTCAGAATTGCATCATATACACTTGCAATTGCAAGTTGTCATAACTGTGCAATATAAACTCGCAATTGTAAGAAAGTCTTTTTTGTTGTTGTTTTCCTAAGAATTGGACTTTATATCTCGCAATTTCGATTAAAAAAAAAAAAATCTGAATTGCAAAATATACACTATATTTAAAAATCACCAGAATGGCGAGAAAAAGTTAGAATTGCAAATTATGAACTCGCATTTACAAGAAAAAAGAATTGTGATTGCAATTGCAAGAAAAACTCAGAATTGTGAGAAAAAAGTCAGAATGGCAAGAAATAAACTCACAATTAAGAGAAGAAAGTCAGATTAAAAAAAAAAAAGACAAAGTTGTGAGCAAAAAGCCAGAATTGCAAGATATAAACTTACAACTGTGATAAATAAACTCGCAATTGCAAGTAAAAAGTTTGAGGAATTGTGAAAACTGAATAAAAAGCCAGAATTGCACCAAAAAAGTTCAAACTGCGGGATAAACTTGCTATTGCAAGAAAAGTCAGAATGCTGAGAAAAAGTTAGAATTGTGAATTATAAACTTGCAATTACGAGAAAGTAGTAAAAATTGCAAGATATAATCTTGAAATTGCAAAAGAAAAAAAAAAAGCCAGAATTTGAATAAAAAGCCAGAATTGGATAAAAAATGTTTAAACCACGAGATATAAACTTGCAATTGCGGTAAAAGTCTGAATGCCTATATAAAAAGTCGGAATGCTGAGAAAAAGATGGAGTTGCAAATTATAAACTCGCAATTATGAGACAGTAGTAAGAATTGCAAGATATAAACTCGCAACTGCAATAAAAAAGCCAGAATTGCGTCAGAAATGTTCAAACTGTGAGATAAACTTGCAATTGCGAGAAAAAGTTGGAATGTGGAGAAAAACTTAAAATTGTGAATTAAAAACTTGCATTATGAGAAATCACGTCAAAAATGTTTGAACTGCGAGATAAACTTGCAAATGCGAGAAAAAGTTGGAATGTCAAGAAAAAGTTCAAATTGCAAATTATAAACTCGCAATTATGAGAAAGTAGTAAGGATTGCGAGACCTGCAACTGCAATAAAAAAAGCCAGAATTGCGAATAAAAAGTGAGAATTGCATCAAAAATGTTCGAACTGCGAGAAAGTCGGAATGGTGAGAAAAAGTTAGAATTACGAATTATAAACGCGCAATTACGATTAAGAAGTCAGAATTGTGAGATATAAACTCGCAATTGGAATAAAAAACCCAAAATTGCGTCAAAAAGGTTCGAACTACGAGATAAACTTGCAACTGCAAGAAAAAGTTGGATTGCAAAGAGAAAGTTAGAACTGCAATTTATAAGATATATATATTTATAGATATATTTTATAGATATAAACTCACAATTGCAATAAGAAAGCTAGAATTATATCAAAGAGGTTTGAACTGCGAAATATAAACTTGCAATATCGAGAAAAAGTCGGAACGCCGAGAAAAAGTTAGAATTACGAATTATAAACTCGCAATTACGAGAAAAAAGCCAGAATTGCGTCAAAAAGGTTTGAACTGTGAGATAAACTTGCAATATCGAAAAAAAGTCAGAATGCCAGTAAAAAATTAGAATTGCACATTGTAAACTTGCAATTACAAGAAAGTAGTAAGAATTGCGAGACATAAACTCAGTTGCAATAAAAAAAAGTTAGAACTGTGAATAAAAAGCCAGAATTGCATCAAAAATGTTTGAACCGTGAGATAAACTTGCAATTACAAGAAAAAGTTGGAATGCAGAGAAAAAGTTTGAATGTTTATAAGCTCGAGAAAGAAGAAAGAAAGAAAAATTGTGATATAAACTTGCAACTGCAATAAAAAAGTCAGAATTGTGAATAAGAAGCCAGAATTGCATCAAAAATGTTTCAGCTGCGAGATATAAACTTGCAATTCCGTGAAAAAGTCGGAATGCAGAGAAAAAGTTAGAACTGCAGATTCTAAACTTTTAAATATGAGAAAGTAGTTAGAATTGCAAGATATAAACTCGCAATTGCAAAAAAAAAAAAAGCCAGAATTGCAAATAAAAAGCCAGAATAACGCCAGAAAGTTCGAGCTGTGAGATAAACTTGCAATTGCGAGTTTGTATCGTGCATTTCTGAGAAAAAAAGTTAATTGCGAGATAAGTCGCAATTACCTTTATATAATTTTTATTCAGTGGCAGAAACAGGCATCCACACAAACCTACCTGTAATCCTGTAATCAACAACAAAAAATACAGAACATATCATAATCATAAATATTAAAAGCAAGCCGTAGTTAACACTCCTCCACACTGTATCGGGAGAGTACATGTGACACGACACGGTACATTATGTCACGTATAGACCGCTGCGGGACACATTTATGCATACATGCATGACCATCAGCAGGTCACATAAAAATAGCTCAACATCTCTCTCTCTCTCTCTCTCTGTGTCACTCAGAGGTGCGTTTGGGCGAGGAGGTCACACTTGACTTGTTTCTGTCACATCGGCGGATCACCAAAGGGCTGCGTCTGCGCTCTACCTCTGCCAGGCCTGCAGGGACCGCAGATGTGCTGGAGAACAGGTGGACACGGCCAGCTGTGGACGAAGCGCTTAAAGTGCTGCAAGAGGCCCTGAAGCTTAAAAGCACTCAAAGGCATAAATGAGAGAGATGATTGAGGAGCTGTCAAGGAAGCACACGTCTTCGCGAATCTCCTCAACACGACGGCGCTCTGAAAGGCTTTTTTAAGGCGCGTTAAACACGACGCAGATTGATTTTCTTGACATCAGGAGACACGTTTTGCACAGATGGGTTTGTAAACTACATGCAGCTGCCACTTCAGTGCATAAAAAACACATATGCACATGGTAAAACACACTTGTACAGCATTGTATTTTTTTCCCCACTGATCTAAATGGTTTTGTGCACCAAACAGTCAGAATTTTGCAGCACTGTCTGTAAACACATGCAAGTTACAAATGCAATATAAGTGGTTTGCCATAAGAGTCAAAGATAATTGTGCATATCGCATATAAAAAAACAACAAAATAGACTAAAAACAAAAAAACAAAAAAAATATTAGCAAAAATAGGCAGGCCTATACAGATAGATTACAGAGCATAACGTTTGTAAATTGCATTAGAAATTAATGTTTGTATATATATATATTGTATATATATATATATAGTATTTTTTAATCTGAAAAAACTATAATACATTTATGTTCAATTATTAATGCATATAGATAGATATTTTTTATTTACTTTATTAATTTATTTATACTGAAGTTATTATTCACTATATATTTTTTCTTGAAAAAAAAAAGATTTAATATTTTAATAATATTCACTTTATATATACTTGAAAAAATAGTCTACATTTATATTCAACTATTATTAATGATTAAAGACATATTTTTTTTTTATTTACTTTATTTATATTCAGTTATTATATATATATGCCATATGCTATTAACTTACGTCGCATGATTATTTCTGAGCGAGCCATTAAGATTCAACAAATCATCTGGGAGGAGCAGAAACGTCTGCTTTGAACAGCCTGAATACAAATGCAGGAAAGCTGAGCTTGTTTTGCTCTCTTGCTCTTCAAAGAGACTGTAGGGTTGCAGGGTGTACTTCATTTGATTAATGGGGTAAAACTAGTAATATCAGTAATGGAGAACACAGTGTGCTTGATGGCTCATTTTCTGCTGTGTCATTGTGAAAGCCTGTGGCGGCACTGGGAAAATTGCTGAAAATAACAAGTGCCTGTTTGAGCTTTCAAAGAGATTTGCTTATGCGATGATTTGCCGAATATGGAGCTCATGAAAGAGATTTCTACGAATCGCCCAAGAGTCTGATAACAACACAGCGTCATTAAAGACGATGCAACTGGAGTCATGGATGTTGTGGAAATGATTGGACAGGCCGGTAAATTCACTCGCAATCCAGATGCATCAAGATGCTGATTGGTAGCAATCCAAGTTTTGCGAAGGAAATTCAGGAAATTGAAACAAAATCAACAAGTGTTTTCCACACTGACTGCGCATTGATGGCAAACAAGCACATTACAAATCACGCTAATTGGTTGTAAACACAATTTGTCAAAGCACAAGCCACAGGCTAAGAGAGAGGGAGAGCAAACGGAGAAAAAGCGATCATGACAGGAAGTGATAATGATTTTAAAAGGGAAACAGCATGTACTGAGAATCAAAATAAGGGGCGACCATTTAAAAAAAAACAAGTTTCTATTAAGATGATACTGTTCGTACAAGTCAAAAAACAACAAAAGAGGAATACAAAAATCTGACTTGGATGTGTTCAAAACAACTTATTACTATACTAAACATACATTTGCACTAGTATGCAAACTGGTACTCCTAAGAGATACTCCTATGACCAACCAAACTGTGTGCCAATAATCCATTCTGAACACATCCATTGTCTCATTTATTTAGTAAAATAGGCATGAAATGGTGTCTGTCCAGCCATTAAGATGATTAAATGTCCATACGGTCCCAAAACACTGAATAAAAGGTGGCGATAATTTATGTGACCCAGTGGCTAAATTTAGCTTCACATGCTGTAAAGGTTCTTCTGGAAATAAACAATGTGCAGTGTTCCTGTGGGCATTCAAAAGCTCGGGGAGAAACATGGACAATGAAGCATTGGCTCCCGGCGGGACGTCTGCCATTCACACGTGCTCTCTGCGGCCCGCGGCCGACCTTTCTGAAAGGCCAGCGTGCCCTCGCGCCCTCCCGTTACCCTCTCCGCTTTCACACCGTCAACGAAGAGCTTTCCAGAAGAACGACTCCTTGACTCGCACATGCTAAAGATGGAAAGATTGAACTGGAAGAGAGTTTTTGGTGATGTAATGATGATAATCATGTATTCTTTAGTGAAAAACAAGGGAAATGCTATTATTTGAATAAACTAAATTATGAAAAGTGGGAATTTAATATTACAATGGAACCAGATTTGAATGCAAGTATGGCAAAAAATATGGCATGCATGTTGTTTTTCCAGATTCGAGATACACGAAACATGCTGATTATGCTTAAACACTTGATTGAGATGCCAAAAATGACATTTCTAAAAATATCTGAAATCATTTTCAATGCCAAAAGTGAGTTATTCAATGCTTTGCCGTACCAACAAATGGAAGTCAATTTGAAATGGATTTTCAACAACATGTTTAACTTCTTCAAAATGGTATAACAGAGCAAAACTTGGCTTAGATGCCGAAATGACATTTCTAGAAATCTTTGAACACATTTTCAATCTTAAAAGCGAGTTATTCAATGCTTTGTTGTACCAACAAAAGGAAGTCAATATGAAATGGGTCTTCACAACCTGTTTTACCTCTGTAAAATGGTGTAACAGAGTGAAACAAGATATTCAACAAGAAAAACTTAATTTTTCCTATCGGAATAGACTGAATTATGAAAAGTGGGTATTTAATATGCCAAAAAAGGGCAAAAAAAAAAAATTGGCATGCATGTTGTTTTTCAGATTCGAGATACATGAAACATGCTGATTACACTCAAAAGCTTTGGTTGAGATGCCAAAAATGACATTTCTAAAAATATCTGAAGTCATTTTCAACGCCAAAAGTGAGTTATTCAATGCTTTGCTGTACCAACAAATGGAAGTCAATATGAAATGGGTCTTCACAACCTGTTTTACCTCTGTAAAATGGTGTAACAGAGTGAAGTGGGTACTTAATATTAGAATGGAGCCTGATATGAATGCAAGTATGCCAAATAATGGCAAAAAACAATGGGCATGCATGTTGTTTTTTAGATTCAAGATACACTGGAAATGCTGATTATACTCAAAAACTTAGTATAGATGCCAAAAATGTGTTTCTGGAAATATTTAAACTAATTTCCAATGGCAAAAGCAAGTTGTTCAATGCTTTTCTGTACCAACAAATGGAAGTCAATATGAAACAGGTCTTCACACCCCATTGCATTTCTATAAAATGGTGTAAAAGAGCACAATAGTACATTTTACAACAAAAACCCTTCATTTTTCCATTGGAATTGACTGAATTGTGAAAAGTGGGTATTTGATATTAGAATGAAGCCAGATTTGAATGCATGCATGCTAAATAATGGCGAAAAAGCTATTAGGAATGCATTTTCCAGATCAAAGACACGCAGGGGAAATTCTGATTATACTTAAAAACTTAGTATGTGTGCCAAAAACGACATTTCTAGAAACATCTGAACTCATTTTCAATGTCAAACGCAAGTTGTTCAATGCTTTGCTGTAGCAACAAATGGAAGTCAATAAGAAACAAGTCTTCACAACCCATTGTATTTCTGTAAAATGGTGTAAAAGAGCAAAATAATATATTCAACAAGAAAAACAACTTAATTTTTCCATTGGAATAGACTGAATAATGAAAAGTAGGTATTTGATATTAGAATGGAGCCAGATTTGAATGCACGTAAGCTAAATAATGGCGAAAAAGCTATTTAACATGACAGCTGAGAAATCATTTTTATTCTTGGGTGAGCTATCACTTCAAACAAGACAGGCTATGTGAAGCAAATGCCTTAATTTCAAAAGTTCCCAAACACTATTTCGAAGGCCATTTATAGGAGTATATAAATGCATGAATGAAATGAGCCGCTGCTGCCAGTCTTATATCTAATGATGCATTTCACTTTAGACGAATCATATGAATCATCTCCGACTGAATGAATCTCCCTCTGCCATCATCCGATCTGGAAGCTCAACTCATAATTAGTAAATGCCTAATTATGAATAAATATGCCACACATGTCATCCGGAATAGGGGCTGTACTCGTTCATTGTGAAGCGTTCATAATGGCGCACTGTTTGAAAGAGATACCGGCCCGCTGGAAAATGTCAAAGTGTTGATAAAATCTTAATTTAAAAGTCTCTGAAGAACAACCAGCGGAGAATAAACGTTTGTGGCATTCACATCTAAAAAAAAAAAAAAACATCACACGCTTGGGTGCAGTTCAGGAAAAAAAAATGTCTAAAAAGCGCCAAATCCTGGACAGGCTTATCTTATTAAGAAAAAAAGGGCCAATATAAGCCGCCCATGGAGAATCTAGTGAAGCCGTTTCCACTGTGCACATGGAAAGAAAGAGCAAATCCCCTCATTTGTTACTTAATCAGAGAGTAATTCCTCCAAGAAGTTTGATTCCAGAATAAGTGATTGTACATTTCATAAGCGGGTTAACCAAGGCAAGCTTGGGAGAATACGACGGGTCAAAGCACACCATGAGAAACTGGCACTTACTAGGACGTGTACCATGTAATCACCCATTTTTTACCAATTAAATAGCCAACCAGTCAATGTTTACTATATGCAAATACCAATAATAACGGTCCAACCTCAGTTACGCGGTTCATTTATAATGTGTTTTGAGGATGTAAGATGATAAAGTTTCATTTACTTTCGCATCAAAGCACTAACTTCTGGCAAGACTTGTCACAAAACATTCATTGTCTTATGGTATGACTCTGTAGTATAAAATACCACTCATACACTGATGTTAGCATTAAAATATATATATATATATATAATATTGAAGATTAGATTATAAATTATGCATGAAAGAGAAGAAAATCTATTAATGGGGTTGTGGGCAAACTCAGTAAGATTTTTAAAATGTTTCCAAAAATCTTTTTTGCTCATCGGGGCTGCATTTACTTGTCTAAGAATACATTAAAAACAACAATGATGTGAAATATTATTACAATTTAAAATAGCTGGTTTCTATTTGAATATATTTTATAATGTAATTTATTTCAGTAAAGCAAAGCTGAATTTTCAGCATCATTACTACAGTCTTCAGTGTCACATGATCCTTCAGAAATCATTCTAATTTTTAAAATCTTTTCTGGTCAACAGTAAAAACAGTGAAATATTATTACAATTTAAAATAGCCACGATCTATGTGAATGCACTTTAAAATTTAATTTATATCTGAGACGCAAAGCTGAATTTTTAGCATCATTACTCCAGTCTTCAGTGTCGCATGATCCTTCAGAAATCATTCCAATATTCTTATTTGCTGCTCAAGAAACATTATAATCCTCAATATTGAACACAGTCATGCTACTTAATATTTTTGTGGAAACTAAAACACCAGCTTAGGCTGGTCTGTGCAGGTTTTGCACAATATCATTCAAAATTTTGGTGTCAGTAAGATTTTTAAAATGTTTCAGAAAAAACATGTGAACTTTTCTGCTCACCGGGGCTGCATTTATTTGTCTAAAAATACAGTAAAAACAGCAAAAATGTGAAAAAACATTACAATTTAAAATCACTGGTTTCTATTTAAATGTATTAAAAAATGTAATTTATATTTGAGATGCAAAGCTGAATTTTCAGCATCATTACTCCAGTCTTCAGTGTCGTATGATTGGTCTGAAATCATTATAATATGCTGATTTGCTGCCGAAGAAATATATCTATGATTTTCAATATTGTAAACAGTCATGCTACCTAATATTTTTGTGGAAACAGAAACAGCAGCTTAGACCTGGTCAATGCAGGTCTTTCAAAATTTTGGTGTCAGTAAGATTTTTTAAATGTTTCATAAAATCTTTTCTGCTCACCAGGGCTGAATTTATTTGTCTGAGAATACAGTAAAATTCTAAAATATTATTACAATTTAAAATAGCTGCTTTCTATTTGAATTCATTCCAAAATGTAATTTATTTCTGAGATTAAAACCTGCATTTTCATCATCATTACTCAGTGTCGCCTGATCCTTCAAAAATCATTGTAATATTCTGATTTGCTGCTCATGAAACATTTTTATGATCATCATTAAGTGTTAAACTTTTAAATTGTAGTATATTTCATCATAATTTCTTCCAGCATTGTGATATAACGCATTCAAACCAGTCGTTTACGCATCACACTGAAGGAAGTGTGTTTTATAATACACGATTTTTCTCATGCAAATATAAAAGACACATTGTTTTGTTATTGCAAACATACTTTGATTCAATTTCGCCGGAGCAAATCATGTTAATACAGTGCACACTGCAGGATTTACATCATTAGTGTTTGCAGCATGCATCAGTAACACAGTTCAACTCCACAGCACCATTTGTGCAAGTACTTCTGGTGTGGTGTTATTTTAAAAACACTAATGTAAAGTACTGCATGTAATCTAACGTACTTCATAATGTGCTGATTGCACCTGCTCTTGCAATCACCAGCACATTACATCACCAACGCAGCTTGATAGAGCCGTCAAGTAGTTCCTCCCCGCACAAAAACACACAGATTCGCTCATGTCTGGCACAGGCGGCCCTGCGTTGGTGTTGCTAATAGTAACCGCTGCAGATGGCTGTTGTTGTGTCAGTAATGGCAGGGTATTCTGGCTCTTTTACCCTAAAAAGCATGACAGGAAGTTCGGAAAAAGCAAAACAAGAGGCTCATTTGGAGGCAGATGGGCCGAAAGCGCATCTCCCGTCGAGATGCTTTAGAAAGCATCGAACCCGAGCGCCGGATAACGTCACACGGCTCTCAGAAAACCCGTCCAACGGTTCGTTTTCTTCCAGCTCACGATCGCCCACGTGCTGATTAGAGACGTGCAAATGGACGACGACATGCAGGACTGTCAGTAAATCTCAATCAAACGCACAAGAGTGTGTGCGTCTCCGGTAGGAGGTGATGGAGCGGCTTGTTAGTCGCTGAGCGTCTGAAGTTTTGCATGAGCAGATGTGGTGAAGAATACGGCCTATTATTCTCCGGCGGCAATGGGCTTAAGAGGGGGACGTTCAAGAGGGCGGCGTGCTTACAGCGTACAAGCATAAACTAACATATGTCATCTCAGACGGTGGCAGAAAGGAAAGAAAGATAAAACACCCAGCTAATGCATAGCACGACGCTCGAGCGACTTCATTAACAGAGACTTCTGGTCGTGCCACTATTATAATAGTTATATAATATGGACAGGAGAGTCAACATCACAGCTGCAATGAAGAATGATATTGTTGGAATAACTTTTTTTCTAGCTGATAAAATCGATAATGACCTTCAATGAGTTGAGCATTTAAAGCGACAGACATCGTTGCTAAACAGAGATGAACAGATTAACAGAGTTATTGTTATAGCTAGTTTTACAAAAATGTAAAAGTAAATGCAAAAGTTACTAGTATACATTATGTAGTGCAATTACCACAATATATTCATCTCATTTTTATGTATTTGAGCAAAAAAAATATATATATATATATATATATATATATTATATTTTACGTATTTTATATATACATATAAAATATGTAAAAATGTCTTATAATTACAATTTAAAATGTCTTATAATTAATATATAATTAGCATAATATATGTATAGAAAATATACCAGCTTTATTTTAGAATTATGTATAAAAACAATATTTATTACTAAAATATATATCAAATATATAATGTATGTAATTATTTAACAAAAATATATTGTTGCATTTTATTTTAAATATTTAAAATGTACATTTATATTTAAAACTACTTATATAATAACTTCTTATAATATACAATTAATATATATACAGTATGTAATAATATATGATATATGTAACAAAACATTAAATTTAAATCGAAACTGATATTTAAAATTTCTTATAATGAATAATATATAATTAATCGATGTAATTATTATACCAAACCATACTATTACATTTAATTTGAAATATTTAAAATGTACGTATTTATATTTAAAATTACTTATAATTATCATTATATAATATATATAATTAATTAATATTTATTTTTATTAGCTTTTTATGTCTATATATTTTTCATTATTTTAATTTCACTTTTAATAAGTTGTTAATTTTTAGTAAATCTGTTGTTTTGCCATTTTTATTAGCTCTTTTTTAAAATGTCTATATAGTTTATTTTTATTTCAATTTTTGTTTATTATTAGATATTTTTATTCCAGGTTTAGTTTTGTTAAGTTTTTTTTTATTATTATTCTTTATTTTTATATTTTCCATTTTCATTTTAATTTTAATTTTATAGATAAACATAGTATTTTTTGTTTTGTGATTTTTTTATTAGCTTTTTATGTCTATATATTTTTTGTTTTAATTTCATTTATTTTAGTTTCAGTGATTATATATTAATAATTCGTTTTTATTGTTGTATTTTCCATTTTCATTTTAGTTATTTTTTTGTAAATCTGTTTTTGTCATTTTTATGAGTTATTTTAAATTTCTATATAGTTTATTTGTATTTTAGTTTTACTTTAGTTATTATTTAATAAATGTATTATTATTTATTATTTTCATTATGTTTTATTATAAACATTTTATTTCAGTTTTATTTTTGTTAATTATCAATAATCAATTATTTTTGCATTTTCTGTTTTTATTTTAATTTCTCTTAACTTTTTGTAAATTCGTTTTTTGTCATTTAATATTATTATTTTTTAAAAATATATAGTTTCTAATATTTATTTATTTATAACAAAAGTTCAACTAAATGAAAATAAGAAAGTTATGTTAGGTTATGAAGTTATGTTTAAAAAAAATAAAAATATATTTCAAATGCAGTGAATTGTTTAAATAATTAAAATATTTTTAAGGTTTTAGTTTAAGCTTTAGTTAACTATAATAACCCTGATCAAGACACATAATAGCTCAAAGTTGACACTGTGGCTGGATTACAAAATCCACATTATTAGAAATTCAATTTTCTGTGTCCTTGCACAGTTTATTTGCTGCAAACTGAAAGGTAAATGCCAAAAAAAATTAATGAATCTAGGCGCTTTGCGTTCCTCTGTAAAACAAACATATCATCACCTATGCAGTGCATGTACAAAAAAAAACAAAAAAAAAACATCACAGACCTTCTGACAAACACCGAGCCAATGGTCGAGGAATCCCTGCTGCAAAAACAAGATAGACGCACTAATCAGCTTTGCCTCTTCAGCCTCGTTCATGGCTGCTGTTGAGGGATGAATCCTAAAGCGTCTCGTCCACTCGTGAGCCTGAAGACAGCAGGAGGCCGAGCCGGTGATGTCTCAATCCATCTCCCATCTCTCCACACCATCTGCCTCCCATCAAAACACGCATTTAGATCCACTTTCAGGGCTCTATACATCATCTCTGGATCGTGCCGGCTGACGTTCCCAACCATTTGTCGCAACAGATGAAAGTAAAAGCCAGTGCAGTAATATTTAGGGATGGTAGATGGTAAAACAATTGGGCTATCAGTATTTTTCAGAGGAAATGCATGACTGCTGCCCCATGGAGGAATCATGCTAATGCACCACACTGCTACAAAAAAAAAACTATAGTCATTTATATTTTGGACTTTTCTTTAAAAATATGTAAACATCCTTATAACTGCATAAATTTACTTCATGCACATTACTTTATAAGTAATATATAAATATGTCTTGCTTAATACTTCAAGTAATATTTTATTTTATTTATTATCAAGCACATCAGTGAAAATAAGCAAATAAATAAATAAATACTTTTTAGAAATCTTTATTAATTATTTTTAATGTAAACTTATAAGTAATATAAATATGTCTTCCTTAATATTTCAAGTAATATTATTATTTTATTTATCATCAAGCACACCAGTGAAAATAAATAAATAAATAAATAAATAATAATAATAATAATAATAATAAATTAATTAAATAAAATATAAATAAATGAATAAATGAACAAGTATAAATAAACAGCTTTTAAATGTAAACCTTATAAGTTATATAGAAATATGTTGATCTTAATATTTCAAGTAATATTTTATTTATCAAACACATCAGTGAAAATAAATAAATAAATAATAAATAAATAAATAATTAAAAAAAATATTTTTTAATTATATATAATAAATAATTATATACAATTAAGTATATATGTTTATTAATTATTATCATATTTTTATTTTTAATGTAAACTTATAAGTAATATATAAATATGTCCTCCTTAATATTTCAAGTAATATTAGTATTTTCTTTATCATCAAGCACACCAGTGAAAATAAATAATAACAATAATAATAATAATAATAATAAATAAAAATATAAATAAATATAAATAAATAGTTTTTAAATGTAAACCTTATAAGTTATAAGTAATATATAAATATGTCTTGCTTAATATTTCAAAACCGATTCAAATAATAATAATAAAAAAAAAAAACAGTATACATTTTGTAGTTGCATGAGAATGAGTTAAATTCAACATGAAATGGCATTTGCAACCTATTTTACTAGTCTTATTGTGTCTCAAAGAAAATGATAACTTATTTAGGACTTATTTTATCCAAGGTAACTTGATTTTAGGGAGTTGCATGTTGTAAGACAACAATTTTTTATATCTTTCGCATAATGTGCAGTAATGCATCATTCAAAATAAGATCAGGAACATGTATTACGGACATAAATGGGTTGCATTTTGATTTCATGTCAACATTGATGGATATCATCTTCAGTGTTGAAATCAATCCACAGCTTTAACTCCGTTGGGACGGAGGGCTTGCAGACTGGCAGAAGTTTTCAGAAACAGATGGTATTATAAGTGCTTGACCTGAATTGATCTGAACACGTGGCGTCCACACAGACGAGCGTATCTGGTTACACACTCAAGCCCAAAAATGATGTGGGCAGCTTTGGGTTATGAATCTGACTGTACATCTCTTTGAAGTTTCATAAGCCGTCGACCACACACCAGCAGCTGTAGCATCATGTCAGTGAGTTTTGCACAGGCAAACACCACCTAAATTTTCATCAGCAAATGCATAAATGTATAAAAGTTCACCAGAAGTAAATGGTACTTTAACAGGAGGCTTGTGCGGCACTGAAGTACGCTCGTTCTTGTAGTAAAGCGGAGGGACAGACAGGACAGAAGTGAATCTCCTTTGAAGTGCCTGTGGGAATGACGTGTGTGATGGAGGTCATTTGTTCAAAGCTCCTGTTTCTCCAAGCACACATCTGTGTTCAGCCACTGTAACTAAAGCTCGCCTGCAGCCCGTATGTGTGCGACACACTCACATGCAACACTTAATTTTCCTGTGAATGCAACACAGCGCTGCAGACTGCAACTGAAAAGGCTGCAGATGCAAGATGCCATTAAAAAACGAACTTCACATTATTTAAGATCCATGCTGCAAGTCCTACTGAAGTGTAGTCGTTGCTCATGAATATTAACTACTCTACTTGACGTTACATAACTTGTTGCCTGACTGGCATACGTTGTGCGCTATTCAGCTGGTGAATTAACTGAAATCATGGCTCATGAATATTTAATAAGTTCATTGACTGGATGCTCCCGCAAGGCTACCAGAGAACATCTGCACAACCTAAGTAATATTTCATGCATCAATACTTTGTTTCACATGCAGGATGTGTTCTTGCATTCAACAGAATGAGAGACGTTATTAAAAGGCGAACTATTTTTAACTTCATCTATTCATGATTTTGAATCTACAGCAGTACAGCAAGAAATAATATTTTACACATATTAGATAAAAAAAATAATAATAAAACAAAAATATTTACAACAAATTACTCTTATGATTTGAGTACTTATGAGTACTTTAAGTAACACAAAATATTGGCTAGAAAACTCTTTCGATTAAAAACAAACAAACAAAGTGTGATTCACAAGGAATGATTCGCATGAATCAATTCTTTTAATGAATCATTCAAGTTGACTCAACATTCCAAGTTCGAAAAAATTAGATGCATTTTATAGTATCAGACAATATGTGCATAAATGAGTATATGAGTACTTTATACTTAGACTATGCATACTTTGAGCACAGATTATGAGTACTATTACGTAGCACATAATAATGGCTAGAAAATGCGTATTTCTATTGAAAAAAATCAAACAGCACGACCAGCGAAGTCTGATTCAGAACAAATGACTCTGATTCTATTAACAAATCATTCAAGATGACTCAACACACCAAATTTTAAAAATGCACATGCATTTTGTAGTATAGCCAGGATGTGCATAAATGAGTATATAAGTACTAAGTAAAAATATAGTGCAAACAGTGAAGTCTGATTCACAGCAAATGACTCTTATGAACCAATTCTTTTAATGAATCATTCAAGTTGACTTAACATGCCACGTGTAACAAATTCAGAATCATAAACCAGTTTTAGGCAGTACATTTTCATAAAGGAGTATATGAGTACTTCGAGTACTGAGTACATGAGTACTATTATGTAGCACAAAATAATGGCTAGAAAACTTGCCTTTCTATTGAAAAATCAAACACAGCACGACCAGCGAAGTCTGATTCACAACAAATGACTCTCATGAACAAATTGTTTTAAATAAATCATTCAAGATGACTCAACATGCCAAATTCTAAAACAAAAATTAGATGCATGCTGTAGTATCAGGCAGGATGTGCATAAATGACTACATGAGTACTTTGAGTATTGAGTATGAGTACTATTTTGTAGCATAAAATAATGGCTAGAAAACACGTCTTTCTGTCGAAACAACAAAAATATAGTGCAAACTGTGAAGTCTGATTCACAACAAATGACTCTTATGAACCAATTCTTTTAATGAATCATTCAAGTTGACTTAACATGCCATGTGTAACAAATTTAGATGCATAAGGCAGTCTTAGGCACTACATATGTTCATAAATGAGTACATGAGTACTGAGTACATGATTGCTATTATCTAGCACAAAATAATAGCTAGAAAACGTCTTTCTATTGAAAATCAAACAGCACGACCAGCAAAGTCTGAAATGACTCTGATTCTTTTAATGACTCATTCAAGATGACCACACCAAGTTTTAAAAAAAAAAATGCAGATGCATTTTGTAGTATCAGACAGTATGTGCATAAATGAGTACATGAGTACTTTGAGTACCGAGTACGAGTACTAATACGTAGCACAAAATAACTGCTAGAAAACCTATATTTCTATTAAAAAATAAAATTTACAGCATGACCAGCGAAGTCTGATTCACAAGAAATGACTCCTATGAACCAATTCTTTTAATAAATCATTCAAGATTACTCAACATGCCAAAAGTGCATAAATGAGTACATGAGTACTGTGAGTACTATTTTGTAGCATAAAATAATTGCTAGAAAACACATCTATGTTGAAACAACAAACATACAGTGTGACTAATAAAGTCTGATTCCCAACAAATGAACCAATTAATTTAATGAATCATTCAAGATGACACAAAATGGCAAGTTTAACAAATTTAGATACGCAGTACATATGTGCATAATTAATACTTTCAGTACTTTGGCTCTCCACATTTGCTCTGCATGACAAAAATGAGGTGATTCATTGCAATCTTGACGGACAGATTAATATTTCAACAGGAAAAACGGTGATATTTGCAGATATTCTCTTTATTTGCTGGGTTTATTGAGCCGTTTTGTCTATCGTCCTTCATGACTCCTGTGCAGGCTGTTTGTTTTGGGATGCAAGCGGAATGTTGAATGCGAGCGGAATGTTGGACGCATGTTGCCAAGGTAACAGCATGATATTTACCGTGTCGTCTAGGATGGAGAGGACGGACAGGTGAAGAGTGGGCCGTAATGTCAGGGGAGTCGAGCAAACACTGTAAGCGGTGAGACGGGTATTTTTGCATCGCCGTGGCGTCACGCTGACCCTGGAGGTCAAGGAGATGGCGGAGCACAGGACTTAACACACCCACACACACCGGCTATGTCAGGCACAGTAAATGTCAGCGGCATGGACAGGTCTGGCCTTTTGAGGCGGACAGAGTTAGCAGCTGAGGTCGCTTGGAACAGGAACGTTTTCTTATTGATAAAAAAGCCTGAAGAGGCCCATTTAGACAAGTTTCAGAGTGGTTTTAGCACACTACAAGCTGTTTTAAGACATTTTAAAGAATGCTGGGAACCAAATAGTTGACTATTTTTTTTCCATACTATGGAAGTCAATGGGTACCGTCAACTGTTTGTTAACTAACATTCTTCAAAATATCTTCTTTTGTGTTCAAAAGCTAAAAGAAACTCACACAGGTTTGGAACGAGTGGAGGGTGAGTAAATGACAATTTAAAACTAATTTAAAGGCATAGTTCATCCAAAAATGAAAAGTAGGTCATCATTTTTTTTTCTACTGAACACAAAAGACATTTTAAAGAGTACTGAGAACCAAACAGTTGACGCTGGGAACCAAATAGTTGACGGTAGCCATTGACTTCCATAGTTTTTTTTTTTCCATACTATGAAAGCCAATGGGTACCGTCAACTGTTAGTTAACCAACATTCTTCAAAATATTGTCTTTTGTGTTCAAAAGCTAAAAGAAACTCATACAGGTTTGGAACGAGTGAAGAGTGAGTAAATGACAGATTTTTCATTTTGGTGCGTACTATCACTTTAACTTGGATTTTCCAAAAGGTCCTTGTATTTTATAAGAGAAACAACGCTATAACAATGACTCATTTAAAACTAATTTAGGCTTTAGTCTCCAGATAAACTAGCAGATGAACTATAGAAGCTCAGCAGTTTGTTAACATCAATCATTAATTTCACAACAGCGGAGAAAAGTGATGTATACCAGTAAAGTTCATCGTCTCCATTTCATTAAATAATTTATTGGCTCTTTTTTTCATGCATTCTGTCTCGAAATAACATTCACATTGTCTGATTGGGTCCAACAAAATTGCACATTAATATTTCATCCTGCTCTTCAAACCAGCACTGAACCATTGGAAAGTTTTCAAAAGCACATCTCATGAAACAACAGTGCAGCTCTCTGGAAAAAAACAACAGGACAGATACGAGTTCAAACCTGGTTAACGGAGCGCCGCGGCCCCTCAGGCCCCTGTCAGACCAGCACAATGGTGGTTAAAGGGTCAGTGCTGATGCTCAAATTCAGTTTGGGTTCATAGAAACTTTGCTAATACACAAACTTGCGCTGCTGAAATGCAATTTTTCATACTTACAATCCTTTCAGCTTATGTTGGAAATTCTGACCAAAATGGATGGATATAAAATTACATGCCACGCTCTCGTAAACCATGTTATTATTCCCCCTTTTGCACGGAGAGCTCGGCGAAAGTTGTCGAGACATCGTCTTTGCTGGAGACAGTGGTTTGGCAGATGTGTATGAGTTCATTCTGAAACCAGCAAACCTTCAAGCGTGGTGTGCTGAACTATTATTACATTTTCCTACCGTGCTTACAACTTTACAACACGGCATGCTAAAGCAATAAGCCATGAGCGGCAGTGCAGGACAGCCATTTACTAGGCATGGAGGCATTAATTATGGCTTTGTTATGTCAAATTGGCATATTAATATATAATGTGCAGTCACATGTGCACGTTTATTTGTATTTTAAAACTTTAGGTTCATGCTCATCCAAAACAAAATTAGATTCAGAACTTAGAATAAATGCAAAAATATATTTACAAAACGCAATGATGAGTTTTTAATATATGTATAATAATCATCATTATCATCATCATCATCATCGGCTGGAAATCTTTAATTCCGTAAGTTTAAATATTTAATATTATTCATTTTTAACAAATATTATATTATTATTATTATTGTTATTGTTGTTGTTGTTTATTATATTATTTATAGCATGATTATATTTTTTATTATCATCTCAAAGAAATTAAAATTAAACTGCAAAAACAACAACAATGTAACTTTAACGCAATAATGATACGATAATACAGGTAAAAGTGTACAAATGCTAATAAAAATAATAAAAATAAAATAAAATGAACGATAAAACTAAAATTGTAAAAACAACAATAATAATAATAATAATAAAAATAATACTTTTATGTATTTAAATTATTTAATAATTTATTCATGATAATTTATTATTATTATTACTACTAAACTCCATAAAACCTAAACGGCAAAACAACAACAACAACAATATACTCTTATAATCACTTAAATTAATTTACAATTTATTCATGCTAATTTGATAAATTATTATTATTATTATTATTATTATTATTATTATTATTATTTTACTTTTATATCACTTAAATTATTTTACAGTTTATTAATGCTAATTAATTAATTATTATTATTATTTCTACTACTACTATACTCCATAAGAAATTTAAAAATCTATAAAATTAACCCTAATGTTCTTACTCTATAAAAAATAACTAAAAATGGTAAACAAAAAAAAAAATATTTAAAAAAATGAAAATGGTAAAAACAAACAACAACAACAACAACAACAATTATTATTATTACTATTAATTATTATACTTTTATATCACTTAAATTATTTTATAATTTATTAATGCTAATTTACTAAATTATTATTACTGTTAGTATTATTATTATTATTATTATTATTAAACTTTGTATGATATAAAAAACTAGCTGTAGCAGTAGTATATAATAGGCAAGAATACTGTACATTTCTAAACAACCTGAAATATTGCTCACCCAATCAGATTTAGTGCAGGATCTGTTTTTTTTTACTCTTCATAACCTGTTCAGTTGCAAAGGTGTTAAATGACTGTACCTCTGCAACACTCGGTGCACGCAGCAATCCTGTTCTCTCCCAATTAAGCGCACTGGCTCATTTTCCTGCGTGCAGCGAATCGCAGTGAACCTCGGCCTCCCGTTGCTCTGCTGTGGAGCCTGTTGTGAGCAGCAGGTCTGTCTGTGGGTGGATGAGCGGCGTCTCCTTCCCTCCGCTCGCTTCTCTACGCCCACGCCAGCACTCATCTCTCCGGGACAAAACTCTGCGATTCAGGCTCTGTAGTCGGGTCATGTTTGGTATGTTTTACCCGAGCAGGATTCTCAGAATATCTGTCCGCTAATGTGCACATCGAATGTATGATTCAACTCAAGCCTGTGCAACACAATGTCTCTGTTGTGACCGCTGGGAACGTTTTCTTTGAGTGAGCAGATTCCCAGATTACATAAGGTGGCTCCAGACAGGTTGATGGGAATATAACCTGGCGTCTTTCTATCCCTTCAATCATTCATGAGTTTTAAAGCTGAGCACGTAGCCTCGGCGTTCCCCCGCGACGCAGGGACTTAATCACAAATGCGCTCGCTAGCTTTAAGGATGAGCCTCGCGAACAACATGTGGATTTTCTTACGCAGTTAAAGATTTCCAGTCAGTCCTTAATCCACAGATGACAAACTCTATCCCTCGACTTAAAAAACACTGCGCCTGTAAATGTAGTGGAGAGAAAATCTACACACCATAATGTTGGCTTTGGTACTTGCAAAATTTCATTACAAATCAGACGTAACCAAAAACGATTCAAGATTCAATAAGGGGGTCAGTTGTAAATAGCTCTGAACAATTCACTAATTGAGTCTGATTCAAACCACTTACAAGTGAGTTTAAGGCTGATTGTTGAATCTTCTTAACTGATTCATTAAAAAGAATGTTCACGTGAGTAAGTTGTTCACGAATCAGATATCGCGACTCGCATGGTGTCTTTTACAAATTTGTATTTAGTCACATTTGCAACCATTTTTGTCACATACTTAAGCTCTGCAGTGCTGACTAATGATTCATGATTCAATGAGTGAGTCTGATTCATACCATTTATTTTCAAGTGAGCGTAAAGCTAAGTGATGAATCTTCTTGACTAATTCATTTAAGGTTCAGTTCATATGAGTCATTTGTTCATGAATCAGACACCGCAACTCGTTTCATTGTTGTGTGCAGGACACATGCATGTTTCACTGTTGTAAATAGTAACTATTTTTTAAATTATTGCTGCAAATTTGTATTTTGTCACATTCACAACCATTTTTTTTCACATACTGAAGCCCTGCGGTGCCAAAAAAAATGATTCAGTGAGGGAGTCAGTTGTAAATTCAGTAACAGCTCTGAACGATTCGGATTCAAACCACTTACTCACAAGTGAGTTTAAGGCTAACTGGTGAAGCTTCTTAACTGATTCATTAAAAAGAATCAGTTCACGTGAGTCATTTGATCATGAATCAGATATTGCGACTCGCATTGCATCTTTCTTTATCACATACAGAAAATAGTTTTTAAATTGCTGTCACAAATTTGATTTGTGTCACATTTCCAACATTTCAGTCATATAATGAAGCCATGCAGTGCTGACAAATGATTCATGAATCATTAAGGGAGTCAATTGTAAATTGTCAATTCAGTAATTGCTCTGAATGATTCACTACCGAGTCTGATTCAAACCATTTACTTATGAGTCAGCTTAAGGCTGATTGATGACTCTTCTTGACTGATTCATTTAAAATAGATTCTGTTCATATGAGTAATTTGTTCATGAATCAGACGGCGCGAGTCGTATGGTGTTTGTTGTTGCGTGCAGGACACACATGCATCTTTTGCTGTCGTCATTGGAAACTATTTTTAAAATTACTGGTCGCAAATTTTTATTTTGTCACATTCACGATCATTTTATTCACAATACTGAAGCCCTGCAGTGTCGAAAAATGATTCATGATTAAGTGAGAGAGTCAGTTGTAAACTCTAACAACTCTGAATGACTCACTAATGGAGTCTGATTCAAACCATTTACTCACAAGTGAGCTTAAAGCTGATTGGTGAATCATCTTGACTGATTCATTAAAAAAAGATTCAGTTCACATGAGTTGTTTGTTCATGAATCAGATGTTGCGAATCATTTCGTTGTAACGTGCAGGACACATGCTAGTTATTGTAAATTATTGTTGCAAATTTTTTTGTCGTCACATTTTTAAATTGTCACAAATTTGTATTTTGTCACATTTGTGAACAAACCACTTACAAGTGAGTGTAAAGGTGACTGGTGAATCTTCTTGACTGATTCATTAAAAAGAATCTGTTCATGTGAGTCAACGAATCAGTTAACGAATCAGATATCACAACACACTTGGTGTTTGTTGATGCGTGCAGAATGCATTTGCACCTTTCTCTGTCATAACTAGTTAAAAGTTTTAAATTGCAGTTACAAATTAGCATTTTGTCTCATTTGCAATGTGCTGACAAATAATTCATGATTTAGTGAGGGAGTCCATTGTAAACTTAGTAACAGCTCTGAATGATTCACTGAGTCTAATTTAAACTACTTGACTGAATTCTTGACTGAATCATTAAAAAGAATCTGTTCATGTGAGTCATTTGTCCACTAAGCAGATATCGCAACTCACATGGTGTTCGTTGTTCCTGCAGGACTCACGTTCGTCTTTCACTGTCATAAATGGTAACTAGTTTTTAAATTATTGACACAAATCTGTATTTTGTCACATTCACGACCATTTATTCACATACTGAAGCCCTGCAGGGCTGACAAATGATTCATGAAGCAAAAGTGCCAGAACGTTCCTCAAATATCAGCAAGGCCTGTCAAAGGTGTATTTTTAATTCATCAAAGACTTGATTAATCAATCAACACCATCCACAGTGACCTGCAATAAGGAGAATGTAAAAGTAATTCACAAAACAGCCCATATCTCACAGATACAGATGCAAAATTGCCCCCAGAGCAAAATAATGATTCGGTTAGAGAACAAATTGTAATACATTGTAATAACACAACCATTTCGTCAACTTTTGCCTTCGGACCACATTCACACTTCATAATTAAAACCTGACGACCGTAGCTCAAGTTCAGGGTGTCAATCAGCGCCTGTTCAGTCGCTCGCTAATGGACTTCATTTGCATGCCGTGAGCAGACGAATATTTAAATAATGAGTTAGCGCTGCCCAAATATGCCTTTTCCTCTCAGACGTCTGTAAGCAACAGACTGCAATCATATATATTAGTCTGGGAGCACAAAAGGTTTCACAAACGGTTTCAGCATGAGTGGCCACGTCCATTATGATCATCATGAGTCCACATTTCCATCCGGAAAAGTGCAAAAACCATTTAGTTAGGTAATAGTCTTCCACAGCCAGAACGGAAATTCACCTACTTTCGCTGTTAAAGTAACTCGAGGCTTTTCGCACTGCTGTGCACCATTTACTCTGGACAGAATGAACTTTAGTACCAACGTGAGACGTATTACCCATAATCCACCCATCCTAAGCATGCATACTATGTCATATGTGAAGAAAAAGCATATATTTTTCTTCTACTAAACACTCAAATACACAGCTGATTGCTACTAAACAACTGGTGTTAATGATCTGACTAAACACCAGCTGTTCTCAAGCAGTGCTTAATGTTTATCCTCATATGACAGTCTGTTTTTAAGAATGAATCATTGCATTATTCGTAGATTTTTTCACTAAAAACAATATCTTAAAGGTAAAAAAGCAACAGTAACAGCACCCTATCTCACACTAGTTTTATGTAGATTTATGTACATTTCAATGTCACCGTACAACTAGAAAGAAACAGAAATGAAAAACAGTGCAGCATTGCAAATCATAATGTTTCTAGCAATATCTATAACTGCATTATAAAGGACGGCAAGATGACTGAAAAACTACAGTTAAACACTTGAATAATCACTGAATAATCAATCATCAAGACAAACAGAGAATTAAAAAACAGCTCTACAAGTGAGATATATATATATATACATATATAAATTAAATATTAAAATAATTTTTGTTAAATTAAAAATACAATTCAAACATTTTTTAAATATGTTACAATGTTTATATATATATATATATATATATAACAATATTATATATAAACATTGTAACATTTAAAAAATTGTAACATATTTAAAAAATATATATGTGTATGTATGTGTACGAATATATATATATATATATATATATATATATATAAATTAAATATTAAAACAATAATTTTTTAAAATTAAAAATACAATTCAAACACATTTTTTAAATATGTTACAATGTTTATATATATATATATATATATATATATATATATATAAAATATATAACAATATTATATATAAACATTGTAACATTTAAAAATATGTGTATGTATATCTATATATATATAAAATGAATATTAATTTATATTATTTAATATAGTATGACTGTAAAATGTGTGTATATTGCATGTTGATATGATTTTATAACATTTAAAATATATAGTGTTTCAAAGACAGAACAATATGTGACTAAATCTGTAAGTAGACAGATATAGTCATAGATATAGATATATAAAAACTCTTATTTAACTCTTATTTATATTGAGGCAGTTTTGTCTTCTCATTTTGAATATCTGGGGCACATTAGTGGATATGTGCGCATCCATTCGCTGACACAGAGGATCCAGGGCAGAAAAGGGATGTGTTAGATTGTATATTGACAGGTCTTCCTCTATTACCGCAGCAGTAACTCATGAGCACCAACTCCCAGCGATGAAAAGAGCTCGCTCACAGGGTCTGGAGAGGCTAGGCTTGCTGAAAGAATGAGGCCGCTCAGCGTGATGGGGAGTGAGAACTCATCTGTGCAGCATAATTGTGTGCTGCTGACTGCCATGTGCTGCGCTCCGAGTGTGACATTGTGCTGCGCAGCGCAAAAAAACGGCCCATTGTCGTACACACGCAACGGCCTTGTCGAGATCTGCCACTGTATCAAAAAGTATTATTATGTAAGTCATTCACCGCCCGCTAGCAGGGTCATACACCGCTAACATGACACGTCCATTAAGACTAAACCCTACAGCCAGACTCTGTACGCCATCCGTGCATCTGAAACGGCCTGTGTTTTCTTGCTCAAGGGTCTGAAGTGTGTAATCGTAAGCTGATTGGCCACAGCTCTGCTGGATCCAGTCATGGAGGGTTGACCGCGTGGATTTTCTGCTTTACAGATTGAATGGAAATGCGGATGGGATTAGGTGAATGAATGCATGCAAGCTACATAAACCCTAATTGGACAAGTGGAGTATTTGGTACCATAATGATTCTTTCAATGCACACATACACACAGCTAAATTCATTTGTTCCTGAATGAATGCATTTGTAATAAGTCAGCTGTGTGAATAATTCAATGACTCTCTTATAAAGGCATTCACTTGTTTTGGTCCCGAATGAATTGGCAACTTGAGAAAATCAGTTCAGTGAATGATTCAATCTCGTAAAGACGGTCACTTGTTTTGTACATGAATGACTTAGTGTTTTGAGCAAACAGTTGAGTCAATGATTCGGTGTTTTAAAAAAAAATTCAAATGACTCCTTCATAAAGACAATTGTTTGTTCCGTTCACAAATGTGTGAATATGAGTGAATAATTCAAATGACTCACTCATGAACAGTCACTTGTTTCATTTCTGAATAAATTGGTGCTTTTGAACAAATTGAGTGAATGACTTTTGTTCCTCAATTAATCACTTCATCTGAACAAGTTAATTGAGTGAATTACTTAACTTACTCATGAATAGACTTGTTTCATTCCTGAATAAATGAATGTCATTGAGCGAATCAACTGAGTGAATGAATCGATTGATCCAAATACTCATTCAGAAAGTGGATCAGTGTTGTTGAACAAATCTATTTAGTGAAGAACTCAAATGACTCAGTCAGTTTTGTTTCTGAATGAATCAGTTCTGCCATACAAATCAACAGAGTCAAAGAATCGAATGACTCACTCATGAATAGTCACTTGTTTCATTCCTGAATAAATCAGTGCTGTTGAACAAATTGAGTGAATGATTCAAAAGACTTGATCACAAAGGCTCACTTTATATATTTGTGAATGAATCATTGCTGTTGAATAAATCAAATGAGTGAATGAATCCAATGACTCATTCATAAACACAAATATTTCTTCTCTTCAGGAATGAATCAGATCAGACAGTTACTTGTTTTCTTTCTGAATGAATCAATTCTTCTGAATAACATCAATAGAGTGAATAATTCAAATGACTCATTCAAGAATAATCACTTGTTTAATTCCTGAATCAATCAGTGCTGTTGAACAAATTGAGTGAATGATTCAAAAGACTCAACTGCAAAGACAATCATTTGTTCCATTCTTGAATGAATCAGTGCTGTTGAACAAATCAAATGAGTGAATGATTCCAATGTCTCACTCAAAGACAATTACTCGTTTTGTTCCTAAATGAATCACTTCTCCTGAACAAGTCAACAGAGTGAATGATTTAAATGACTCACTCTTGAATAATCACTTGTTTAATTCCTGAATAAATGAACGTCGTTGAACGAATCAACTGAGTGAATGATTCAAAATACTAATTAGCAAAGCCAATCACTTGGTCCATTTACGGATGAATCAATAATGTTGAACTTATTAATTTAGTGAAGAAGTCAATTGACTCATAAATACAGTCACTTGTTTTGCTCCTGTGTTGAATAAATCAACCTAGTGAACCTAGTGACTTTAAGAATCACTTGTTTAATTCCAATGAATCAATGCTGATGAACAAATTGTTAACTGAATGATTCAAAAGATAATCACATGTTCCATTCATAACTGAATCAGCATTGCTAAATGACTCAAAAGAATCAATCAAAATGACAAACACTTGTTCAGTAATGAATCACTGTTGTGGAACAAATCAATTTGAGTGAATGATTCACTCATTTAAAGACCTACTGGTGCAATATAACCCGAGTTCAAACGCTACAAGTGAATTTAGGCATATAAAGCAGATATACATGTTTATATTATTTTATGAATGTCACTTTATATTGCATTTAAATTTAAAAACCTGAGGCCACAGTAGATAAATGACTAGCAGGGATGCTCATCCAGGATCGTGTCCTACTTGTGTAAATCATGTTAGGATATTGGCATTACCGCATATTAGACCTTTATTCCTCACGTTATGCTTTATTTGATTGCACTATGTGGATGCATGGTGGTGTTTTATGAGCAATTTACATTAAATGCCGCTTCTGTCTCCGCACCCCAATTCACCCTCAGGGACCAATAAACTACGTCTATCCATCTACGCAAGAAAATCCATCCGAAAGCGCAGGCACTTATGCTACAGACACATCTAACATAGAAAATCAAGTCTGAAGGAATCCGTCAGCACACAACTCACTGACCGCTCTGAAAGATCAAGATTAAGACGTGTTTTTCAACACTAATTAAATACGAGGAAATCAACAGCTTCTGTTTGTGCTTTCCTAGTAATTTGGGACAAGAAGGGCAGGAAAATCCACAGAGGAGAGAGTTGATACGACCGAGGCCGGAGAGATTAGAGAGACAGATTGGAGAAGGGCGCCTCGCCAGAGCTGTTGATAAGATGCCTCTGCTAGTTGCGAGATGAAAGGAACCGAGATGGAACAGCCTCGAAAGTGGGGACAAGACTTAGATCAGGCCTGCGGAACGGATCCCGACAGATCCGACTACCTGTGATGTGCACCAAGTGACACTGACACCCAACGGCGCATGCAAAACCAATGCATGTTGTTTGTCGAGCGTGCATCAATCACGGATTAAAAGGAGATGTGAATTATTGATGCAACACATTGATCTTGTCGCATTAATGAATGTGATACCAATTACTGTCTCAAGAGCTGAGCGCTTGCAAAAAGAAACTTGTATCTTCATGTCAGGCTGGCTTGAGTGGTGATGCAGCATTTAAGCGAACGTGATGCAACCATTTTCTCCCTCTACGAATTCTGCACCACCAGGCAATAAAAGCCGGTTCGCTGCAATAAACGATTACATAAAGGCCATCTAGATTTGTATCAGTGTGCATTTCATGAGGCTTGGCATTGTAATATCCTCACGGCTGAAAAAATGATCCAGAGCGCCATGATATTAATAATACGGTCGGCCAATATTAGCAATTACGTCTTGATGGATGAGTGTGTTATTGTAGGATGCGACTGGGAGCGACGTGCCGGCAGAAGCCGAAATCAAAAAGATCCAAAGTGTCGAATGTTTCCCTTTACTTATGTAAATCCTTCCAGACAAGCAACATCTCCCTCAACGGCTCAATTAACGGGCGAGATTTTAAACGATGTTTCTGTTAAAGATGCCGCTGTTCGATGCCTTTGTTGTTGGTGAGGGAAGCGCTGTTCTCCCTCAGGCTCTGGGGAAATATCTGAACTCCGCGTGAGTTTCGTCTCTGCGCTTTTATCGCTGATAAGAGGGAAAAAACAAAGCAAGAATTCAGAGGAGAATTGCGATGCGAACACTGTGCTCACCTTGCCTGGCTGTCGACCTCTCCTCCCTCAGTCTACGTCCCACTGAGGCTTTCAGACGGTCTGACAGGGGTGCGAATGGCTACATATCACCCCTAATGCGCTAAAACCCTCTGACAGAATGGAGAATATGGACGGAGTAAGCTGAGAAATGAAAGACCGGGAAGCGAGCTTTGAAATGCCCACGTTACGCTAAGTCTGCTGTCCCTCCGGATCACGGCAGGGAGGCCGGTGGATGTTTCAGGATATTTAAAGACAGTTTAAAGACATGCATGCTTAAAAGAAAAGCACCTGGGAGCTTAGATGCATGAAAACACTTTCAGCCTCATTTGCATGATGGGACCAGAGCGTTTCTTAACTCCAATTCAACTGCTGAATATAAAATGATAGAATTATAGAATTACAGAATGACAGAACAATATGCAGAATGACTGATAGATAGATAGATAGACAGATAGATAGAACAAGATAGAACAAATGATAGAACGAACAAACAAACAAACAAACGAAAGATAGAACGAATGAGAGAACGAACAAACGAGAGAACGAACGTTAGATAGATAGATAAACAACAGAACGATAAAACAACAACAGATAGAACGATAGAACAGATAGAATGACAGAACAACAGATAGAACGATGGATGGATAGATGGAGGGATGGATGGAGGGATGAATAGATAAATGGATGGATGGATGGATGGAGAGATAAATGGATAGATGGATGGAGGGATGGGGGATGAATGGATGGATGAATGGATGGATGGATGGATGATGGATGGATAGATAAATGGATATGGATGGAGGGAGGATGAGGATGAATGGATGGATGGGATGGATGGATGGATGGATGGATGAAAGGGCGGTTGGGTGGAGGAGAGGGATAGTTGAATGGAGAGGGATGGATGATGGATGATGGAAGGAGGGATGAAGGGATGGATGGATGGATGGATGGATGGATTGATGGATGAAGGAACGGTTGGGTGGAGAGGATGGTTGAATGGAGGAGGAGGATGGATGATGGATGATGGAAGGAGGATGAAAGGATGGATGGATGATGGATGGATTGATGGAGGATGGATGGATGGATGGATGAATGAAGGATGATGGATGGAGGGATAGATGGATGGATGGATAGATGGATAGATGATGATGGATGATGGATAGATGGATATATGGAGGATGGATGGATGAAGGGTTGATGGATGGATTGATGGATGGATGGATATTGTAGGATGGTTGGATGGAGAGGATGGAGATTGAGGATGGAGGGATGGATGGAGTGATGGATAGATAGATAGATGGGTAGATGGATAGATGATGGATGATGGATAGATGGAGGATGGGCCGTTGGATGGAGGATGGAGAGGATGGATGGATGGATGGATGGATAGACAGACAAACAGACAGACAGACAGATAGATAGATAGATAGATAGACAGATAAATAGATCGACAGATAAATAGATAGATGGATAGATAAATGGATGGATGGAGGGAGGGAAGGATGGATGGATGAATGGATAGATAGATAAAATGATAGAACGCCAATTAGAATGACAGTTAGAATGATTGATTGATTGATTGATTGGTTGATTGATTTCCTTGGGAATCTGAATTGTGTTCAAGCCAGAAGTCAAAAAGTGAAGTTTGCAGTGATTGTGATGTGTAGTTTGAGTTTGACGGTCTGTGATCACGAGTGCTGCGGTGGATGAGAGTGTGGATCTGCTGATGGTCAAACTGCAGCTCATTTCACATGATTTCAGCTCTCAGAGACGCTGTGAGGGCGGACGATGCACTTCACGCGTGAGACAACAGCCACTGAGCACAATAAAGTTTTCGCAAGAGCGAACGCACGATTGCTGCAGCTTGGACGAATCCTGCCCGACAGCAGGGAAAATACTGCTCAAATCACTCTGACTTTGGCTTGAGAAAATATTGGGCTCCTACAGCTCGGGCGCTACACCAGATTTTTTGGGGCCCATAATTTGTGGTAACGTCATTATTCCATCATTATTCCACACAAGCAGCTCCTCAACTTACAACCCAAGTGTGACTTACTTAAATATATTGTGTTTTGGGTTAGAGGATAGAAAACGACTTCTAAAGAAACTCTTCCTCAAGAGTCTGAAAGGAAAAATGGTAAACTATGTTTTAGTTTTTGACACGGTATTTTATAAAACTTATAAAACTTTAAATCAACCCACCTGATTTAAACATGAAAATGCCAGTTGATAACAATAGCACTAAACTGTACTGAGATGTTTAACACTGTTAAACATTTTTAAATAATAGAAGCACAGTAACTTTGGAACTTTTAGAAACTAAAAATGTAAATTTAAAATTAAAAAGTTAATAAACCTACAAGAGAAACTAAATAGAACTAAACTAAATGAAATGTAAAGAATTTCATACAATTGCAACAAGATAAAGTTAGTTTTGTTAAGCCAAATTTTGAATTTTCACTGATGTTTTTATTTAATAAAAGTGGAAATAAAAAAGATAAAATACATAAATAAATAATAAATGAATAATAAATAAATTAATAAATAAATTCATTCATTCACTCATTCATTCATTACAAGTGAAATAAAAGTGAAAAATAAAATGAGATTAAATAAGAATAATAAATGTAAAATAATAAGACAAACAAAAAATAGTCAATTTGAATTTCTGCATGAAATTTAACAAGTAAATTAAAAAAAATATTTTCAAAAGAAAATTCATAACTGCAATAAGCATATTTTTCATTTTTTAATATTTTTTAAATAAAAGTGAAAAGCTAAAATTATTATTATTATTAATAATAATAATAATAATAATAATAATAATACATAATTTAAAAAATAAAATAAATTTAATCTGAGAAAGTAAACAGAAAGGAAAATTAAAAATTAAACTCAAAGAATTTCATACAATTGCAACACAATTTTGAATGTTCACTGATATTTTTATTTAATAAAAGGGAAAAATAAAATGAGATTAAATAAGAATAAATGTAAAATAAGACAAACACAAAAAATTTTTGCATGAAAGCAAATTTAAAAATTAACTTCAACAGAAATTCATAACTGCAATAAGCATCATTTTTCAGTTTTTAATAAAAATGAAAAGCTAAAATTAATAATAATATATAATTATTAAAATCATAAATAAACAGTCAATTTAAACTGAGAAAGTAAACAAAGGAAAATTAAAAATGAAATTCAAAGAATTTCATAGAATTGCAACAAGTGCAATTTTGGATAAGATAAAGCTAATTTTGTCAAGCCAAATTTTGAATGTTCACAGATGTTTTTATTTAATAAAACTGAAAAATAAAAAAGATTAAATAAATAAATAAAGGATAATAAATGCATAAATAAATAAATACTAATAAATAAATAAACAAATCATAAAAACATAAATACAAAGTAATCATAAATCAATAAATAAATCATTCATTCACTCCAAGCAAAAAACTATAATAACCCTGGTGTGCATGCGTCACTCCACAATGTTTTCAGCCCACAGTTCTGTGTTTGGGATGGGCATCATGATCCCTCTGGAAAAACCTCCACTTCTACTTAGTCTTAAATACCCTGAGTATCAAAATAATGAACAAAATACAGGGTTCACGCCATGCCGTCTCCACCCCAGTTCGATGCAGGCGTCATTATTCCTCCACAAACCTCCCTTCCCCACCACAAAATCTGTGTGCAGGAATAACAGGCCTTATATATCTGGCCTGATTTCCATCGAACTTTCCTAACTCCAGAGCAAACAGCAGTTTAGCGTGAGCCTCCAGAGAGACAGAATGAGCTCACCGTCTCCGCCACACCTGCGCGCATCTGACAAGACGTCTCATTAGCCGCTTCTGCCACCGTCTCCACACAGCAGACGGACAGCGGCACACGTTAATCACTTTACAAAGGAGTGGGCTGCAATATACCGACTAACACGCAGCTTGTTATTTCCTTCTCAACAGGCGATGCTTTCCTTTGTGCGCCGGGTTGCTAGATGTTATAATTAGTCAGATTTAGGGAACTGGGCAAACAGAAGCTGCCGTTAAAAACCTAAAAATCCCTCAGGCTACGTAACGTGCGCTGAATATTCTGGATGGGATGGGTAAGATAGGGCGAGATTTCCTTTGGGAGACGAGGGGAAGATCGAGCGTTGGACTGGTTTCCGATGTTATATAACGATAAACTGCAAAGCTCACGTCTCTGGGACTTTAAGTACGTGTTTACATGCTCGTATGATCACGCGTGCCAGTGCTTTTCACACGCGCTTCTCATGTTTTAGTGTGCGTGCTTGCTACTCGCGCTGAAGTCTTACCGTGAGTCATTGGTGAGCAGCATAAAGGGTCTCTATACAGGCAAGAATCAAGGAC
Organism: Labeo catla; assembly: GCA_012976165.1. Taxonomy (NCBI): domain Eukaryota; kingdom Metazoa; phylum Chordata; class Actinopteri; order Cypriniformes; family Cyprinidae; genus Labeo; species Labeo catla. The sequence continues at coordinate 2,291,974 of VONZ01000025.1, forward strand.
CCTGAAGGGCTTTACAGACTCACCGAAGGCTGATGCATGCTGGGAAATGATCACAATGAAATGCATACGTGTCAGTATGGCTATGTATGCAACAGAATGCTAGCTAGATCATTGCATGATGCACAGTATATAAACAATCAATTGTAATATTATGCAAAAATTACACTGTGCATTTTGCATCAAACATGTTGGGCAGAAGAATGAGACATAGCTGTAAAATATGGTTATAGTTTTCTATTCATTAAAAATAAATAAATAAATAAATAATAATAATAATAATAATACAGCAAATTATAATTTAATTTCAAAATAAATTATGGTTTTATTAATTTAAGTGAATAATAATTTTGATAACTATTGTCAGTAATGTAATACTAAACCACAATAATAATAATAATAATAGTAATAATTTAAAATTAAAATACTGATTTATTATTTTAAGTGAATTATAAATTTTATATATTTTTGGCAGCCCAATGAAAAAAGTTATTTATATATATATATATATATATATATATATTATTTATTTATTTTTTTTTTAAGGATTTATTCATTTAATTAATAAATTCATTCATGGCATACTGATTGTTATTTAATTTTCTATCAAATAATAATAATATTAATAATAATAATAATAATAATAATTAACTAAATTGCTGATTTATTCATTTACATTAATCATTAGCACTTTTTAAAATTAATTTAAATGATTAAAATTGTCCAGGCAGCCCAAAGCGGAAAAATATATATTTTTTAAACAAATAATTTACAATTAAACTATTGATTTATTCGTTTAAATTCATAATAATTTTCATAACTTTTGTCAACCCAATGGACACAAAAAAAAAAAATCCAGGAAAAAAAAAAAAAATTCAGCTGGTATTGTTTCCAAGAAAATGGAAGGTCACATCTAGAGCACCGCATTGTTAGGAGAAAGCACCCTGCTCTGTTCTGGCAAACTTGCCATACTTTCCATAATTTGCATGTTGTGTACAGTATGCATTCTACCTACTGGCAGAATCTTAGTACGGTAGTGTGGCAGTATGCTATTGGGAACACAGTCAGCGCCTCAGTATCCTCATTCCAGGGTTGATGGATCTTTCTCTCTAGATGTTTTCTGCATGCAGAAGCTGCGTGGAATTTCAAGAGCGCTTCTTAAAAAGCGACGGGCAGAACTTTTGAATAAAAAAATCTCTTTTGCGCGCGTCTATCCGGGTAATCCATAAGCCTGTGAAAGTTCTACATCAATCCATAAGTCATGAAAGGACTCAAGATTCTCAGTTATACAGAGACACAGAGGGACATTTTAGATCGACAGTGACCAAAAATCATTATCCTCTTTCCAAAAGCTCAGTCAGCCAGAAACACACAGAGCTTTTCTCCATCTGAGACAAAATATAGCACGTATGATATGATGCCAACAACATCAAACAACCCTCACAAACTGTCACACACACAGGATGATTGTGAAGTTAATTATGATGAGATGCAGGTGAAGACGCACATTTATACATGCATACACACTTACCGCAGGTGAGCGCTTCATGATAAATCCAGCAGAGATCGGAGCGACTTACACAACACACTCGAGTGTGAGAGAGAGGAGAGAGAGTGTGTGTGTGTATGTATGTCTAAACTGCCTTCACTGGCTCTCATCCATGACAAACCGCCAACAGTTCTGTTCCCTGACGTCTCTCCACAAGCAATGACAGCAGAAAGAGAGAGAGACAGAGATACAGAGAGAGAGAGATGCTGCTTTCACACAGCTGCTGCAGCGGCTGATCTCTCTCTCTCTCTCTCTCCAGCGCTGGGTTCTGACTGAGCATGCTCAGAACACTAGGTACGATTACACCACGAACTACTGTTTCATAGACACACACCATAAAATCACACATGCAAGGTCAACAATTCTAAATTTGTTTTGGATGATGGCATAGAGGTAAAAACACACTGATCTAAAATATAAATGAATTATGTAGAAATTAATACAGATATATATACACACATATACACATATATATAAATATCTTTACTAACATACACGGATAAAAATAGCTAAATAATTTAATACATATAAAATATAATATATAACTTCTTTCTATATTAGTATAACTAAATGAGTATAGAAAAATATAATACAATATAATATAATATAATATAATATAATATAATATAATGTAATATAATGTAATATAATATATCCGTTTGTATATGAGTAATTAAGCAATATAATACAGTAGGATATAATATAAAAATATTATAAAAATGTAAAAATAAATAAATAAAAAATAATAAAAATGTCTAATATACACAGATAAAAAAATTATTTTAAATTATGATATTTCTATATTAGTAACTAAACGAGTATATATAATATAATATAATATAATATATCACTTCTTTGTATATTAGTAATATAACAAAAATATAAAAATAAATAAATAAAATAAATTAAAATAAATTAAAAAGAAAAAAGAAATTAAAAAAAAGTCTTTACTAATATACACGGATAAAAATAGCAAAATTTTGTAATAGGGACAAAAAATATATAAAAATATTCAACTTTTTAATATTAGTAGGTAAATGAGTATATAAAACTATAATTAATATAATATAAACATTATATAAATGTCAAAATAAATACATAAAAAAAACAAATAATTTATAAAATAAAATAAATTATAAAATAAATAAAAAACATTTCTTTACTAAGTGTGAATGTGCATTTTTTTCTATACCAATGTGTCAAAATATAATTATTTAGTTTCTTTGTAACTAAATAAGAATATAATATAATATAACAATTAAAAAAAATATTTTAACATATTAAAAATATTATATAAATATATAAAAATGTTCAACATTTCTTTACTAATATACAAAGATAAAAATAGCTAAATAACTAATTTTGTAACAGGGACAAGATTATGTATAAAAGTTTTTTTTTTTCATGTCATTGTGCAAAAATATACTTGTTTAGCAACTTTTTCATTGTTATTAGCAATTAAACGAGACAAATTTAGAGATGTCATCATCTCCATATGAAACTGCACACAACACAAAAACATGAAGACAAATTGTTTTCATTTTTGTTTATATATTTTCATTCTGGTGAACTAATGGAAAGAAATTTCTTTCGGTGTAAGTAACTATTTTCATTTAGAAATTGTTAGTAAATTTCACAATTACAAAGAAACTTCAAGTAAGACATTCAACAAAACAAAATTTTGAAGTAGAAAGGCTGAAATAGCATTTTCTTGTAAAACTTCCAAAAGCCATTTTTTATGTTACCAGACAGCCATTTTACTCGCCAAAGCCAAATCTGACTCTTAGATTGACAATAATCAAGATTGAGCATCTACCAGTCACTGTCGCACCCTGATGTGAGCGGAGAACAGCACATGGGTTCGTTATTTAAATCAGCGTGTGTATTTGCATGAGAGTGTTTGCGCTCGAGGGTCTGACCTGCCCTGCTCCAGTTCTGCTGGTCCCACAGCACTGGCCCTGGGCTCAGTATGGAGTCTGCAATCTAAAGCTGAACTCTCTGAAACTGGGTCACAGATTGATGACAGTACCGGCACAAGCGACAGAATGGAACGAGAGCGAGAATCACGGGTAAATTTGAGAAGAGCTCTCCAAACGCATGTGAAGTGACGTTCAGACTCGCTGTCTGTCAGCTGAGACGCTGGATTCTTCACACGCAAAGGTTCAGATGTTAACCGTGAACTTCTGAGTGCCGCAGAGACGTTTCTGCGTGTGACGAAATGACAAAAGCACCTCCTATCTGCTGCTCGATGAACTGCAAACCCTCAGGCCGTTTGCTGAAGGATGTTGATTAGTTTGTTATCGTTGTTTGTCCTGTTAGTACATATGGCGTGAGGCAGCAGCGGTCGAGACCGTTTTTTCATGCTGATGCTTGTTTAGGATGCAGGGTGTTTATGAGAGTTAAAAGAAATTATTTTTAGCTGAAATGGAAAAATAGTAACACACATGACATCCCGAAAACAAAAACTGCTTTATATACACATATTACTATTATTATTATTATTATTATTAAAAATACATATGTTAGTTTATATAGAGTTTAGTTTAATAATGTAAATTACATAATACATAATTATTAATTTCAATTACAAATTCATATATATATATATATATATATATATATATATTTGTAAATACTTAAAAAAAAGACAATTTTGTTCATAATTTCTTATATATATATATATATATATATATATATATATATATATATTTTTTTTAAATATATATAAATATTTTATTATTTAATATATCTGTAAAAACACTCAAATTTTAGTGGATTCCACTTGATATAGCAATATAATATTTTGCCAATCAACAACAACGTTCATTTTGCAATGTGTGTGTTGCCATAGAAACAAACTCAATTCTGACTCAGAGAAAGTGAACCGATCACAGTGAAATTTCAGAGCTGTCATCCCACAATTATGATAATTCCACACAACACTGCAGCGTTACTTAAAAATAAATATATAAATAACAAAACTGCTATTCTACAAACACAATTATCAGCTACTGCCATGTTACCAAAGTTATCTCTATTGACACCACAAATATCAACAAACGTCACCATGTGAATCTGCAGCTGCCTTATCGTCATGGTTACCATTCATCTCACACACACACACACACAGCTGACAGACTGACATCGTGTGACAGGAGTCCAGCCCACACACACTCTTACACTAGTAATAAAACCGAATGTTGTAATATTTCTACACCTCTGAACGTCTTTCATGCCTTAACCTGCTGTTTGAACTCCAGACAGAGTCTCTGGTGGCGTTCAGTCGATCGGGCCGTACAGACACACACACACACACACACACACACACGTTGGGTTTACATGTTTTATGGGGACATTCCATAGGCGTAATGGTTTTATACTGTACAAACCGTATTTTCTATCCCCTACACCTACCCTACACCTAAACCTAGCCCTCACAGGAGACTGTGCACACTTTTACTTTCTCAAAAAAACTCATTCTGCATGATTTATAAGCCTGTTTCCTCATGGGGACCTCACAAATGTCCCCACAAGGTCAAAATTTACTGGTATTACTCTCCTTGTGGGGACATTTGGTCCCCATAACGTGATGAATACCAGGTGCACCACACACACACACACACACACACACACACACACACACACACACACACACACACACACACACACACACACACAGAGTCAAGCAGCATCTATCAGCTCTCTGCAGACAGTATTACACAACAAGCGGCCTGCGAGGAAGGACGCTCTTCATCTCCGCAGCACTGATTCACCTCATACGTTTATTGTGAACTAATGAGGAAACCTGCATGAGGTCATGACCTCCAGACAACTGATCTGTGCACTGAGACGCTGAGCTTACCAACATGGTGTTATTATTTATGAGAACATATGAATTATATCACAAATAAAGGCTTGCCCTTTTGACTAAGTAAATGTTTTAGATAGATGATATCTTGCGCATTTGCAATGCAAAACTGACAAACTAGAACAGCGTGAAAGACACTGTACTATTAGATGTCAGCCAATCATAACACAGAATCATTCCCACGGTTTAACAAATATTTTGATTCAGACAGATTCACTAATTATTCATTTAGATTCACTGAAGAAACTGACTTTATGAGCAACTGAATTCCCATTGTGACATTTGTATTAATTTGTGATTGCTGCATAATGATATTTAACAACCACTGTGATTCATACAGATTCGCTAGTGAATAATTCAGATTCGTAGCAAGAACCAACTTTTTGAGCGATGAATTAATGTCATGATGGATAAGGATTTTTGACAAGCACTCTGATTCAGGCTGATTTGCTAATGAATCTTTCATATTACTTGTATAAAGATTTTTAACAACCATTTTGACTCATACTGATTCACTAATGAATCATTCAGATTCTTTAAAAAGAACAGAATTTTAGAGCAATGAAATGATTCATAATGATTCGCCAATGAATCATTACGATTCACTGAAAACAACAAAACCTCTGAGCACTGAACTCCCATTGTGAGTTTTCTATTTATCCGTGTTTTTGACAACTATTCTGATTCAGATTCGCCAATGAATCATTCACATTCACAGGATAAAGGTTTTTCACAACCATTTAGATTCAGACTGATTCACTAATTAATTTTTACAGATTCACTGAAAAGAACTGACTTGAGTGATGAATCACCATTCATTAATGAATCATTCAGATTCACTGTGAAGAAAAACCCAAAGTTTAAGCACATTTAGCAAATATTTTGATTCTGACTCATACACTAATTAATCATTCAGACTCATTAAAAAAGGTTTTTGAGCAATTAATTGCTGGATAATGATTTTTGATAACATTTTGATTCAGACTGATTCAATGCTAAATCATTCACATTCACTGAAAACTGATGTTTCTATTCATCTGTGATTCGCTAATGAATTGTTCAGATTCACTGAAAAGAACCAACTTTTTGAGCGATGAATTCCAATCATGTTGTTTCAAATTTTTAACATATATTTTGATTCAGACTGATTCACTAATGAATCTTTCAGATTCACTGTGAAGAAAAACCCAAAGCTTAAATACTTTTATCAAATATTTTGATTCTGACTGATACACTAATTAATCATTCAGATTCATTGAAGAAAAAGGTTTTTAAGCAATGAATCTGAGATTGATGGATAATGATTTTTGACGAACATTCTGATTCAGGCTGATTCAATGACAAATTCAGATTCACTGAAAGGAACTGATGTTTCTAATCATTTGTGATTACTAGATAAGGATTTTTAAAAACCATTCTGATTCAGACTGATTCGCTAATGAATCATTCAGGTTGAACTGGACAAAGGAACTTAACGATTCAGATTCAAACTGATGCACTAATGAATCTTTCAGATTCAGTAAAAAGAATCAACATTTTGATTGAATTTGTCTTTTCATTTGAGATTACTGGATAGGAATTTTTCACAAATATTTTGATTCAAACAGATTCGTTGTTGAATCATTCAGATTCACTGTGAAAAAAAAAGATTTGAGTGATGAATTTGAGATTGCTAGATAATGATTTTTGAATTATTCAAATTTTTAAAACTACTTTGATTCAGATTGATTCGCTAATGAATCATTGATATTCACTGGACAAAGATTTCTAACAGCCATCTGGATTCAGACTGACTCACTAATGAATAAATCAGATTCATTGAAGAAAAGAGAAACATGTTTTTTCTTAACACTGAATTCCCATTGTGATATTTCCATTCATATTTATTTACTGCATAAAGATTTTTAACAACCATTCTGATTCCAACTGACTTGCTAATGAATCATTCAGATTCCCTGGAAAAACAGACTCAAAGGAACAGATCAGATGAACAGAACTGACTCAAAAAAAAAACAAAAAAACAAAAAAACAACTCCCTCACAAAATAAAAAACAAAAGGCTTGCAAGAATGCTCTACTCTACACAAGCTCTTCAGAAGAACAATATCCAGCTGATGAAACATTTGAAAGAAACCAGAAAACTGCCTATTAAAAATGAAAAATGTCTATTCACCATAGAAATTTCCACCAGGCCTGGAAATTACCAGCATAATTCTAGGTTTTCAATGACTGTGGTGAGCCCGTTTAAATTTAGAGATCTTAAATATACAGCAGCAAAACGATCATGATTAAATCCAAAAATGACCCAGAAAATGAAAAAATGATCACATAAAACTAAATTAAGACAAATAGAAAAGAAGAAAATCTTGTTATTCCATTCATATCTTCTAAATATCTTTTTTCTCCCATGGACAAGATGGCAAATTTTTAAGTTTCTAAGCAATGAGGGCGAGCAAAAGATGATTGAATTATTCCCTTCTAGCGGGGAAACTATTAAAATGCTTCTAAAGTGCAGAACACTGTCCTTTTTAAGCATCTCTATTGCAGCTGAACCACTACATCTCATATAAGTAGAGATCTAAATCTAAAACCCATTCAAACCCTGTAATACAGCAACAGTTGAAGCTGTTACTACCCACACAAACACGTCAACAAATCTCTGACCAGCCGTAGTCTCTGTCAGACGGTCAGAGCTCATAAAACCGAGGTGTTGAGACGCAAAACATACACACAACAACCGGACGTGCTCTCGAAAACAATCCTTCTGATCCAAATCCTCTGTTGAACCGCATATGATCACATCTGTGTGCTGTATCTATAATCACACAGCATTAAACAAACACTAGCCTGTTCATCACATTGCATCACATCACACTGTTGTCACAAGCAGATTCATTCATTCGCATGGATTAAACAACAGATTGAGATTGAGAGTCTTACCTGCTCAGATGACGACGCGGTCGAGGTGGACATGTAAAAGAGAGAAACACAGAGCGTTTGGTTAGTGCATGAGTCCTGAGAGGAAGGTGAGATACAAATCAACATCACATCAGCTCAACACTGCCCTCATCTGGACATGCAGCACACATGCAGATCTCACAGCAGTCATGTGACACTCTTACATGTACAAATACAGCTGACAGACATGTGATGTGTTTGTTTCCATGTCAGAACAATGACCGCCATAACACTAGGGTGTTAACAGGTTCTTGTTATGCAGTTATTAGGTGTCGTTTTCAATGCAAGTCTACGGGATTTTTTTCTGACTGAATAAATGCAAAAGACATCCACAAGAAAGTGTAATTTTAAACTACAAATGGAAATTCCTCCACAAACTGAATTTTCAAATATTTCAAATCGGATGCATGGATGACAGATAGATAAATGGATATAGACAGAAAGACAGACAGACATATTATATTATATACTTAAATGCAGTTTTCATTGTAATGCATACTGAGAAATTAATTTGCTTTATAAATCTGCATATGAATCTGCACTTTCCCATAATTTGCTCACTGATTTTGAATGAAATTAAATTTGATCCAAGAAAAACAAACAAAAAAGTAATGCAAAATTGCAGTTTGAATATATTGTAAAGATAGTAGAATTAAAGTAAATTAAAGTGAATTAAAACAAAAAAATTACATTAAACATATTTATTGTATTTAAGAAATATAATAAAATATTATTATCATATATATATATTAATAAAATATTATTATTATTATTATTATATTTTAGAGAATTTTATCATTCAAAATAAAACAGTTTTTTATTTAATTATATAATTTATAAGTAAACATTCAACAAATATAATCAAATTTAATAAATACTATTCGGATTTTACCATTTATTATTATTATTATTATTATTATTAAAATATAATTTTATCATATATATTAATAAAATATTATTATTATTTTTATTACCATCTTTATTATTAATTTACAGAATTTTATCATTCAAAAATGTTAAATATATTGTTTTACATCAATTTAAATGAAACATTATATTTAACAAAATACAACCAAATGTAATAAATACTATTATAATATTATCATATATTATTATTATTATTAAAACAATATTATAATGTTATCATATTATCAATTATAATGTAAATAATTTTACCAATCAAAACGAACATTTTTTTTATTTTAATATATAAAATTAAACATTTTATATTTAACAAATATAATCTAATTTAATAAATGCTATTATAATTTTATATTATATTATTATTAGTATATTTTTATTAGTAGCATATTAGTATAATTATATAATTCAAAATGAAAGTTTATTATTATTATTAATATAATTATACAATAAAAAATTCACCCAGACAAACTTCGAATGTTGTCTTGATAATAACAAACATTATGTACATAAATACAGTTTTAATTGTACTGCATTCTGGGAAATGAAGGGCACTTTTTAATAATTTCTTCAATGATTTTCAATTAAATTAAATTATGAATGCAATCTGGTAAAACAGAGAAATACATTTAGAGAATTAGCTAAACAAAGTAATACAATTAGATATATTAATAAAATATTTAATAAACACAAAGGATCCTCATCCTTCACTGAACTTTTTACTGTCTTGATGATCTGTTTTTGTTTTTCCCAATGGGACTAGGAGCCAAAATAAAAAGGTAAATGATGCCCTCTGCTGGACACAAGCAATAGCAAAAATATTATGCAATTGCAAAGCATTTCAGCTGTTTAGAAACACAGGCACATCCGTTCTTCCATGATTCATTTACTTCAGTGACAAAAGTGTCTTGATAACAAATGGAAAAAATAATTTAAAATAATTCTGCCTGAGCTTCTTCCTCATACAAACGAAGCTGAAGTGATGAGTGACTTATTAAGAGGAAGAAACCATCCGAAATGTTGATGTGCGGTGATTTCCTGTGCCAAACAGGTGGAGTGGGACCTGCTTAGTCACGGCAGTGTAAAATCTGCTAAACGTGAGCCAACGTCCTCCTCCGCACATTTAGTCACAGATTACAGCACTTCTGCCAGTGACTTGTAAGATCCTCCTCCTGCGGTTCATGAATCACATTCGGCGGATTCCACACGACACACCGAATCCATTCAAACGAATCATTCTGGGAGTCTGAATCATTTCATCTTTGTCAACTGTACACGAAACGATGGCTGAACAGACACGCTCCTGTCAGAAAGACAACACTCCTCCGCAGACCCTGATGACACACACGTTTCCCATCACACCCTGCAGACTGCGGAGAGAACAGCTGCTCAGCTCACAGTGGAAATATGCGCCAAACTAATCAAGCTAAATGAGCTGTGTGCTCATAACACACAGCAATGCATGCAGGGAAAGCAACACCACGGAGACACATCCAGCGTTCGTCGTGACACTGTTTGCTGTAGTCTTAGACGGTTTAGTCATGTCATATTTATTAAGATTTGCTCTCACTAAAATGGCGTATCGTGTTGTTGACATACACGACATGTACAGTATGTCTGCAACTTGACACAAACGTACATTTTTTTGCATATAATTAAAATGTGGAATAATTATACTACATAATTACATACTTAAAATATACAAATTACATAAAACTAAAAATGTTTTTAAAAGTTATTTACTGCTCATTTAAAAATTAATAAATACAATAAAACATATAAGACATACATATAATACTGTATCATGAAAATAGAATGCAATAATGTAATTAATAATATTACTAATTTTACATTATATATAATTCAAAAGGTTTATTTACATTACATGAATAAAATTATTATTATTATTATTATTACTACTACTACTACTACTACTACTACTATTATTGTTGTTGTTGTTGTTGTTAATAATAATAATAATAATAATAAGTAGTAATCATTTTTTTAGGAAATAAAAATGTTCATTTAAATTTATCATATAATTTTATATACTGTTCATTTTAAAATTAAATTTAATACACTTTTAATAAAATAATACTACTACATTACAATAATAATGAATAATAATAATAATGAATAAGGAATAATAATGATAATAATAATGATAATAATAATAATATGATGCTGATGATGATGATGATGATGATGATTATTATTATTATTATTATTATTATTATTATTATATTTAAACAATTTTATTTTGGAGTTGAAAAGTTTATTTTTTATTTTTATTTTTCATTTTTACTTTTTATTATTAACTAATTTTTATTTACAGTTCATTTTAAAATGAACAAATATAATAAACCTAATAATAATACGAATTTAACGTAAGAATATAAAGTAATGAAAATAATTTATTTAATATTAAAATGACTAATTTTACATATAATTTAAAAAAATTATAATTCAAAATAAAAACGTTTATTTACATTATTATATTATATTATATTATATTATATTATATTATTTTAATATATATTATTTTATTATTAATGAACCAATTTTATTTTGGAATTGAAAATGTTTATTTAAATAACTATTTTTTATTTTATTTTATTTTATTTTGCTTTTTTAGTGTTTCTGTTCATTTTAAAATTATAAATAAACTTTAAAGGTTTATTTATATTACATTATTATTATTATTATTATTATGTTTTTTATTTTATTTATTTATTTATGTAACTTTTTTAATATATACTATTTTACTATTACTTTTATTTACTATTCATTTTAGAATTAACAAATATAAAAAACTTTTAGTAATAATACTATCATTTTACTTAAGACAAAAATATAAAATAATGAAAAATAATATTACTAATTTTACATTATATATAATTAAACAACTATAATTCAAAACACAAAAGTTTATGTACATTATTATTATTAGTATCATCATCATTATTATTATTTTAACCAATTTTATTTTGGAAATGTAAATGTTCATTTCAATTTAATAATCATTTCCTATTCATTTTAAAATTAACTAATATAATAAACTTTAAATAAAATAATACTGTAACATTACAATAATATATAGTAATGGAAAATAACAATGTATAACAAGAAAATTTACAGAAGTGACACATCTCAGCTTTAGAGTCCATTCAGAAATTTCCATTGTTTTAGACAGTTTTGCATATTACTTACATTACATGTAATCTATTTTTAAAGTGCTTCTCTTTCCCACAGAAAGGGGAAGACGCCGCGTGGTGATTGGCTGCGGTGAGGATGCACGTGAAGCGTCCCGTCTCATCAAGAGAGTCACTCTAATCAGCGTCAGCAAGGGCGAATCTATCTTTAGCATCCTGAAATCCATACGTCACGCCTTTCTGATGTGAGCCGGACAGAGAGAAGGTGAACCTCGCGACGTCTGAGCGTACGATCATTTGTGAATCACTTCATATGTTCAAAAGCAAATAATAACACTGATTGTGATTCGGTTGTGAATCAGGAGTCATTTACTGACTCTTCTGTCCGTCTCAGAAGATTCACATGAATACGTGTTTGCTGCAGGCTGTAATTCAGGGAGCCCTGGGCAGTTACAAGAAGATAAATGAGTTTAATACAGCCGTATATTGCAGACACATTACATAACGCTCCTCCTGGACGTCTTACAAAATAGTGGTTGAAATTAATAAGTCATTATACAGCAGGACTTGCAGGACAGCGATGATTCAGAGAACTACAGCTTGTGAGTCGCCTAACTAGACTGCATTTTAAGGCAGTGTTCCAGTGTGCAAGATTTGTTGTTTTGGCCGAATTAACATTTGACACAGTAAAGGGAATCCCAGAATGCACTGTGATAAAAGTTGGGCCCAAGCACTAACTGTGCTGCTATTTGAGTTGATGTTCGTGTAGAGCATCTCAAGTTAGTTTTATTTTAGTTAGTATCCTAACCTAGAACGCGAATGCTTATTTTAACACCAACTGTTTGCTAATACAGTATTTACTGATATTTTGAATTAGTTAATCATTTCAGTTTTTTATTATTATTTTAGTTTAAGCAATTTTGATGGTTTTGCCGGATTATTTTTTATGTCTATTTTTTATTATTATTTTAGTTTTAAAATAAAAAAACAAAACATGACAAAATAAAATAAAAATAAAGAACAGAAAATAAAATAAGTAAAAATGTAAAAAAAAAAATAAATAAATAAAATAAAACAATTAAATACAATTAAAAATAAAGAATAAATCATAAAATAAAAATAATAAATGAAAAAATAAAGCAAAATAAAAATATAAAATAATTAAAAATAAAGAAATAATAAAATAAAGTATATTTTCAGTTGTAGTTTTAATTTTATTTATTTTTTGTAGTTGACAACTAACAGTACTTAATATATACAACAGCCTTAATTAGGGCTGAATGATATATTAAAATTAATTAAACCTGCAATATGGCTTAGTGCATTTCATAAATTAGTACTGTAATAATTTTCTAAATTATTATTAATTATTATTATTATTATTATTATATTTTTTATTTTACAATTACATTTTACAACACTAATATTTATTTAGTTTAATATTTTATTTTATTTATTTATGAATTTATTTACTTACCTGCAATTAAATTAAATATGGCATAGTGCAAAGGTCAATTCATAAATTATTACTGTAATTTACCATTTATATTATAAAATACAAGAGTTATCATTATTACTATTACTATTATTATACAATTACATTTTACAACAGTAATATTTATTCATTCATTTATGTCCTTACAATTAAATTTTAGAATAGTAATATTTAATATTCTGTTCAATGTTCATTTTGTTTAATATTTTTTGTTATTATCTACAAAGAAAATTTAGAGTAGCAATACTTATTTGGTTTAGCATATGTATTTTGTTTGCATCTCAACACCTTTAATTAGGGCATAATAATAATAAATATTATTGTTATTGTTATTATTATTATTATTATTATTATTATTATAAAATTAAATTTTACAACAGAAATATTTATTTCGTTTAATATTTTATTTATTTATTTATTTACTTACTTGCTTTTAATTACATTTTACAATAATAATATTTCATATTTTGTTCAGTATTTATTTTGTTTATCATTTTTCGTTATTTATGTAAATTAACAACAGCAATACTTCTTATTTGGTTTAGCACATTTGATCTCACTCAGTAGTTTAAAAAAAAAAAAAGGACCCAAGTCTAATTGCAACACCATGTGATTGAAAACAAACTAGTTGCATTGCAACACATCATGCACACAGTTTCTCTCTCTGTCACGGTTGCATAACACAGTTTGTAGCAGATGAATGTACGTGTGAGTGAATAAGAAGCGGGACGAGTTTCATTCCCGCGGCGGTGACACTACAGCGCTCAGAGCCGAGGGAGGTCAGCACCGGGCGACGGGGTTAACATCAGCTCAGAGCAACCAAACACAAACGCTGACTGAATTAGCTCATTTGCTGCATTGTGTACGGATCTGCAATTTGCGCGTCTCGTGAAACGTGGGCAGATTCCTGGAAAACCGAGAGCAAGAAACACATATTAATAAGTGTAACGCCGTGTGTAATTGTTCCCCTCTCAATCCATTCTTGGTTCTGAGATGCCGAATGAATTCGTGTCATTTCATAACTGATTCAATCTTTCATCCGACTGTTTTAACCGAGCGCTTACGGGAAATTGGAGCCGACTGTGGGTTTGCAGTAACAGCCGCTCGGTTATTACGCGATAAAGTGGCTTAATCATAACACCGAGTGTCGTTATTATCAGATTATGATTAGAGTATAATCATCTCTGATGACCATCCCTGCGGAAAGCTAAAATGATTGTTACGTAAATATGTCTAATATGAATCTGTTTATACAATTTATCAGATGATTTTATCTTGAACGCCGTTAATGTCACTTAAATGAACATTCAGAGAGTTTTAATGCACTAAAGAGACTTGCAGAACGCCCATGTAGTCAAAAACAAGAGCTGAGCTAGACCTAAAAGTGTACCAAACTCATCCTCCCCTTTAAAATGTCAATAAAAAGCAGAAAAGTAATCTTATAAATAAAAAAATAATAAAAAATAATCAATAAAAATAAAGAATAAAACAAAAAATACGATTAAATAAAATAACTAATCAAAATAAACAAAATATAAAAACTAAATAAATACAAAAATATAAAAATATAACAATAAAATAAAAGAAAGAATATAAATAAAATAATCCCAAATAAAAATATAAAATATAAAAAAATATATAAAATAAAGAATAAAAATGTCAAACAAAAATAAGAAATAAAACATAAAATAAAGAATAAATAAGTAAATGAATAAATAAATAAATAAATAAACATAAAAAAATAATTAGTAAAAAAATAAAATATTAAATAAAGAATACAATTAAATAAATTTAATACAAATCAAAATAAACAAAAAAATAAATACAAAAAATATTAAAAGAAAAGAAAAAAGAATCTAAAAAATATAAATATATATTTTATATATATATATATATATATATATATATATAATTACAATAATTTATATATACAAAAATAAAGAATATAAATAAAATAATAATAAAAAAACATTTAAAAAAATCTATTAAAAAAAAAAAATTTATAAAATACAGAATAAAAAAAGTAAAACAAAATCAAGGAATAAAATATACAATAATAATTAAATAATAAAAATAAAAAATAAAGCCAAATAAAAATATACAAATAAAAAAATAAACAAAATAAATCATCAAAATAAAAAATAAAAATTCTGAATATATAATAAAAATAAAAATAAAAAAACAAAATAAATAATATAAATAAAATAACCAAAATAAAATTAAATAAAATGAAATGAAATGAAATAAAATAAAATAAAATAAAAAGGCAACAGCTGGGGAAGGAGCAAAAAAATAAGAAATTGGTAAACAAACATGCTCTTGTAAACTAAACATTGCTCTCCTCTGTGTTGTTTACAAAGGCAAAGCCTGCACAGTGCTATTACCTCATGCGCACATGTTGACTAGGTAACAGTGTGTAAATGTGGGTGTGGATCGGCCCAGCGCTCTGGGATTACAAACTTGGCTGGCGTGTTAAAAACAGCACGGCCTGCTCCTTAACTCAAACACATGGAGAATAAAATAAACATGAGAGCATGAAATCTGAGCAACGGTGAAACGGATCTACAAACAACTTTCTACAAAATTACAACAGGTAAAATAGGGGAAAGACTGTAAACAAATCATAAGAATGGTAAATGGTTGATGTCTGGTATATAAGACAAAACCGATAAGTCATGAAAGGCCAACTTAAGACTGGCTCGCCATTCAATATTAAAATATGCATTTTTGCATATTCATATCTGAGTTTCAACCAACAGCCTCTTATTTACCACCACAGTTGTTTAACCACCACACCGCATGAGCATTTTTACTATACATCAGCCTAAAGCATTTACTTTAGCTGTCTGCTATAAGTAAAGAGATGTACTCTTCAGCCGGCCCTTCAGAGAAGAGAATAATGTCTCCATCTCTCTCCAGGCTGTTATGTAAGACAGAGATCGCGAGTGTCGACTCCCTCGCCAAACTGTCTCCCATCACCCGGCACAGGTGATGAACGACGTGCAGACGCAGACCAGCGTTTAGCTCAGAGAAAAATTCCCATTCGCCCGTCCTCAAACACACAGCGCTCTCGTTCCCCAAAGAGTTCTTCCTAAATCATCTGTGTTTCCCGTCCCGCGGCCACACGAATTAGCATTGCATTATTAATTAAATCAGAGAGATGTCACTGTAGCAGACAGATGGAAACGTACCTGCTGCGTGTCAAAAATCTTATTAAAAATTTTTATTTTCCATTAAACGGCTGAACACTGACGGCAACAAAATTAGCAGACAGGCTGAATGAAAATGCAAATTCACTCTGACTGTAGGTGGCGCTTTTGTACAAGTAGAAATACAGCGGTTACCATAGTTACTCCTATAAACAAAGCAGTGCTGCACATTTAAACGCAATTTTATTGCAGATTCACTCTGACAGTAGGTGGCGCTTTTGTACAAGCAGAAATGCAGAGGTTACCATGGTTACTCCTGTAAACAAAGCAGTGCTGCGCATTTAAACGCTATTTTATTGCAAATTCACTTTCTGACTGTAGGTGGCGCTTTTGTACAAGCAGAAATACAGCGGTTATCATGGTTACACCTGTAAATAAAGCAGTGATGCACATTTAAATGCTATTTTATTGCAAATTCTACCGACTGTAGGTAGGCTTTGTACAAGCAGAAATACAGCAATTATTATGGTTACACCTGTAAATAAAGCAGTGAGCATTTAAATGTTATTGCAAATTCAATTTCGACTGTAGGTGGCGCTTTTGTACAAGCAGAAATACAGCAGTTATTATGGTTACACCTGTAAATAAAGCAGTGATGCACATTTAAATGCTATTTTATTGCAAATTCACTTTCTGACTGTAGGTGGCGCTTTTGTACAAGTAGAAATACAGCGGTTACCATGGTTACTCCTGTAAACAAAGCAGAGCTGCGCATTTAAACGCTATTTTATTGCAAATTCAGAAACACAGTATTTATGGCAAATTCACTTTCTGACTGTAGGTGGCGCTTTTGTACAAGTAGAAATACAGCGGTTACCATGGTTACTCCTGTAAACAAAGCAGTGCTGCGCATTTAAACGCTATTTTATTGCAAATTCACTTTCTGACTGTAGGTGGCGCTTTTGTACAAGCAGAAATACAGCGGTTATCATGGTTACACCTGTAAATAAAGCAGTGATGCACATTTAAATGCTATTTTATTGCAAATTCACTTTCTGACTGTAGGTGGCACTTTTGTACAAGTAGAAATACAGTGGTTACAATGGAATGCAGCAGTTCCATTTTGTCAACAAGTCGACTAGTCTCACACTTCCATAGCACGGAGACGCCCATCAGAAACTGGCAAACAACATGATGCAGGAATGAACATGGTAGAAGGTCGTTTCGCACAGTATCACAAACACAAAGTGAATGCACATGCTAGTGTTTGGCCTGAGTGTCTGGTGTTCAGCCTGTTCCTCCATGAATAAGACATGGAGACAAATGTTCTCACATTCAGCCCTGCCAGAGCAGACTCGCACTCTAATGACTCATCTGAATCAGATTCATGTGCGTCTGTCCCGTGTTACACTGAACTCACGCTAAACTGCTAGCATTCGGCAAACATGAGGTTTTTTTAATGGTCACTCATGATGCTAATATCTAAAGGGTGAAATAAGGCTGATACAGATGGTAGATGGTATATAATGGTAGCAAATATGCTGATAAGCTTTCTTTGTTGAACAAAGCATCATTACTACTGTCCATCCAAAAAACACTGTAAAGCACCCAGAATGCCTTAGCAATCAATCAAAACAACATAGCAACAACACAAAAGGTCCAAAAACATGTAGTAACCCTAGTAGTAGTAGCAGCATTTAAAAACCCCACAGCAACAAGCCAAACCTCATTAGCATCCTGTTATAACACCCTAGCAAACACCCAGAATGCCCTAGAAACCATATACTGTAGCAAACAGCCAAACCTAGCAACCACTGAAAACACCTTTGAAACCACCCAAGATGCCCTACAAACCCCAAAGCAACCAGCCAGTGAAAACACCTTAGCAACTGGTCAGAGTATGGGGTTATTTTTGTGTCTTTATTATTCAAACAAAAATACTGTGTTTGAGAGTAAAACTAAGTATTTTGTAATTAAAAAATAAAAGTTTGCAAAAAAAGTCTTCTTAAATCACAAAAATAAAGAAATTTATAACAAAAGTATTTGCAGTGCATGGACTTTTCTTTACAATCTTTATTTTTCTTTGCGCACTTCAAACACTTTTCATCGCGAAACCACAAGTTTTGCTCTCCTTTCTGCTTTCTTTTTTTGCGAGTCTAAAATTTTTGTTTGCGAGTTAAAAAGTTTTGCTTGCGAGTAAGCTGTATCTCAGTGGGCGGTCTCTACCTACCAGGATGAAAGGCCTTTTTCTATTGGTCACTCTCGATTGAAGTGACCACGCCCACTACGTTGTGCCGCCAGGCGCCAGTCTGACTGAGGAGCGAGCAAGGTTCAGCCATGGCGAACAACAGCAACAACAGGTCGTTTACTGGGTAAGATAACCAAGTTAACGTCTTAAACTCAAGTTCAAGTGAACTTATGTAGTCTCTCTTCTCATGCTCACATATTTAAATACTTAACGTTAGCTAAGCCCGCCTGTAGTTCGGCGATACCGTTAAATAGAGGGGCACGAGATGACTCGGATGACGATTGTAATCAAGGTAAAGACCATTATGACATGCAAGAGTCGTACAGTAGCGGTATTAACATTAAGTGACATGGCATCTGACACGCGGAAGGTGCGGGAGCAGTGACACTTTCAGCAGTGACACAGTCCATCGGCATATGTCAAAGAAAACCGTAAGTGTCACTGGCACTGAGCAGTGGCATGCGCCAGTGGCTTCCGTGCGTCAGATGCCATGTCACTTAATGTTAATACCGCTACTGTACGACTCAAAAATAACCCCATATCAGAGCACCCTAGCAACAACCCAAGATGCCTTAGAAACCCCCAAACAACCAGACAAACCTTGGCAATCAGTCAAAACACCGCACCAACCATCTAGAAACTATACAGTGTAGCAACCAACCTAACCACACTTGCAACCACCCAGAATGCCCTAGAAACAATATAGCTGTCAGCCAAACCTCCTAAACAACCAAAGAAATGCCCTAGCAACCAGCCAAAACACCCTGGCAACCACCCAGACCATATACTGTAGCAATAGAATAACCTAGCAATGATGCAAAATGTCCCAGAAACAGAGCAACTAACCAAATGCCCTAAGAAACCAGCTAAAAATAACCATAGCAACCACTCAGAACACTGTAGAAACCATATACTGTAGCAACCAGTCAAACCTTGTCAACAATGACCAGAATGCCCTAGCAACCAGCCAAAACACCCTAACAACCATCCAGAATGTCTTAGAAACCACATAATGTAGCAACCAGTCAAACCTTGTTAACAACCACTAAAACACCCTAGTAACCTGCCAAAACACCCTAGCAACCACCAAGATTGCCCTCAAAACCATATAACAACCACCAGATTCTGTTAGCAACCAGCCAGAATCCCCTAAAAACCATATACTGTAGAAATAAGTCAAACCTCATTAAT